>BLSH010423897.1:587771-632784 GCA_018402905.1 Glandirana rugosa | reverse complement strand
GCTAAGCAGAGCAATAAATTCTCCACAGGATGTGGAAACACTGCAAGAAGATCTAAATAAATTAATGGGGTGGGCAGACAAGTGGCAAATGAGATTTAACGTAGAAAAATGTAAGATAATGCATTTGGGTACCAAGAACATGAATGCAAATTACTCACTAGGGGGAGAGCCCCTGGGGGAATCAAGGATGGAAAAAGACCTAGGGGTCCTAGTGGAGAACAGGCTCAGCAGTGGCATGCAATGCCAAGCTGCTGCAAGCAAAGCTAACAAAGTGTTGGCATGCATCAAAAAAGGGATTAACTTCAGGGATAAATCAATAATTCTCCCACTATACAAGTCCCTGGTGAGGCCGCACCTGGAGTATGCCGTCCAGTTCTGGGCACCGGTCCTCAAGAAAGATGTCCTGGTATTGGAAAGGGTTCAGAGAAGGGCAACACAGCTAGTTAAGGGATTAGAGGACCTAAGTTATGAGGAAAGATTACAGGCACTGAACTTGTTCTCTCTGGAGAAAAGACGCTTGAGAGGGGATATGATTTCAATGTACAAATACTGTACTGGTGACCCCGCTATAGGGGCAATACTATTCAGCGCAAGGGGAAACAAGAAGACACGCGGCCATTCACTGAGAATGAAAGAAAGGCGGTTTAACCTTAAGATGCGTAGGGGTTTCTTTATGGTAAGAGCAGTGCGAATGTGGAATTCTCTTCCAGAAACAGTGGTTTCTGCTGGTAGTATAAAAAAATTTAAAAAACTATTAGATGCACACCTAAGGGACCACAACATTGGGGGATATACAACGCAATACTGACATAAAAAAAATAAAAAACACACATGGGTTGGACTTGATGGACTTGTGTCTTTTTCCAGCCTCACTGACTATATATAAACATGATGGATACAAATTTAAAAATATATTGCTACAGCAAAATTTTATTACCTGAGAGGCAACACGTTGCCTATACGTATTCACTAAACTTATAAGGGAATGGTCACAGTTTATTTTGGTCAGGAGTTGTCCAGAAATGAATTCACATCCCAATCTATGTTCATATCCATTGGGGCATAGCTCTTAAGGATGTAAATCCATTTAGTTTCAAGCCTGGACAACTCCTGTTTTTTCCCCCGGAAATGGCCGCTAATGTACAGAGCCATGTCCCCTTCTCAGATTATATTAAGCGGTGGTAGAGAATGGATGCCGATACCCCGGGAAGAAGTCCTTAAGCGAAGAAACCGGTCTACTGCTCCCACTCAACACACCGCGATTTTCTGACTTTAAAGTGGATGTAAACCCGAAAAAAAAATGTTAATTAATAATTCTGCCTGGTAGAGTATAGCATGTCATATCATCTGTGCCCAGTCTTGCCACAAAGAGTTAATTCAACTGTGAGTAATGAGTTTATCTTTTTTCAGGAAGAGAAAGTCTGACTAACAGGGAAATACACAGTCGATCCACCCCTTGCTCTGTGAGTGACAAGCAATTTGCTTATCTCCTTAACACAGCAGAGAAAGTTTTGCACTCCCCCCTCCCCCCCTCCTCAATGTCTCAGTATAGAGGTGGGTGGGGAGACTTGTGACATCACAACTCCACCCACCAAACTCCAGCAAGCACAGACACTCACTGATTTCAGGGTTTTACAGAGCTGCTAGTGCTTACAGGAAGGACATTTCAAAGGTAGGGGTAGATGCAGGAGGCTTGCATGTATATATACATTAATACTGTGTCATTAGTTTATACTGGGTGGGTGGTGGGTTTACATCCACTTTAAACCTGATTGAGGATATTGGATTGATATGCTCGTTTTATCCATACAATTGTAAGTGCAATACCTTTATTAAATTCCATTTGTTTTTACTGGATTATGCTATGGAAATTTCCTTTTTTCGTTGATTATATCCCACACTCCTAAACTGGGGAGAGAGCATTTAGTAAGGTCCAGCCACAACCGTGGAAGTCTCTTGGGCTCCATGCCGGTATAGCGACGTATGGCTAGGAGGATATATGCATAGGCTCAATTTGATTTCCTGTAATAAGAGATCAACAACTTGTGGTAAGTGCAACCATTGCACGGTCCTTCTTGAGCACAGTGTCAATTTATGGTTTATGTCTGCATATATCTTATAAGAAGACACGTTCGTCCATTTTTCTATGAACTACCTTTTCTACAAATCAACCAATGAGAACTTGAATTAACTTTTTGCTATGAACTTTTTAGCTTAATTATATTGTACCTATTGCTGTAGGATGACTGTCTAAAATTCACATTATGCAGCAAAATTATTCACTGTTTGGATATGAATTATCCGCTCAGAACAGGCCTTGCCATGGTCGAACAAAGAAGTTAATTGCCCGTGCTTAGCTTCATATCTAGAGGTTGTCTTTGGGAAATAGAGGTATGAGTGCTGCCAGCATTGCTGCAGAGGTTGAAGGGGTGCAGGTCAGCCTGTCAGTGCTCAGACCATACGCCGCACACCGCATCAAATTGGTCTGCATGGCTGTCGTCCCTGAAGAAAGCCTCTTCTAAAGATGATGGACAAGAAAGCACGCAAACAGTTTTCTGAAGACAAGCAGACTAAGGACATGGATTACTGGAACCATGACCTATGGTCTGATGAGACGCAGATAAACTTATTTGGTTCAGATGGTGTCAAGCGTGAAAGCATCGAGGTGAAGAGTACAAGTGTGTCTTATCTACAGTCAAGCATGGTGGTGGGAGTGTCATGGTCTAGGGCTGCATGAGTGCTGCTGGCACTGGGAAGCTACAGTTCATTGAGCAGAGCATGATCCCCTCCCTTTGAAGACTGAGCTGCAGGGCAGTATTTAGACATAATGACCCCAAACACACCTCCAAGACGACCACTGCCTTGCTAAAGAAGCGGAGGGTAAAAGTGATGGACTGGCCAAGCATGTCTCCAGAGCTAAACCCTATTAAGCATCTGTGGGGCATCCTCAAACGGAAGGTGGAGGAGCGCAAGGTCTCCAGTGGCAACTTGTGAGGCTCTGGTGAACTCCATGCCCAAGAGGGTTAAGGCAGTGCTGGAAAATAATGGTGGCCACACAAAATATTGACACTTTGGACCCAATTTGGACATTTTCACTAAGGGGTGTACTCACTTTTGTTGCCAGCGGTTTAAACATTAATGGCTGTGTGTGGAGTTATTTTGAGGGGACAGAAAATTTACACTGTTATACAAGCTGTACACTCACTACTTTACATTGTAGCAAACTGTAATTTCTTCAGTGTTGTCACATGAAAAGATAGAATAAGATATTTACAAAAATGAGAGGGGTGTACTCACTTTTGTAAGATACTGTATGTAAATGCCATATTAATTTACTTGTTTTTTTATGCAGAAACGGTTGTGCTGGCAAAATCGAATCAAAATCAAATGGACATATGTTCACTTACATCCGACTACCTCTGATACATCATGTGTATGTTTGAAAAGTTAAAAAATGTTGCAAACCTTTGCTGCTTTTTTTTTTTTTTTCTTTCTTTCGAATATCTCCAGAGCTTAGTGAAAGAGGTGAAGCTCTGTTGCCTATCAACATCGAATCAAGTGCATGCAAAAATGCTGCTTTTTTATTTTCTATGCACCATTGGGTATTCTTTGCAAAGTTATATTTTACTACATTCACTAAGCTCTAGGGACATTTCCCTTGCAAAGTTACAGCCTATTTGCTTTTAGTAAATTGAATCCTTGTCCTATGTGAATGACTCCTTTTTTTTTGAGCAGAGAAATCTTAAAATAATATAAAGATTGCATACTTTACCCATCAGTTACATGGTTAATAAATACATGTTGTGTTTTTGTTTATTGCATAACTCAAGGATACAACACCTGGCATTACAAAAGACAATTTTGGTAAGTGCACCACGAATAACATTATTAGCACATTATCAGTCATTAGCGTTATAGCAATTTCATTTACCTGATATTCAAGCTTCACAATTTACTAAATGCAGCTAATTTTCGGAGCAGCTGTCTTCACTGACGTCACTATAGCTGTTCCTGTAAAATAATAAGCAGTAAGTCATTTGGAGCTGATATTTTATTGGGCTTAGTTCAGTTATGGCAATCTTTTATTAAAGAGACCCTGTGACCACACCCTCTATATGTACCACCCTGAGAGCCTGGAGGGTGGTAAGTAAATGGCAATCCCCCTCATCAAACGATTTGTCAGCACCCCCCCTTCCCAATTGCTTAACCCAAATATATATCAGAAGCAAGCCGGGTTGTTTAACAAGAGATCACAAGATGTTGAGAGATAATCCAGCAGCAACACAATGTCAGCAAGAAGTTTAAAATAAAATAAAAGTTTAAAATAAAATAAAATGTTAAACTCCTTGCTGACATTGTATTGCTGCTGGATTATCTCTCAACATCTTGTGATCTCTTGTTAAACAACCCGGCTTGCTTCTGATTCCTGAACCTGCTCTCCTATGTTTGACCCCGGCTTGGCTTATCAACGTTGCAACAGATCTGTCTTCCCATGTATGACCCAGCCTGTCCCATCTCTCTGCTTGACCTGCTTCCTGTGTATGACCCCTGGCTTGGCTTTGGACTTCATCACCTGTCTGCCTCCTGAGTTCAAGACATCATCTCCGGTCCTCCGTACTCATTGACGTCACGTCCGCCTGTGGTGGAACGCATGCCAGAGCCAGACGCCGCATACTGCCTATACAGACTGGTTTTGTGTCAAAGCGGGATTTATCTGATCTTTTGTAAGTACGTTTTTTACTCTGCGCAAATAAATATCTCATACAGTACTTCACTATGGCGTTTGTTCTTTTCCTTTGAGAAAACATGTGGAAAAGTGATGCCTTAGCAGCTTGATAGAAACGATCCTCTTCATTGCCATCTCCATCACACCACCAGTCAAAAGTCTGCTTTGACCCCCAGACTGAAAAGCTGGGGGTCCATGTTTTCTGGTGAGTGGGGCCACAACAAGAGGGGGCTGGCACTGAGAACCACGGATTGCAAACTGAGCACTTCTTTGGAGCACTGAGCATTTATTTTTATGGACTTTCTGAATGGATTAATGTATTCATTATATGTGTTAAAATGACAAGTGCTGTGCTATGTATAAGTGTATTTATGAGTTTTTTGTACATATAACACAGCACTTGGCACTTTATGTTTAATTGATTATATGTCAGTAGGGTGGCGCAGCAATATTCTGAGTTTGGATTTCTTTGACAAAACGAAACTGCTAATTAAATGTGGTGGCTGTAAAGCAGGAAATAAATACTTACCTACCTTCCGCTAATAATGAAGAGGAATTGACGGTAACAGTTTCTTCTGAATCAGACACTTCCAGGTGTGTCAGTCTTCCTTTGTCTCTTGCATAGGGGGAGATTTACTAATACTGGAGTGTGCAAAATCTGGCGCAGCTCTGCATAGAAACAATCCGTTTCCAGATTTTATCAAAGCTTAATTGAACAAGCTGAAGTTAAAGGGATTGTAAAGGTAAAAGTTTTTTTTTATGTTACTGCATTCTACCATCGTAGGCCCCGCCCTACCGTTTCATCACAGATTACATCGTCTGGGGATGGGCCTTCTATGATGAAACACGTAGGGTGGGGCCTACGACGGTGACGTCATCACCCGATGCACATCCCCATGCTGTTTTTGGACACTTGCTGAGCTTTTTTATCCTGGAATCTTGTAAGTGCCTCTTTTTACCTTGCTAATAATGCGTCTTATATCATACTGCACTATAAGAGCGTTTCTCTTGTTTTTACCTTTGAGTGCCATTGGAACATCATGCACTATTTATGGTTGGAGGAAGACCTTAATTGCTTGTTCTGGCCAGCTATGATTTAGTGGTCAGTGATATGTGGCAGCTTCAATAATCTGTCTGGCTGTGGATTATGATTTCTCTTTGCTGCCAATCTGGATCAGCATCACAGTTTTCTACACCTGTCTGTCATCTATCATGGAGCACAGAGGAGACCATTCTTTGATGATTGTTGGATTTTGCTTTATGGATCTTTTTTCCATTTTCATTATTGTTTTCACCATTTGTGTTTACTTGTATACACAAATGAGGGTTTCATTATTCCCCTTTCTTATGCCACTAACCAGTGTCACTTTTTATCATTTTTTCTGAATTTATATATTTTTGAATGGAGATTTTTTTGTATCTTGACTCTTGGTGCTGGTGGCTTTATAAATATCATTTTTTAGGGTGGTGTCTTTCTCCTTTTTTGAACTGTGAAACCTTTGCTGAATTTTGGCTGCAAGGAAGCACATAAAAGATTAATGGTAATTTGGGTAGACCTTCTGACACAGATACAATGTTTCCTAGATGGCTTTTTGGGTTCAGGGATTGATTTGACTTGTCTGGCCAATATTTAGCTAAATTCAAAGCTTTCTCAAACAATTAAAGTAAAAAACCTCAAATGTATGCTTATAATTGCTTTCCTTATTGATCGCTGTAACATTCTTTCTCTATTTGCTCTTTAGTGGATTTTCTTTTTTTTTTTGCAATCTTTACATATTTAGGTCTTGATTTCTTTTTCTCTTACTTAGAGAGGTCATTAAATGTGAATTTCATGGCACTTCTCTTTTCTCCATTAGAAAGAAATTATCCACCTTCATCTATGACTTAGAAGGCTTTATGGGCTCCATTAAGGATAATTCTCCAGAAAAAAATATGCCTGATGGCCATGATTTAAAACATAACCTAAAAGTGATTGTAATCCTCAGATATGAAATATGAACAAAGCATATCCCTATATTGTGTGTACTTGTCTCTATCCAGAGCACTAAGTGCCATTTCTGTCTGCTGCCTCATCCCTCTGCTGTCAGAATGAATCACTACTGACAAGTTTTCCTGACACCAAGAGAAAAACAGGTGACAGGGGTGGTATTTTCAGCACATAGCTCGTAAATGACAGCTATAGCTCTGCTCCTGTGTGAAGGAGGGTGTGTCCCTTCCCTCCAATCAGCTCTCAGAGCTCTTCTCATTGAGCTCCACAGATTGTAATCTCAGCTCTCGTTTTCAGAGCTCTCGTGTTTCTAAGCCCTGTTTTCTGAAAGTTTAGACAAGCTTTATAAATCCTGGACTTTGTATGGCTGTAGAGCACTGGTTCTCAACTCCTGTCCTCAGGACCCACCAACAGGCCAGATTTTAAGTATTACCTTGGGGAGATGAAGACTAGAATACTGCAATCACTGAGCAGCAAATTATATCACCTGTGATGTATTTCAGTTATCCTGCAAACCTGGCCTGTTAGCGGGTCCCGAGGACAGGAGTTGAGAACCATTGCTGTAGAGAAAAGAAGACTGCAGATAAGACAGGGACTACTTACATAGTAGGATTTGTTTCATCTATGTGTATCAGCTGAGGCCAGTCACTTCACAAGGTACTGTATATGTAAGGGTTTACAACCACTTTAGCTATCCTATACTTTACAGCCAAGAAGGCACCACATTAGCCTCTGTTTGATCTGGAGTTGCCATGGTGTTGCAAATGTGATTGGTTATGACACCAGCCATTTGATGGTTTGAACGTTTGGCTGAGGAAGCAAGCAAATGTGACAGTCAGCAATCCCAGCATTCCAGGAATGTACAGTATCTCACAAAAGTGAGTACACCCCTCACATTTTTGTAAATATTTTATTGTATCTATTCATGTGGCAACACTGAAGAAATTACACTTTGCTACAATGTAAAGTAGTGAGTGTACATCTTGTATAACAGTGTAATTTCGCTGTCCTCTCAAAATAACCCAATACACAGCCATTAATGTCTAACCCGCTGGCAACAAAAGTGAGCACACCCCTAAGTGAAAATGTCCAAATTGGGCCCAATTAGCCATTTTCCCTCCACAGTGTTTTGTGACTCGTTAGTGTTACATACAGCGGTTTAACAGGAAAAGTTCCACTCAAAACAGGCCTTGCAATGGTCGACCAAAGAAGTTGAGTGCACGTGCTCAGCATCATATCCAGAGGTTGTCTTTGGGAAGTAGACGTATGAGTGCTGCCAGCATTGCTGCAGAGGTTGAAGGGGTGGGGGGTCAGCCTGTCAGTGCTCAAACCATACGTCGCACACTGCATCAAATTGGTCTGCATGGCTGTCGTCCCAGAAGAAAGCCTCTTCTAAAGATGATGCACAAGAAAGCCTGCAAACAGTTTGCTGAAGACAAGCAGACTAAGGACATGGATTACTGGAACCATGTCCTGTGGTCTGATGAGACCAAGATAAATTTATTTGGTTAAGATGGTGTCAAGCATGTGTGACGGCAACCAAGTGAGGAGTACAAAGACAAGTGTCTGGGGCAGAGGGGAGCTACAGTTCATTGAGGGAACCATGAATGCCAACATGTACTGTGATATACTGAAGCAGAGCATGATCCCCTCCCTTCGGAGACTGGGCCGCAGGGCAGTATTCCAACATGATAACGACCCCAAATACACCTCAAAGATGACCACTGCCTTGATAAAGAAACCGAGGGTAAAGGTGATGGACTGGCCAAGCATGTCTCCAGACCTAAACCCTATTGAGCATCTGGGGGGCATCCTCAAATGGAAAGTGGAGGAGCGCAAAGTCTCTAACATCCACCAGCTCTGTGATGTTGTCATGGAGGAGTGGAAGAGGATTCCAGTGGCAACCTTTGAAGCTCTGGTGAACTCCAATCCCAAGAGGGCTAAGGCAGTGCTGGAAAATAATGGTGGCCACACAAAATATTGACACTTTATGCCCAATTAGGACATTTTCACTTAGGGGTGTACTCACTTTTGTTGCCAGCGGTTTAAACATAAATCTGTTGAGTTATTTTGAGGGGACAGCAAATTTACACTGTTATACAAGCTGCACACTCACTAATTTACGTTATAGTAAAGTGTCATTTCTTCAGTGTTGTCACATGAAAATATATACTAAAATATTTACAAAAATGTGAGGGGTGTACTCACTTTTGTGAGATATTGTAACTGCTTTTTGAAACCGTTAAATCAATGGGTGTAGTTATGCTTTATGATTTACTGCTGTTCAGGGGCTCTGGGCTTCAGCAAAATGGCAGCCTTCAGAGAGAAGAAACAGGAGCAACGCTGGAGGCAATTTACAGCGCACACTAATTTTGGTGGCATTATTATTAATGTGGAATGTATGTTCATTGCTAAAGAACATTATTTTTTATCAAGTTCTTATGGGTAAAGTTCTACTTTAAAGTGGTTGCAAACCTCAGACATGAAATATGAACAAAACATATCCTTCTATATATACAAAAAGGGGGGATTTTTTGGGACTTTAAATGAGACACACGGGTTGTAAAAAACATGCGTTTTTATTGAGGCAACTTTCATCGAGGTAGTACTGTAGACAATCCATACATCTCTTAATACATATATTGGGCACATTGCCTCTACTATATATTTTGGGCACATTGCCTCTACTAAAAAACGTAACATATGAACTGGAAACAAATACATAATTCACAAATGATGAAAATTGGCTCCATACAATACAATCTGTGCAGCATAAGACAACTTAAATAATAATTAATACGGCATATATCGGCCCTGATGTGGACGGCCTTGCTTGGGGCGTCGGCGCCATGCTTTACACACTACAGGCTATGCGTTCCCTTTGGAGCGCTGCCTCTCTGGTGTGCTTTCCATCGGGCGGCAGTGTGGAGGTACAGATGGTCGGCGCCGACATTGGGCTATCCATCGCCCAATCCTCTGGAACCGCCTCTCCCAGCAGCCTATGCCTGCATGACACTGATGTGGGTGTGGCGGCTATGCCCTATATAGTTTCACCTCCCACTCACCTCATGTTTCAGCTGGACACACCATACCTCTCTCAGCACACCATCCCCAACCAGTCACTGGGCACTTTACAGGTATAGGGATCCACTTTTGTTACTTTGTCATTATGCTATCTGGTCACTATGTTGGCTTTCCTTCCCTTTGGTTCACGTGGTGTCCTGTCTTGGTTCTCCCCTTCCCTCATTCCTTTCTGTCCTATTGCTATAGGGCTATTTATATTTATATTCATCATATTACTTATTTCCACAGAAGCCTCCCACATGGGTCAGCTTCCCTGGTCATCATACACGTCCCTCAATCATGTTTTCTGGTGTTTGGATGTGGTCCTTTTGGGGTTCATGTGCCAAAACCCCCCCATGGGATACCCCCTAGTGGGGTGTGTCCGGATCATCATTGGCATCGCTCCATGCAGCAAATATGGTAAAAACCATACTCATTCCCAACTTTTTTTTTTTTTTTTAATATTTCCATATTTTTATTAATTACAGTTGCCTATACGTGCATGCTCCTGATGAGTGGATCATAACTTCACGAAACGCGTAGAGCCGATATATGCCGTATTAATTATTATTCAAGTTGTCTTATGCTGCAGAGATTGTATTGTATGGAGCCAATTTTCATCATTTGTGAATTATGTATTTGTTTCCAGTTCATATGTTACGTTTTTAGTAGAGGCAATGTGCCCAAAATATATAGTAGAGGCAATGTGCCCAATATATGTATTAAGAGATGTATGGATTGTCTACAGTACTACCTCGATGAAAGTTGCCTCAATAAAAACGCATGTTTTTTACAACCCGTGTGTCTAATTTAAAGCCCCAAAAAAAAAAACCCTTTTTGTATATCACCCAACCCGGGATGGAAGCTGATGGCCACTGTGACCACTGCTTCATTTAAAGTCCCATTTTTTGACCTCTTTAATTATCATATCCTTCTATATATAGTTTGTACTTAAATTAAGAGCACAATGTGTCTTTTCAGTCTGCTGCTTGGCTCCTCTGTGATCAGTATGAATCACTTCTGACAAGTTTTCCGGACACCAAGAGAAGAAAGGTGACAGGGATGATAGCTGAAGCACACAGTCTGAAATTGACAGACTCATTACTGTGTAATGTGTGAAGGGGGGGGGGGAGTGGTGTCACTTCCCTCCAATCAGCTCTCAAAGTTCTCCTCTCTGAGCTCAGCAGAGTGTAACCTTAGCTCTCTGCCTCCCTTTTTCTGACACGCAAAAGCTTTTAGAATTTCTGCAACTTGAATGGCTGTAGAGAAGAGAATCCTACAGATGCACAGGTACAACTTATTTAGGAGGATATGTTTCATTTCTGTGTATTACCCGAGGCCAGTCACTTCACTGGGTATATTCAAGGGTTTACAACCACTTTAACCCCTCCTATACTTCACAGCCAAGGAAGCTGCCATCTTGGCCTATGTTTGATCTGCAATGTCTATGGTGCTCCACATGTGATGCCTTTAATGCAACTGATTTGGGAAGTGGAATTAAAATCCAAAATACTTACCTCTGCTGCAATGGCCCACACCCACAAGGCGCTGCCATCTTCTCCCCAGGCTCTTCCTTCAGCCATCTTGATTGGCCAGTACAGGATGACGTTGCTCCCGCGCATGCACAGGAGTGCAGTCATCCCAGGACTGTCTTGTTTTTTCTTTCCATTTCAATAGGAAATAGGAAAAAAAGATAGTTCCATTTTAAATTAGTGGGTTTAATTGTGCTTTTTCAGCAAAGTACTCACCTCTGCCTTCCATCCCTCATCATCCCTAATTAGCTGCTATCGTCTTCTCCCCAGACTGCTTCTGGGTTCCAGGTTTTCAGCCCTAGGCAATGATGTGATCCCGTGCATGCGCATGGGAGTCTGTCATTCCAGCACAGGTGGAGTGTGCCGGGAATGCACGCTAAGCTGAACTCAGTGTACATTCACCTGAAGACTGAACAGACAGGCAGTATCTTACTGCTTAAAAGAAATAGCATGTCTTTTCTCCAATAAACAGCTGCCTACTTACAATTTTTATTAAATACAGTTTTAGTTCTGCTTTAAACCGGCGGATTTAGTCCTGCTTTAAATGAATATGGCCATGCTTATCATCAGACACCTAGACTGAGCAGCAGGAGTGAGAACACTAGCACCAAATACGACTACATTTTTGGACATTAGGTCTAGCAGCAAAAGTTGAAACGGGTGTAGGACCTATTCAGAGGAGTCAGCAGACTCCCCATACATCACCTATCACTCTTTTTTCTTTTTTTCAGTTCCAACAGCCATAAAATAGTTGACTCTCGGAGGTCTGTATATGTATCAAACTAGACCATACCAAAATTAGAACAATTTCACATAATAAGATAACATCAAATAACAAAAGAAGTGCAGCTTGTATGATATCATCACTGTCTAATTAAATTGGAACTTTTTTTTATTGCAGAAGAGACATACTAGCCTTTCTTTTCATAATAAATATATTTCTATCAGTGTTGCTGTTGGATACTTTCCATACTTTCTTTCACTTCCTCTTCCACCATGAGAGGAAGTGACGGAAAATCTGTCTAACAGCACCCCAAATAGCAGTAAAAACCAAACAGGGAATCTAAGCCCTCCCTACTCAAAATTCTATATTTTACTTTTTGATCATTTTTATATAATTTGTATTTGATTTGTTGTGTAGGAGCATTTGGGTGGTATTTTTACATTATTTTCTCTTAATTTTTATATATGTCCAGTACCATCCTCTGATGTGTCGGGCTGATGATTGGATGTTTTCTTACACCCTCTTTCTCCAAATACTATATCCGTACTTGACAAGCAAGGTTTGGGCGGTCTCCTGTAGACGTCACAATTTGACGAAAAGCGCAGGAGCGTGGCTTGAGCGTGATGACATCATCACTTACAGCAGATCTTGCTGGAAGGCGACAGGACTAATGAGATGCACCATTTCCATTCTTTTCTATGTTTGTTTTTTAAACATTTATAATAAATGTTTATAATACGGTTTTCCACTAGTGGGCGCATCTGTTTTTATACATAAGCACCTTAGGCATTATTTGGAGAGGAACTGATCGAGTGTTTGAATACTGGAGAAGAGCCAAGCATGCTGCTTTACATATACATGCTTACTGTGAACACTTGATCCCAGAGTGCCATGGAGTTCTGGTAAGCCTCTATCCATGTGGGTGAATGGTGGCACTTTGCATAGTGGAGGAGTACGGTGTACACCAGGGGTAGGCAACCAGTAGCCCTCCAGCTGTTGTGGAACTACATTTCCCATGAGGCATTGCAAGGCTGGCAGTTACAATTACTCCCAAAGGCATGATGGGACTTGTAGTTCTGCAACAGCTGTAGCGCCCCAGGTTGCTTACCCCTGGTGTACGCGCATAGAACAGTTAAGCATGGTCAATTAGAAGCTTTATTCCTAAACACTGGACTCTTTGTGGGGACGTGGCCCTTCTTTATCTACAGAGATGCACACTTGTCGGATTTAAAGGCACATGGACTACTATATGTACAGTATATCACATTTTTATATGGCACTCACTTTTTCATTTTGGAATGATAAAGATAATATATTTATATTTACTTTATTGGTCTATTGGCACAGTGGGTGAGACTGAGCATAGCAGGTTTCTTTATGTCTGACCTACCAGAACATAAGGCTAGCAACTTTGTCTCTTTTTGCAGTGGTAGAGTAGCAAGAGCAACCTTTTCATAAGATAGTGTAAACAGCATTGATCCCACCTGTATCGAATTGTATTGTAATTGTACTATCTGCCCTCACGTTGTAATGTGCTGCGCAAACTGTTGGCGCTATATAAATCCTATATAATAATAATAATAGGAATAATAATATAAAAAGTTCAGTGACGCAGAGCAATGAATCGGAAAAGTTAACCATGTAGTCATATAAGTAAAAATGTTTTTGATTGGTGGCTATAAGTTACATTATTTCACAACTTATCCTTGCTACCAGGCAGTTTTTTTTTTTTTTGCGGACAGATTGCGTACATCTTGTCTGTAAAAAAAAAAAAAAAAAAAGCTCTTTTCCCTTTCTAACACGTTTTTTTCGAACATTGCCTGGAACACATGTTCACAGCTAGCATCTGTCATATCTGTCATATGCTGAAGAGTTGAGCTAAGTGCTGGGATGGTGCACTCCATCATTCAAGCACTGGAGTTTTTGTATCATCACCGGCTGCCCTATAGCCTCAGGAGCTAGGTGTAAACATCAGAAAAAGCTTTAGAGAGAGCACAGAACTGTCATTGCTTGAGCAAAGCAAATTCTAAAATAGAAAATTTGTGGAGAACATTTTTTTTTTGTTTTCTGACACTATGAGGAAACCAATCAGCTTTCATGTTATATTGTCAAAGCTTAATTGAAGAAGCTGAAGTTAGAAGCTGATTGGCTACCATGCACAGCTGCACCAGATTTTGCACTCTGCAGTTTTAGTAAATCAACCCCATGGTGTATTTATAAAAAAAATCTGCATAGCTGTTCATCCATTAAAACTGCATGTAAATTTGATCTCTGCAAACAAGGCAACAATGAATGTTCTCAAGCTGTATGCTCTGCAGTTTGAATGTGTGAATGGGGAAAATACTGAATTTATGGCCAGTAGATGGAGCTGAGGAACATACTTTTTTCTGATGATAGTCTGCACCAGCTAGTGGCCATAATACAGTATTTTCCCCATTCACACAATTGATGTGCAGAGGATATAGCCTAGGAGCATTCAATTTTGCCCCATTCACGCAGAACAATTCACCTTTGAAACTATGGAACTCAACAGTAATTGGATGAAAAAATATCCAACATATCTGATTTTTATCTCCCCTTCCTCCCCAGATCAGGAACCAAAAGGGTGCCTTAACCTCCCTGGCGGTATGACTGAGTCTGGAATTTATTGCTGAAAGCGGTAATGGTTTTCTGCATGGAGATATGGCGTTATGTACTATAGGCCTGCAATGGTTAGTAATTACTTACTTAACCCTGACCAAACAACACTCTAGTAGACATCTGAGATGTAATAAAGTAAGAAACACACAAATTCATGAATTATTTTCAAATAAATAACATAAATTTATTCAGATGGAAACACTCAGAAAATTTTTAACTACAAAAAATTAATAATCCTCCTGAGTGTGGTAGATCTTGAAGCAGGGTACCACACAAAGTCCAACATAACAATCGGGGCAGTAAAACCTGCTTTCTTTCCGGACCTTCTTCCCATTACCATCTCTTTTGGAACAGCAGACCACACACATTCTGGTCGCTGCTGCTTTTTTTGCGGTTGGCGGAATGTACTCAATAAAATGGCGACCAGTCAGGCGAAGTGGGTTGCCAACGTCCGCAGCCCGACATCCATATCTGGTCGCAGATGGTACCTCTTGGGTAGCAAAGATCCGTTCGGCCACCCTCCAGATGAACTCAGAGTGGACAACCGGTTTCTCACTCTGAGCTCTGTACAAAATGTAAGCGTTCCAGAGGCACTGTTCCAGAATGTGGCGGAAAATTTTTTTATAATATTTTTTCTGCTGCTTCCGCATTGCTGGATAAAAAGTCATAGCCTGGTCGGCCCGGTCCACTCCTCCCATTGTGCTGTTATAATCTATAACGACCTGCGGCTTTTGTACCTCCTTTCCTGCCCTGGTGGGCACAATAGCAGTGACGGTGTTGTGCACTGTGCTGAGTAGGCAAACGTCCTTTTTGTCCCTCCAGCGCATGGCCATCATTTTGCCCTTTTGAAAGGCCACCAGCTCACCACTTTTTAGTGTCCTTTTGCACAGCATTGATGGCATGTTTTTACGGTTTGGTTTTACCGTACCGTAAGCGTCTGTTTTGCGCTTGATCAGCACCTCATAGAGCTCGGGGGATGAATAAAAATTGTCCGTGGTCACACAGTAACCCTGATCCAACAACGGCTCCATGAGGGTTAGAACAGATGCTGTGGCCATTCCATAGGCACTGTACTTTGGGTCAAATTTGGTCCCTTTGCCGGTATAGATCACACAGTTCCATATATATCCGGTGGCCGACTCGCAAAGCATGAACGTTTTGACTCTGAAGCAAGCTCTTTTTGAGGCTATATACTGTATCCAGCTGAGCCGTCCTTTATAAGCCATCAAGCTTTCGTCGACGCTTACATCGCGGTCCGGTACATAAACCCGCTGGAAATTTGCCACGACCATTTGCCAAACGTTCCAGATCTTTTTTAGCTGTGGCGCAGGATGCGTTTCCTCGTCATACTCCTCATTATTTGTGAAATGTAAATATTTCATAATAAGGGAGAAGCGGTACTCCGACATCACGCAGCCGAAAAAAGGCGTGGCCAGCATTCGGTTTTTGGTCCAGTACCATTTTTGGACCGGCTTGCCCACCACGCCTTGCAGGATAATAAGTCCCAGAAAATTCCACATTTCCTCGGTGCTTACCGGCTTCCATAGACGACTTCTGGAAAACCTGGCCTGCATGCTGGAAGACTGTTGCTCCTGGAAGCGATTTGTCTCCACGACAATTTTTTCAATTATTTCGTCGCTGAGAAATAATTTTAGGAACGCCAGCGGGTTGTCGCGTTCAACGTCCACCTTCATTCCAGGCGATCCAGTGAATGGAAATCGTGGCGTCGCTACCTGATCTGTACCGCTGGCGATAGGGCACCAGATGCGCACGTCACTCAGGTCACAGTCCGGTTCGCTGGTCTCGGTGTCGTCGCTCACTTCCGCGAGCGTTTCCAATTCGCTGTCACTTTCGCTCAGTAGATCCAAAGGCGATTTTGCGTGTCCAGCTGCCATTTTATTTTTGGGGCAAAATGACAGTGTATAAGGAGTAGTGCAGTGTAACAACTTTCTGCGACAAGTGTCAGATCTCTGGTGATACAATGCAATCTACAAATTACATTGTATCACCAGAGCTTATAAACTGTGGGTGTGTGTGTTTACTACTTTTTTTTACACAGGTTTGAATTTGCCGCCCAGTTCCGCTCCCATGTGACACCGCTCACATGACAGCGGAAGAGGGAAGTGACACATCGCCGGAGCGCGATGCGCTGCCAGCCACTCGCCCAAGCGGAAGAGGGAAGCGCCGGATAGAAGGTAAGCGCTGCCTGCCACTAGCCCGAGCCTGACTCGGGGTTACCGCTCCTGGCTACTAATTTTCACCCCGAGTCAGGCTCGGGAATACCGCCAGGGAGGTTAAGTACCTTCTAGTACCCACGCACAAACACATATAATTGCCACCCTATATTTTCAATGCTTTGCTTCTCCTGTGTACTGTTAAAACTCACACAAATGAGCTAAAAAAAAAATCAATAACAAATTGAAAGGATAGATTTTATGTGTATGTAGAATGAACTGAATTGGTTCTATTATATCCTTATATCTCCGACAACATTGAATGCCTCTTTTGTGTACCAGAGATATGCACATATCTAACACATAATATGCCCACACGCCAAAGAAACCTTTCTTTTCTATAACAGCACTCCACAACATAATGCACTTACCAAGATGGCCCATCTCACTGGAAGGTCACTATATACACATTGACATGTCCTGATGACTACATCATATTTCCTATACATTTTACATTATTATTTATATTTTTGTTACTTACAGTATATAAGGTTTCAGGAAAATACCAACCACCACACAAAAAATACATTCATTTCCCTAATAGAACTGTACTGGTGCAGAGATCTTTGGTGTTCGGGTTGGCACAATAAAGGTTTCTTGGGGGCATACGGCTGAAATCACACCTTGAAATCAATAACTAAGAAATATTAAGTGACCTTTTTGTTTAAATTTAGCTTATGTAGAAGTATTGCACATCAGTCTCCAACAAAGATGCTGTAACATGCAGTCATTTAGAAAGTAGATATACATTAAAGCTGTATTTAACCCAAAAATGTAATATGTTGCAGCTTGCCAATTCTTAGATGTGGTGGGTGCATTATTTTCCTTTTTTAGGCTTTTTTACCCTTTAATTTCACCTGGTGATCCAGCCAGTAAGTCTGTTATTTTTCATCTTCGTTTAACAGAACAAGATGTTCAGACAAAGTGGCAGTTAGGGGGTTGGGACAAAATACTGACAGGGGTGCTTACAATAATCGGGAGCTCAGGAACATACTTTTTTCTTATGATAGTCAGCACCAGCTAGTGGCCATAATACAGTATTTTCCCCATTCACACAATTGATGTGCAGAGGATATAGCCTAGGAGCATTCAATTTTGCCCCATTCATGCAGAACAATTCACCTTTGAAACTATGGAACTCAATAGTAATTGGATTAAAAAATATCCAACATATCTGATTTTTATCTCCCCTTCCTCCCCAGATCAGGAACCAAAAGGGTGCCTTAAGTACCTTCTAGTACCCACGCATAAACACATATAATTGCCACCCTATATTTTCAATGCTTTGCTTCTCCTGTGTACTGTTAAAACTCACACAAATAAGCTAAAAAAAAAATCAATAACAAAATCAATTGAAAGGATAGATTTTATGTGTATGTAGAATGAACTGAATTGGTTCTATTATATCCTTATATCTCCGACGACATTGAATGCCTCTTTTGTGTACCAGAGATATGCACATATCTAACACATAATATGCCCACGTGCCAAAGAAACCTTTCTTTTCTATAACAGCACTCCACAACATAATGCACTTACCAAGATGGCCCATCTCACTGGAAGGTCACTATATACACATTGACATGTCCTGATGACTACATCATATTTCCTATACATTTTACATTATTATTTATATTTTTGTTACTTACAGTATATAAGGTTTCAGGAAAATACCAACCACCACACAAAAAATACATTCAGTCTACAGTCTCCAACAAAGATGCTGTAACATGCAGTCATTTAGAAAGTAGATATACATTAAAGCTGGATTCAACCCAAAAATGTAATACGTTGCAGCTTGCCAATTCTTAGATGTGGTGGGTGCATTATTTTCCTTTTTTAGGCTTTTTTACCCTTTAATTTCACCTGGTGATCCAGCCAGTAAGTCTGTTATTTTTCATCTTCGTTTAACAGAACAAGATGTTCAGACAAAGTGGCAGTTAGGGGGTTGGGACAAAATACTGACAGGGGTGCTTACAATAATAAGCTTTTATTCATTTATGTGAAACCTTAATCCCAAATGGAAAAACTGATTTTATAACGGCTTAAAAGTGTTAGCTGGTGTTTGGCTTGGTTAGTCAAGTCCATCGAAAACTGCTGGGGTATGTAAAGTCCACCACACAGCAGTACAATCTGACTGTACAATCTCCTTTAGATCTACCAAAAACTATATAGGGCAAGGTCATGTCTGATGGGATACAATGTGATTGGTCA
Organism: Glandirana rugosa; assembly: GCA_018402905.1. Taxonomy (NCBI): domain Eukaryota; kingdom Metazoa; phylum Chordata; class Amphibia; order Anura; family Ranidae; genus Glandirana; species Glandirana rugosa. Next base: position 613,664 of record BLSH010423897.1, on the reverse strand, counting down.
GATAAGGATGGTGCTTATTTTATATTGTCTTGGTAAACCTAAAATTGATGGTACAAAGATTGCATGGTCAGATTGTAACATGTATGTTGACCCTTACACTACCTTCTCCCCGGATTGACAATGCTGCTCCTCTTAGTGGAATAGAGACACCCTGAGGCTTGATTCACATCTATGCATGTTGCTTTAGAGCATTTCTGCTGTGCTTTTTACTGTGCTTTCTGCATTTTTTACGGCGTTTTGACTGCAATTTTGCTACGATTTGCGTATTTTTTTTGGGGGGGGGGGGAATTTTGTTGCTACGCAGATTTAAAAATGCAAATCCCTGGAAAATCACGGTAAAATGTGTCAAAAATGCAGCACTTTTTTTTTTTGCATGCCCATTGAAGTCTATTTCATGCAAAACGCTGCAAAAATGCATTGATGTGAACATGTTCCATAGGAACCCATGTTAAAAAAAATACCCTGAATTTCTGCAAAATGCATCAAAAAACGCATTAGAGTGAATCCAGCCTTAGACAGGAAATGTGTTACTGGCCAAATCACCAGGTGAAAATAAAGGAAAACAACAGCTAAAAGAGGAAAACTAATGCATGCACCACATTTTTTTGTTGCTAAATGTTACAACAAATAAGAAAGAAAAGGGGTTTACAAAAATTGTAGTTTGACAAGGCTTATCGTCTGTAAAACACAAACACTTAAGGCTCTTTCACACGGGCGGTCCGCCCAACGGACCCCGCTTTGCTCAGTGGGTGATCGCTCCGCTGATCCCCGCTGAGCAGATGACCGTCTCCACTCACTGTGCGGAGACGGACCTGTCAGAGCCCTGCTATCCTCTATGGGAAGATCGGATGAAAATGTCATTTTCATCCAATCCTTTCCTATCCGATCCGCCAGCTGGATGGAATATAGGGTCTCCATCTGTCTGGATTTCAAGGACAGGATCGGATCGGATAGCAGCGGGTGTCAGCAGACATGTCTCCACTGTGACATCCGCTGCTCCATAGAGGTGAATGGAGCATCCGACCTGATCGGAAAGCCCATGTGAAAGGACCCTTAAAGTGATAATAAAGTCCTGTTGTCTTTTGTTAAAATAGAACAAGCATGTTATACTTACCTGTTCTGTGTGCGGTTGTTTTGCACAGAGCAGCCCGGATCCTTCTCTTCTCTGTTCCCCCGCTGGCCCCTCCCTCATGCCGAGTGCCCCCACAGCAAGCAGCTTAGTATGGGTGTGCCTGAGCTGAGCCGCTGCTCTGTGTGTCCATTCAGACACGGAGCCACAGCTCGTCCCCGCCTCCTCTCTCCCCACTGGCTCATTGTCTTTGATTGACAGCAGTGGCAGCCAATGGTGCCCGCTACAGCATCCCAGCAAATCAGGAGGGAGAGTCCTGGACATCCGAGGCTCTCGTGCAACATCACTGGATCGAGACGGGGCTCAGATAAGCATTAGAGGGGCTGAGGGAGGCTGCTGCACACTGAAGTTTTTTTATCTTAATGCATAGAATGCATTAAAGTGATTGTAAAGTCTCATTTTTTTTTTCCTATAAAAATAATAAACATGTTATACTTACCTGCTCTCTTGCAGTGGATTTTCTTGGGTCCCTCTTCTGTGATCCTGGCCCTCCCTCCTGTATAGTGCCCCTACAGCAAGCAGCTTGTTATGGGGTCACCCGAGCTGATTCACAGCTCCATGTGTTCATTCAGACATGGAGCTCCAACCCGGCCCAGCCCCCTCTCTCACTTGATTGGCTAGCTGACTAAGATTGACAGCAGTGGGAGTGCCGCTGCTGTGCCTCATCCAATCAGGAAGTAGAATCTCGGATGGCTGAGACACTCATGGACATCACTGGACAGAGAAGGACCTCAGGAAAGTTTTAGGGGGGCTTCTGTACACAGAAGGCTTTTTATCGTAATGCATTAAGATAAAAAAACCTTCTGCTTTTACAACCACTTTCAGATAAAAAAAAACATTCTGCCTTTAAAACCACTTTAGGTCTGCAAGATTAAAGCATAAGGTGGTACACAGACAGTGCGAAAGCATTCATGAACAGGAAATCTATACCTAATGATCACATGCAGAGGGGCGTTAACAATCTGGCAAACAAGCTCCACCAAAGGAGTATGGCCAGAAAGGCATAGAAGGAATGGAGGAGATGACCAAGAGAGAGAAAGGAAAGGGGAGGGAGAGGAAAAAAAATATGGGGGGGGGGGGGGCGGGGAAGAGGGGGTAGGGTGGAAAGGGGCTCAATCATATCAGATAGGACCTTAAGGGCATCCACCACATTTTAAGCTGCAATATATTATATTTTTGTATTTGGGTTTATTACTGCTTTAGGAACCATTTACTAGCATGGAAAAGTGCAGACATTTACTGTAACATAATGATATCATGCTTCATTAAGATGGAAAAAAAAACAAATGCCAGAAATGTAGCATGCAGCCCAACACCACCGTTCTAATTTAAAAAGCCTTACATGAGCTTCAAGCAAGGTTTGTGGGCCAACACTCTTTCCCTACCATAAAATAGGATTATTTCAGAAATTTCTATACACAGCATAGAGGTTACACATTGTAATGTAGGATGGCCAGAGTACAAAAAAAAACTATCATGTGACATGCCTGTTATTTACTATTATACAATTTTTGAAACAAGGATAATCTCACTGTAGAGAGTTTTTAGAAAAAATTCAGACTCGATCATTCACTGATTTGCCAAAATGAAATGTTTCATGTGTTCAGTTTTCTCTCTGAGACAATATTGCGTGTATTTGAGATCTCAGCACAGCTATGTATTTTTATTTTATTACAGGTATCTACCATGTTTCCCTGACAATAAGCCTGAGTCTTATATTCATTTTGGCAACCAAAAACACAGTAGGGCTTATTCTCGGGGTAGGGCTTGCCATTTAATGTGCTGTCTTCTCTCCCCCTCTCCCTCCCTGCCTGTCAGGAATCCCCAGTGTGAACACAGTAAAAGTGGTTGCAAAATGCTAGAATCCTCTCTATTACAGTAGTATATAATGTAAAAGGTGTGTGTTTCTGTCATTAAGTCAAGCACCTTCTTATAGCATCGCTCTGCGCTTTCGAGACCGCCTGACCTCTCCTCCCTGCTACAAGCACTGCAGAAGGGGGGGCAGAGTTCCCCCACTCCCCCACTGACAGCTGGTAGAAGAGGAGAGCAGCGAACGATCAGCTGAGCCTCACTCGGCCCTTCAGTGCCCCGCCTGAACTATCTTCCCTGCTCTGAGCACTGCAGCGGCTGAAGGTATTTGACTCAATTAGATTACAGAAACACACACCTTTTACATTATATAAGACTGTAATAGAGAGGATTCTAGCCATTTACAACCACTTTAAACGAGGGCTTATTTTCGGGGTAGGGCTTATATTGCAGCCCTCCCCAAATATCACAGTAGGTCTTTTTTTCAGGGTAGGTCTTACTTTCGGGGAAACATGGTATCTAGCTCCAACATTGTGTGCCGCATGTTACAAATTGTACATTCAAATCAGCCCCTTCCCCCAAGCTGCCATATACATTCACATGCTATGGCCAATTTAGACTGAAGCCAAAACCTACTAGCATATTTTTTGAATATGTGTGAAACCTGGAGTACGTAGATGAACTTTTGTCTTTTTTCAACCTGGCTAGCTAGGTAACTGGAGAAAACCCAAACAAGCACAGGGAGAACATGCAATCTCCATGCAGGTAGTTTTCTGATTGGGATTAGAGCTAAAGGCCCCAGTGCTGCAAACCACTGTGCTGCCCTATTATTTCAATGATAATAGGCACATAGTTTTAACAAAAGCGTGATCGTGTGTTATAATAATGTATTACTATCACAAACAAATCTGGCATATACAGTACAAGTATTGTGCACAAAACCCATGCAGTGCAAAAAAAGAAGATTGGAACCCAATGTACTTACTTTCTTCAAAGGCATCCGAAGTAGCATTAAAATACAGGTAAAAACTAATTAGACAGTTCAATACTTGCAATCAAACAGCTACATTAAACCTTCTGTATAGAATATACAATCATTATCTGGGAATTTACAGCAAAAAAACAGAATGCAACGGAAATGGAAAACGTAAGTACCTGATATTAAAGAAGACTGTAATCAATACCTGTGACTAGAAAGTGTATTTTAAAAACAAAACAGGGTAAAAGCATGAGAAAAAACGAATATGTGGATTCATGAACTGATAGATATTCACAGCTTCTTTGTATTATATTGAGTTGTCCTTTTAACTCTGCTAATGGAGTCTATTGTAGCATTTTATCCTGTCCATCACAAGTAGAACAAAATGCTGGCAATCATCTCATGCAGCCGGGATGCACAATCCTCATCCTTTTAAAAGCATTAGTGCCGCTGGCTTTTTAATTAATGTAAAACTTTACAGTAGGATATGGGAAAAGCCTAATGGAAAAACTCATGTGTATAACTATGTTATAGGCATTTTCAATGACAATTTTATCTGAAATAGGGCAATATTTTACTAAAATACTAAATCCTCATTGCTTCCGTTTATTTCTTACATCTTAGAGGGGAGGGGCCCCCCTTTGGCCCCCTGTAGTAGTGATCAAGCAGCTGTATTAATGCTTGGATCACTTCTACAAGAAAGCCCGTCACCTGCTGACATTTTTATTACTGGATGATTTAGCAGTTGCAGTCATCATCCTGTTATGATAACCACTTCAATCCAAGTGGGTAAGTCCTGAGGGGTTGAAGTGGTTAATCAAACAAGATAAACAGACATGTAATTCCCATTAAACAAAGCAACACATACATGTCAAGTAAAGATGCATAAAGGCACGCTGCTAGGATAAACATATATTCGTATCATAGTGCTGTGTGTTAAATGTTCAGAATGTGACTTCATAATGACTAGTCACGCATACTCCTGCCCATTGACAAGGTTGGAAACTGGCTGTAAGTTCAGTGGTTTGTGTAAAATGTACATTTTAATATGATGTGCACAACGCATTTAAGTGAGATTATTAAAAACGTTATATAATTATACATTATTATATTCAATTATGTGATTTCATTAAACTAAAATTTGAAATCAGGAAATGGTTCCTTTACCCACGCAGTGGAAAAAATTGTGCAAACTCAGTGTGGAGCTGCCCGTATTACAGACAGAGAATGTCCTGTGCAAAAAGGTGAAATCAAAAGTTTAAACTGTGCTCCCACTTAAATACAAAATACACCGCAATTATGATACGTGCGTGAAATATCATTTGCAATGACTGCAATGACAAATGTGCAATATAGTATGAATAGAAATGTAAACAGTGCAAGGTATTCAAATGCAAACTGATTAGACACACCAATTTAAAGTGCAAACGTGCAAAACCAAATACATAAAGTCCATAAAAATCAAAAATCCATAAAGAAAATCCAATCAAACAACACTTGGAACGTTTTTAAAAAATTTCAGAGCACTAAGTGAGTGTTGAAAAAGCGTTTGCCACATCCTCCAGGCGGCTTGCATCCCCTGTAGATGGAATTGGAACGACCACCAAGCCTTAGGAATATGGAGGGTAGTGCAAAAGATAAGAGGGGGGATATCGGCTCTCGGCGTCCTGGAACGGCTGATAATCCCAATCCTGAATGGCGGTGATCCTGTATGTTCGATCCCTGATCAGTCCTCGCACTGAGCCCAGATTCCATCTACAGGAGACGCAAGCCGCCTGGAGGATACTGTGACAAGCACTTTTGATCCCTGTCATGGGTATCAATTTGTTCCGGTGAGTGGGGTGTGACAATGGTGTTTGGTGAAGGTGGATGTCATCCAGTAATCATTACTGACTGATATTTTGTGCATATATCATAATTGCTGTTTATTTTGTATTAAAGTGGGAGCGCGGTTTAAACTTTTGATTTCACCTATGTGATTTCATTGCTATCTTTATTCAGCATATACAAACTCAGCAGACACATACATCATCTCACATTATTACCTAAATATGTGTGAAGCCCATTATCTACAAACATTTCATCCATTAAGCTCTGAAATACAGGCAGACAACAATGTTCTCAATATTCTGACCTACAATTATTATTATACAGGATTTACATAGCGCCGACAGTTTGCACAGCACTTTACAACATTAGGGCAGACAGTACACTTACAATACCATTCAATACAGGAGGAATCAGAGGGCCCTGTGGAGGATGAGCTGATGAAGGAAATAAAAGTGCAGTTGTTAGCAGGATAGGCTTCTCTGAAGAGAAAAGAAAGAAATCGCCTAAAAGTGGATAGATTAGGAGACAGTCTGACAGATTGGGGTAGGGAATTCCAGAGATGGGAGAGGCTCAGGAGAAGTCCTGGAGGAGATTATGGGAAGAGGTGATGAGGGAGCTGGAGAGCAGGAGGTCTTGGAAGAAACAAAGAGGATGATTAGGTTGATATTTTGAGACTATGCTAGTGATGTAGCTGGGAGCAGAGTTGAGGATGGCTTTGTAACTTATTGTTAGTATTTCGAATTTAATTTGTTGGGCGAGTGGCAGCCAGTGGAGGAATTGGCAGAGAGGGGTAGCAGGTGTAAGGTGGATGAGTCTGGCAGCAGCATTCATGATGGACTGAAGGGGGATAGTCTATTTAAAAGTAAGCCAATGAGCAGGGAGCTGCAGTAGTCAAGAGACAACCAGGGAGTGAATCAGGAGCTTTGTGGTTTCATTGGTTAGAAAGGGACGTAGTTTAGAGATGTTGTGGAGGTTGAAGCGGCAAGCTTTGGAAAGTGATTGGATGTGGCACCAAAAGGAGAGTTGAGAGTCCAGGATAACACCTAGCACCCTGACATGCGGGAATGGGTGGATTGTTGTGCCATTCTTCTTGACAGAGAAGTCAGGGGAAGAGGCAAGTGGGGGAGGAAATCTTATGAGCTCAGTTTTGGACAGGTTGAGTTTGAGGAAGTGGTGTGACATCCAGACAGATATGTCTGTTAGAAAGTTGGTGATGCGTGAGGAGACTGATGGAGTGAGTTGAGGGGTGGAGAGATAGATTTGGGTGTCGTCGGCATAGAAATTATATTGAAAGCCGTGGGAGGCTATCAGCTGGCCCAGGGAAGAGATGTAGATTGAAAATGAGAGAGGTCCAAGAACAAAACCTTGGGGGACCCAATGGAGAAGGGAAGAGGAGAGGAGGAAGTAGAATTGTAAGTGACACTGAAGGTGCATTGGGATAGGTAGGGTGAGAGCCACCGATAAGCACAGTCACAGAGACCGAGGGAGAAAAGTTTTTTGAGGAGGAGGGGGTGGTCAACTGTATCAAAGGCAGCCGAACGGTCCAGAAGTAGTATAGAATAGTGTCAGGGCGGGGCTAGGACTCTGATGCTGTCACTCCATCCATGATCGTGCTCGCGGCTTGCGGGATATATGAGAGCGGCCGGAGACGATTGGGAATACATTTACAGTCAGGTCCATAAATATTGGGACATTGACACAATTCTAATCTTTTTGGCTCTATACACAACCACAATGGATTTGAAATGAAACGAACAAGATGTGCTTTAACTGCAGACTTTCAGCTTTAATTTGAGGGTATTTACATCCAAATCAGGTGAACGGTGTAGAAATTACAACAGCTTGTATATGTGCCTCCCACTTTTTAAGGGACCAAAAGTAATGGGACAATTGGCTGCTCAGCTGTTCCATGGCCAGGTGTGTGTTATTCAATCATTATCCCATTTACCAGGAGCAGATAAAAGGTCCCGAGTTCATTCCAAGTGTGCTATTTGCATTTGGAATCTGCTGCTCTCAACTCTCAATATGAGATCCAAAGAGCTGTCACTATCAGTGAAACAAGCCATCATTAGGCTGAAAAAAACAAAACAAACCCATCAGAGAGATAGCAAAAACATTAGGCGTGGCCAAATCATCTGTTTGGAAAATCTGTAAAAAGAAAGAACGCACCGGTGAGCTCAGCAATACCAAAAGGCCCGGAAGACCACAGAAAACAACTGTGATGGATGACTGAAGAATTCTTTCCCTGGTGAAGAAAACACCCTTCACAACAGTTGGCCAGATCAAGAATACTCTCCAGGAGGTAGGTGTATGTGTGTCAAAGTCAACAATCAAGACAAGACTTCACCAGAGTGAATACAGAGGGTTCACCACAAGATGTAAACCAATGGTGAGTCTCAAAAACAGGAAGGCCAGATTAGAGTTTGCCAAACAACATCTAAAAAGCCTTCACAGTTCTGGAACACCATCCTATGGACAGATGAGACCAAGATCAACTTGTACCAAAGTCATGGGAAGAGAAGAGCATGGAGAAGGAAAGGAACTGCTCATGATCCAAAGCATACCACCTCATCAGTGAAGTATGGTGGTGGTAGTGTCATGGTGTGGGCATGTATGGCTGCCAATGGAACTGGTTCTCTTGTATTTATTGATGATGTGACTGCTGACAAAAGCAGCAGGATGAATTCTGAAGTGTTTCGGGCAATATTATCTGCTCATATTCAGCCAAACTACAAACAACCAATTTGGTAAAATACACCCGTTCAGACCGATTTATCGGGTATCAGGACGGCTTAAAGGTATGCCATAACCTGCCCCAGACACAGTCCACCTGCATACAAGTGTGGTTCCTGGTGCTAATAACACAAAGCAAAAAAGAGGTGATTTGAGAATCACAAGAGCACCAAAAAACAGGAACCCAATGTGTTATAAAACGTAACTTTTAATACATATGAAAAATATTAATAGGTACATAACCACTGAAGTAGGAAAATGATAAAATTTGACAACGTTGTCAGTAAACACGATGCATCTGATCACCCATACACACAACACCCATCCTAATATCCACATTCACACATCCAAACTCCATGTCCAGGACCGTAACAAGGGGTACTAGTTAGGTCATAGGGACATAATTGGGGATGCTCGGGATCAGGGATATAAGGAGATGATGCTGTCACGTCAGTCGGTAAAGTATAAAGCACAAATAGGCAATGATCGAGTAAGGCAGTCTATGGTACTATCCCAAATCGGCCAAGTTTTTCAAACTGACTTCCCAATTGGTAGTTGCACACCACTAACCGCGTGGTATATGTCAGATGGAAATGGAAGTCCAGGTATAGGTGAGTAAAGTGCAGTGATTAGATCATCACAATGATTAGCTGATCAGTCCAAAGATCACAGAGAAGCAATGGTTGAAACGGCTGTGAACACCATGTAGGTTGAATATAACAGCGGTGATACTGGCACTTATAGATACAATCTCACCAATCTCTGAAGACGGCATCAATGGGGTGACGAAGGTTTCCAAAGATCACAAGTCCCAACTCATTGCCATGGCTTAATTGAATAGCGTTGCAGGCGTGACAGAACCTCCTTAGCTCCGGCTGATTCAAACAGCGTGTACGGAGCAGATGGGAGGCATCTCCAGGGTGAAGGGCGGGTTCAGATGCGTCATAGGAGACGTCAGGTGACGCGATGCTGACGCGTTTCGTCTGACCAATTGCAGACTTCCTCGGAGCTAGAGGAGGGACTGGAGTGGCTCGGACTAAATAGTCCCTTGAAGATGTCATGCCCCTAGTTATCCACTAGATGTCATACTCACGGTACTCCTCTCTACGTTCACCTTACTTCACACACATCTCATATAATGCTAATACATTCCAAGTGTGATTCACATCGCAGACGACAAAACGTCCCCCCCCCACCACGCAAAACACACCATATATGGGTTATAAGGAGAAAGACCAAGATTAAGATAAAAATAATAATAAAAATAAATATAAGGTAATTGATAACGAACCCACCCTTCCCCCCCCCAGAGGGGGAGGAGTCTTTCCACAGCCAATGGTCATAAAAATAACAACAATGGATAGGAAGGGGACAGCAGTTAGGAAATAACAGTTATATCATTTATAGGAATACAGAAAAGCTGCACTCCGTGTTGAGGCCATGCGGCACCATAGAGTCCAGAAGGAAAATCCACATCTTCTCCTTCTGGAGCAAGATAGTGTCAAAATCTCCCCTTCTGGTAGGAAGCTGCAAGGCATAAACTCCTTTGACTTTCATTAGGGATGGGTTCCCCTGATGAAATTGGTGAAAATGTATTGCAAGAGGTTTTTCATCACCTTCTTTATAGTTTCTAATGCTGCTCAGATGTTCTCCAATCCTCACCTTTAAAGGTCTCTTAGTTTTCCCAATATATGCCTTTTGACAAGGGCACGTTATCATATAGATTACCCTGGGGGTAAACGTTGTCAAATTTTATCATTTTCCTACTTCAGTGGTTATGTACCTATTAATATTTTTCATATGTATTAAAAGTTCCGTTTTATAACACATTGGGTTCCTGTTTTTTGGTGCTCTTGTGATTCTCAAATCACCTCTTTTTTGCTTCATATTCAGCCAAATGCTTCAGAACTCATTGGACGGCGCTTCACAGTGCAGATGGACAATGACCCGAAGCATACTGCGAAAGCAACCAAGGAGTTTTTTAAGGGAAAGAAGTGGAATGTTATACAATGGCATAAAGTCAATCACCTGACCTGAATCCGATTGAGCATGCATTTCATTTGCTGAAGACAAAACTGAAGGGAAAATGCACCAAGAACAAGCAGGAACTGAAGACAGTTGCAGTAGAGGCCTGGCAGAGCATCAGCAGGGATGAAACCCAGCATCCCGTGATGTCTATGCGTTCCAGACTTCAGGCTGTAATTGACTGGAAAGGATTTGCAACCAAGTATTAAAAAGTGAAAGTTTGATTTATGATTGTTAATCTGTCCCATTACTTTTGGTCCCTTAACAAGCGAGAGGCACATATACAAACTGTTGTAATTCCTACACCGTTCACCTGATTTGGATGTAAATACCCCCAAATTAAAGCTGAATGTCTGCAGTTAAAGCACATCTTGTTTGTTTCATTACAAATCCATTGTGGTGGTGTATAGAGGCAAAAAAAAATTAGAATTGTTTTGATGTCCCAATATTTATGGACCTGACTGTATGTGTTTAATCCTTAATGTCGGGTCTGCCACTCGGAACATGTGAGTGGAATATATTTTTAACTGCATTTTAACAAATGTTTTAAACGGTGTTACACTATTGGAGCCTCCTTCCTCTATTACATGTATTTGATAATCGTGATAATATATTGGGAGACGTGTGTGGATAGCAGATAACAACACATTGGATCTACAGTTGTATGACTGAAAAGAAAGCGCAGTAGCTGGTTCATAGTGGAACCAGCCACTTGGTCTGGTGAGTTATTTCGAGAGACTGGTGGTGGATAGCAGTGGGTGTTTAATTGTCACATTTTCTTCATATACAGTATCACCCCTGACATTTATGTAAATATTTTATTATATCTTTTCATGTGACAACACTGAAGAAATGACACTTTGCTACAATGTAAAGTAGTGAGTGTACAGCTTGTATAACAGTGTAAATTTGCTGTTCCCATCAAAATAAATCAACACACAGCCATTAATGTCTAAACCGCTGGCAACAAAAAAGAGTACACCCTGAAGTGAAAATGCCCAAATTGGGCCCATAGTGTCAATATTTTGTGTGGCCACCATTATCTTCCAGCACTACCTTAACCCCCTTGGGCATGAAGTTCACCAGAGCTTCACAGGTTGCCACTGGAGTCCTCTCCACTCCTCCATGACGACATCGCTGAGCTGGTGTATGTTACAGACCTTGCACTCCTCTACCTTCCATTTGAGGATGCCCCACAGATGCTCAATAGGGTTTAGGTCTGAAGACATGCTTGGCTAGTCCATCTCCTTCAGCTTCTGTTGGAATACTGCCCTGCGCCCCAGTCTCCGAAGGGAGGGGATCATGCTCTGCTTCAATATGTCACAGTACATGTTGGCATTTATGGTTTCCTCAATGAACTGTAGCTCCCCAGTGCCAGCAGCACTCATGCAGCCCCCCAGATCATGAAACTCCTACCACCCTGCTTGACTGTAGGCATGACACACTTGTCTTTGACCCCCTCACCTGGTTGCCGCCACACACGCTTGACACCATCTGAACCAAATAAGTTTATCTTGGTCTCCTCAGACCACAGGACATGGTTCCAGTAATCCATGTCCTTAGTCTGCAGCAAACTGTTTGCGGGCTTTCTTGTGCATCATCTTTAGAAGAAGCTTCCTTCTTGGATGACAGCCATGCAGACCAATTTGATGCAGTATGCGGCATATGGTCTGAGCACTGACAGGCTGATCCCCCACCCCTTCAACCTGTGCAGCAATGCTGGCAGCACTCATTCGTCTATTTCCTAAAGACAGCCTCTGGAAATGATGCTGAGCATGTGCACTCAACTTCTTTGGTCGACCATGGCGAGGCCTGTTCTGAGTGGAACCTGTCCTGTTATACCGCTGTATGGTCTTGGCCACCATGCTGCAGCTCAGTTTCAGGGTCTTGGCAATCTTCTTATAGCCCAGGCCATCTTTATGTAAAGCAACAATTCTTTTTTTCAGATCCTCAGAGAGTTCTTTTGCCATGAGGTACCATGTTGAACTTCCAGTGACCAGTATGAGACAGTGAGAGTGATAACACCAAATTTAACACACTTGCTCCCCATTCACACCTGAGACCTTGTAACACCAACAAGTTACATGACACTGGGGAGGGAAAGTGGCTAATTGGGCAGAATTTGGACATTTTCACTTAGGGTTGTAGTCAATTTTGTTGCCAGCAGTTTAGACATTAATGGCTGTGTGTTGAGTTATTTTGAAGGGACAGCAAATTTACACTGTTATACAAGCTGTACACTCACTACTTTACATTGTAGCAAAGTGTTATTTCTTCAGTGTTGGCACATGAAAAGATATAATAAAATATTTACAAAAATGCAAGGAGTGTACTCACTTTGTGAGATACTGTATCATCATTTTTTGCACATTTAAAGTATTTCATTGATCGGATGAACGATTCGATTTCTTTGCATAGAAGATTGGTCACAGAATTTTATTCAAATTTTTTTTGGATTATATGTTTAGATTTTTTTGGGACAATTATTTATATACATTCCTTTGATAGAAAAAAAAATTCACCTGGGAAAATAATATTGATCATGTATCACTGGTTGCTTTTTTGCACATTTTTGCACACGTTTTGCACAGTCTATGCTATTGCTATGTAATTGAATGTGTTTCAATATTGTTGTTTTTTGTACACATTTATTGCTTTATTTGCACATTTGAACAATATTTTTTTGTACTGTTTGCACTTTAATTGAGATGAATTTACCACATTGTTAGGGGTATAATCATGAGATCTGCACTGCTTCTTTACGTTTTCCTATTTACTTAATTTCTGGGTCCACCAGAAAATTGATTGAGTTGATTATAATCTCCTTATTCCCCAAGAATCTCTGTGGTGCTGTGTAGTTCCCTTGTCTTACAGAATAACATCCTCTGGTTTTTGAGGTTAGTAGGTCATTTGTGAGTTTTAGAAAAGCAGTTTCTGTGGATTGTTGAGAGAGAAATCCAGATTGAAGCGGATCAAGAAGGTTATTCTTATTGAGGTGGTCACTCAGTTGGTTGTAGACCAGGGGTTCAAGGAGTTTAGAGGAAAAGGGGAGCAAGGAGACAGGGCATAAATTGTTAAGATTGGTAGGGTCCAAGGATGGCTTTTTAAGTATGGAGGTGACCAATGCATGTTTTAGAGCATTGGGGAAGATGCCAGAAGAGAGATTGTAGATGTGAGTTAGAAAGTGTAGGATACAGTCAGAGGGTGACTGTAGTATTTGAGAGGGTATAGGGTCCAGGGGACAGGTGGTTAGGTAGGCGTTAGAAAAGAGTTTAGTAACTTTGTCTATAGTAGCAGGTTTGAATAAGGGGAGGGTCAATTGTACCTGTTGACATGGGGTCTGAACTGGGGGAGATACCTGTAGAGTGGAGATTTCATCACAAATTGGATCAATCTTGTTTTTGAAGTCATTAGCAATCTCCTGGGCAGTGAGTGAGTTAGTGGGTGGAGGCGGTGGAGGATGAAGTAGAGAGCTGAAGGTAGAGAAGAGTTGACGGGGACTGAATAAGAAGGTGTTAATAAGAGTGATAAAATAGGTCTGCTTGGCAGTGTGGAAGCAAGAATTGTATTTTTGGAGGGCAGATTTGTATTGGTTGAAGTCTTTGAGAGACTTAGTCTTGTGCCACAGATGCTCAAGAGCACGGCTACATTTTTTGAGATTTCTGGTGTCATCTGTTTGCCAGGGTAGTAGGGGTCGAGGCCAAATTCTGTGTGTAGTGAGGGGAGCAAGCTCATCCAGGGTGGAGGACAGGGATTTATTGTAGCTGGAAGTGGCTTGGTTGGGGCAGGAAAGGGGTGAAATTTTTCATAGAGGTGGTTATTAGCAGAATAGAGGAGAGAAGGGTTGAAGTGGCGAAGGTTTCTAGGGGTGATGGTTAGGCGATTGGAGGGAAAGGTGGTGCAAGACAGGGAGAGAGAGAAACGAATAAGGTCTTGGTCGGAGAGAGGAAGACCTCTGTGGGAGAGGGAAGCAGGAGGAGCGTCGGACTCATAGAGCCAGGTTTCGGTGACGGCAAGTAGATTAAAAGAATTAGTGAGAAAGAGGTCATGAACACCGGCAAGTTTGTTGTAGACAGAGCGTTCCAGAGGGCACAGGGGAAGGGGACACTGGTTTTGGGAAGAAGGGGAATGGAGAATAAATTGCATAGATTGCGACTACTGCCAGCAGGTGTGGGGTGATGGGTGTGTTGGGTACAGTTAAATAAGGGCAGCCCAGGGTTTGGAGAAATATCTCCAGGGGCTAGAAGAAGAAGAAGAGTAAGGGAGGTAATATGAGAATACAATTTATATGAGGGAACATGCTTCAGCATCCTGGGAGTTTTGTTAGCATATGGGCTTAAAGTTAGAAAAAGGTGATGAGTGCAGTAATATGGAGAGGGGAGAAGCGAGGGTGATAAGTACAGACTGCGGGGTGGTGAAGAAGGGTGAAGAAAAGCGGCTGCAATTGTGAAAAGGAGAGGTAAAGACTGCATGTTTCAGAGAGGAAGGTGAGAAGATTTGGAAATCTGAAACAGTAATAATAAAGGCCCCTTTCACATGGGATGGACTTCGTCAAGCAGATCTGCCTGCTCAGCGGGGAATCTGTCCGCTGATCCCCGCTGAGCAGGTGGATGACAGGTACGTGTCCACTGCACTATGCAGATAGGACACAGACCGCTGTTCTCTATGGGGTAGTCAGGTGGAAATGAACCACCTGTCCGTTTCCATCCGATTGTCATACAATCCGATCTGCTAGACGGATGGGGAACTGATCCCCATCTGTCTGTTTTTGTCTGCCCGAATCAGATCGGATGCAGGCGGGTGTAAACAGACACGTCAGTTTACATCCACCTCCCCATAGAGAACAATGGGTGCTTCGATCGGGTCTGCCAGAAAAACGGACAGGTGAACCCGATCGATCCACTGGTGTGAAAGGGGCCAAATGCGGTATCACTGTCACTGCAGGAGAAAAGCCAAGTCATGACTTGGACAGGAAAAAGAGCACATTTCTTGGTGGCCTCCAACATTTGTGTTTCTGGGTTTTCCTTTGTACTTGAGGTAAAGATTAACTTTACAAACACCCAGTCATATGCCAGGAAAATTAAAAGACAAATTTTTTTGCTTGCACATGATTTACTAAACTCTGGAGCAAATGCACTTGCAGAGAGTAACTGCACTTGCAAAAGTGCAGTCTATTTACCTTTAGTAAGTTAACTCCTATGTGTGCATGGGCTAATATGGTGGGGCGTTTTTGAGGCAGAAGGTGCATAGCTGTATAGAATATAACCGTGTACAGAATATCAAATCCAAAGGAATCCAGACAAAAGATTCTCATGGTCATGTCTGTGAATAACTGAGATCAATGGAATAAAAAATGTGATGGATAAGACTAGCCATAGCCTCGCTGCTTGTTCTAGGTTGCTAAATCCAAGAGAGGTTAGAGAGTCAGTATAACAGCCAGGTAAGTCACATTTTTTAAAAAAGGAAGAGTAAGCAATGGCAGCCATGTTTCTCTTGTGACAGGTTTACTTCAAGCAACTAAAGCTGTAATGAGATCACAAAAAACATGGGGGTAGTGGAGCTGCTGTGACATAGTATGGAATCTGCTGCATTATTAGCACGTCCCGTACAATCAGACAGATTAATATTTTTTAGGGAGATCCTTGTTAACATTTTACAACAGCAAACAATGCATTTAAGTATCATTACAGATATTAAGACTGTCTACATCTCATTCACCTAGTACAGGGGACTCCAAACTTTTGAAACAAAGGGCTGTTCGCCATCTTTCAGACTTCAGGGGTTGGGACTAAGGCCAGTGGGAGTAAAAAATGTCCTGGTGTCCAGTGGGAGTAAACAATGCCCTATCATTTGGTGTCAGTGGGAGGACTAGTGTCTCATAGTTGATGTCAGTGGAAGGAATAGTACCACATCCTTGGTGTCAATGAAAAAAAATTCTGCCCCAGCTTTGGTGTCAGTGGGAGGAATTGTGCCCTTTCTTTAGTGTTAGTGGGAGGAACTGTGCCACCATTGTTGGTGTCAGTGGGAGGAATAAGCGTCCCATCATTGGTTTCAATGGAAGGAATTATGCCCCATCGTTGGTGTCAGTGGGAGGAATTGTGTTCTTTTGTTGGTGTCAGCAACAGTTATTATGTCCTATTGCTGGTGTCAGTGGATAGAATGGTGCCCCAAGGGCCGGATAAAGGCAAGCAAAGGACTGCATTTGGAACCAGGGAGACCGCTTTTGAAAAATGCTAATCTAGCAGAATCTCCTTCAGAAATCTGTTCTTTGGATGAGCCTAAAGTAACCTAAAGCAACTGAGTTCACCTAAGACCTGCAATATGGAACTACATGTTTTTCCAAAAAATAACATAATTATCATCAAGTTGTTTTAATTGCTAAAATCTCATATATGTAGACAACACCATAATGCAGAAATACATAAGCACTAGGAGAAGGCTCTATTAGACAGCATAAGAGAAGAAGAGAGGCAGATGTATTTGGTCCACTGGTTATTTTTCTATAGTTGTCCTGTCACATTTCTAAAAGGGATAAACATTGTAAAAGTTTTGCAGAGATTTACTGCATGTGTTTTCTCTATTTTTCCCAGACATACACTTTAATCTTACATGACTCATGAAGTTCAAGAGGTGACTGTGTAACTCTGCACATAAATTGAAAATTTATCTTAATGTTAGTACACAACAAGATGTACTCAAAAGAAGAATTACAAAGCAGCGTGACAATTAGCTGGGAGCATGGCATTGGTTCCATAAAACTAAATTTCTACAATAAAAGAACCCATCATTATGCATTTGCTTTCAGCAGTTTACGAGCAGTTAATGAAGCAGGCAATATTTAGATCCTAATAATATGGCTCATCTCCCAAGTCTGCACATAAATCCGTATGTGTAGGTCTGCTGGGAAGACAGCAACTTTAATGTTATATCTTAAAAAGGAAAAAAGAAAGGTCCTGGTAATGATGGCCTCATTTATAAGTAACAAGAAAAAAATAAAGCGGACGTACAGTACATTGTTGTTTGCTGAGCTTTCAGGCTAAAAGTGAATGATGTGCCCCATGCTGATAAAGAATTTCAATACATCGTAAACTGAATGTCGTTCCTTTATCATGACTTAGCGTCTCGCCAGGTATGAAAATGCAGTGTTTACATATAAAGAACAAACTGTTATCAATTTGATAAAAAAAAGTCTAAAAAGTAATGGAATAATCTGTGACTTATTCTTATAGTGGAAATTTCAGCTTTTCGGTATCAAAAGAGCCAAAAGAAGAGTCTGACCTTAACATTTAACATTTGCTGCTTCTTTATCCAAGCATAGCGACAGAATTCAAGTAGATCTATAGTCACAACACACACTTTAGAACTCCGATGCCCCATGTGCCAGCACTTCACATGCGACCTTACGGGATATTGGGCACCAGTCAGAAAGCAGAGTGGCAGCAGGGTGCTGGGCTCTGGAACGTTCTCTGTGTTCCAGCACCTGTCACTGAAAGACAGAGAATGTACTGTGGACTGAGGGTTATCTCTGGAGTTATTTCCACTCACAGTACAAATAATGTCCCAGCCTGGGAAGAGAGGGAGAGAGTGGCGTGGGAGCGTGTGGTGGGTAATGATCAAAAATTGGGCGGGGGTTGACACTTTCACTGCCATGACCACCAGTGCATGAAGGGTGATTGGGTTTTAAAGTTTTCCTGCCTTATGGAAGACATTCGGTTTTGACTTTTAGTGACCAGCTAGCTAGGGAACCATGCCACATCCATTTGGAGGCTTGCCCCCATTCTTTTTTAGTTTACTACTTTTGCTTAGAATAATGCTTTCCTTTACAGGGGTCTTCAAACCCACAACTTGTCCTCTACTAGAATCACATGTAGATACTTTTCTGTTTGTTATTTTTATAAACTCCCTCAGCTGTGTCCAGGTTCCCTTGTTCTGATAAAGCTCTGAACATTGTGATTGTTAACCTTTGTCTTTCTTTAAAGCGGTAGTAAACCCATCCATATGACCTATGACAGTTTAAAAACCAGTTCCATTTCCAGCACGTGCTGGAAATGTAACACTCCCATTGGTTGTGCTCTAAACCAAACTGTCAAACCATCCAATGGCTGGTGTCATAGCTGATCACATGTGCAGCATCATGGCAGTTGTAGATTAAACAGAGGCCAAGATGGCAGCTTCCTTGGCTGAAAATGATAGAAGGGTTTACTACCACTTTAAATAAAGAATTTAAAAAAAAAGTGCATGACCACAAATACACTTTCACAGACATGACCACCAATATGGGGGTAAAGACTTTCAGTGTCATGACCAAAAATGCAGAGGGAGAGGGGATTACCTGTTACTGTCTTGACCACCAAAATGGGGGGGGGTGAACTTTTACTGCCATGACCAAAGTGGGGGGAGGTTAGCGTTCACGGCCGCTGACAATCAATGCAGGGTGGGTGGGGTTAACTTTCACTGCTACTGAACACCGATGTGTGTAAATGTTAATGTTGGTGCTGGGGAGGGAGACGAGAAATGCTGGAATGCAATGTTTTTTAATTAAAAAATAAAGCCCAGTGAAATAACACAACACAATTTTAAGTAAAAACAAGTACATATCTCTTCAGATTCCTCTTGTGTATTACATGGTTTCTGTGATCATATTACAAATTATTTGAAGAGCACCTGCTCATTTTCATTTGTAATATATTGCTATGATGCATGTGTTGTGGTTGTATGAGTAACAAAAGCACTCCACAGTTTTTATGATGTACTGAACACACAGCTTCTACTACAGTGCTATAAAAACCCATTAGTTGTCCAAAAATCCAAAAAAGAGTACTTACCTGGGAGATAATTTGCAGCCATTCTGTATGAAAGTACCAAGTTTTCCTGAGGCAGCTAGCATTAGTCCCAGGTATGGAGGAGAAGGCTTCATAGGTCTGGAGGAGAACTCTGGATGGAACTGCACACCTACAAAATACGGGTGATCTGCAGGAAAAAAAACTCAGTTATCAATTCAGCATCTTGCTGGTGGTTTTGGCAGTTTTTCTCTACATGACAGAGTAAGCAAGCTAAAGTTACTCAAAGACATAGACAAAATAGGATTTGATGCTATTTCTGTTACTGATTCAGAAGCCATATGTTTGCCCAAAAAAATGAGCTGTTCATTCAGTGAGGAATCTTATGAGCTAACAAAGTCCTGTACTCTCTGCCTTCTCTGCGATCTACATGGACTACAAAACACCTCTCCTTGCTTTGGAGAAGAGAGGGAAGTGTTATGTAGTCCCAACACAGTATGCAAAGGTCCCCAGCGTTCAGCGGGACCCCATGGGGCAGTACAAACAGCATCGGTTTTCCCTATTCTTAATGTAGCCAAGTTGCCATTGGCAGAGGGAGATTACCCCCCTAGCAACGGCCCCAAATTGATTTAACCACCTCCCTCCCGCCGTATACACAAATGACAGCAGCAGGGTGGCTCTCTCGTTTTGAGACGCCGCCCGGCGCGCGCGCGCGGGGGGGGGGGTGTTCAGTCACAGCTGATCACATGTAAACAAGGAAATGCTGCTTATTGGCTTTCCTCTCCTCACACTCACAACATGAGGAGAGTCGATCAGCAGAATTTTCTCACAAAGGAGACCTGCACAGATAATCAGGACACTGGTCATCCGTGCCCTGGTTATCAGTGCACAGATGATCAGTGCCCTGATTATCAGTGCAGGCCCAATAGTGCCCAGCAGTGATGTCAGTCAGTGCCCAGTGATGCCAATCAGTGCCCATTAGTGATGCCAGTCAGTGCTGCCTTGCAGTGCCCATCAGTGCCCCCCATCAGTGCTCATCAGTGCTGCATATTAGTGCCATCAGTAGCCTTCAGTGCCTATCAGTGCACCCTCATCAGCGCACATCAGTGAAGGAGAAAAATTACTTATTTACAAAATTTTCTAATAGAAACTAAGAAAAACGTTTCTTTTTTCCAAAATTTTTGGTCTTTGTTTTGTTTGTTTATCAAAAAATAAAAAACCCAGTGGTGATTAAATACCATGAAAGGAAAGCTCTATCAGTCTAAAAAAAAATGATAAAAACTTAATTTGGGTACAGAGCTGCATGACCGTGCAATTGTCATTCAACGTGCGACAGTGCTGAAAGCTGAACATTGGCCTGGGCAGGAAGGGGGTGAAAGTGTTGAATTTGTTAAATTGGTGAGCCATTAGCCCTCACTTTATGCGGCTATTTAAGGCCGGGTTCCTCAGTCTCCAGGGCCGGACCAGAACACCCACCCTCCCTCCCCCTTTCTTATTAAAACTTTTATCATGGTGTTTACTTAGTGAATTGTGTCCGTTCACATGCCTGTGCTGTCCAGCCCCCCCCCCCCTCAAACCGCGTTTACTTAGTGGGGGTTTAGTCGTCCAGTATATCTGGATGGACATTGTGACATTATTGTATTTAACGTGTTCTTATTATGCCAGGATGGCTGGATATTCATTTAAAATAATCTAGTGAAGATTGTTGTAATAAATATTTGTGTGTTGTGTTTTATTAGATAAAGTTAGGTAAGCTCCTTTGTGCTGTCCCATGCTCAGTATAGTTGTGACCCGAGGGCAGGATGTGAGGAAATGGCACGATTACCAAAATGAAGCAAAAATAAAGTGTACATAAAAGAAAATGAATACAGCCACCACATCTAAGGACCAGTAAGTTGCAGACAGTTTTTGTTCTTGGATTTAGATAAAGATTTAAGGATACTGGGAACCCATGCTCACTGGTTTATTAGATTTTCTTGGGCCTCATACACATGGATGTTTACAGGCTAAAAAGTCCTCTAGCATAAAAATATTGGTGCATTCCCATGCCTGGGGAGCTGCAGGTAATGCACTGGTGCTGTATGCAGCATGCTTGTGTAAATGATGATTCTCTGCACTGGTGTTTACCCACACATGTGCATTCAGCATATCTCCCAAATGTGAGAGCACCAGGAGCTTTATGCTAGAAGACTTTTCAGGCTGTAAACGTCCGTGTGTATGAGGCCTAATGTGTGTATGTGGACCATCTTAAAAAGAGCAAAATACGAACATTGATTTATTGGAGTTGAAAATCAATTGTGTGAATATCCACTTTAAAGCAATCATTTTTTTCATTTTTCCATCTATTAAATTCTCCGCCCTTGTTGTTTTGACTTTGGATAGTAAAACATTTTTCTTCTGCCAGTAAATACCTTATACAGCCCACTTCCTGTTTCTTGTCTGGTAAAATGCCTCGGCGTTGGACATGCACAGCTCTCTGCCAGGAAAGGAGGGGGGATGAGTCATAAGAGGGCCAATGAAACCTGCAGGGCTGGAGGTGTGCCTTTGTGTGTCTGTGTAAATCCAGGAAGTGAACAGGTAGCGGCTTCAGCTGCCCAGAGTTAAAATGGATACATCCAGGCTTAGCGGAGGGAGATTTCTGCAGCATATTTGGGAAGCACAGAATCACAGTATATATAAAATAATATGCAAAGTGGTTGGAGGGAAGCTTCAGAATGGCAAATAGGTTTTTATTACAAATTATGTGAGCAGACTGCAGTTCCTCTTTAATTATTCAATCAAGTACAGATAAAATAAGTAAACAAGAATTGGCTTTTACATGATTGGATGACTGAATATTCACACAATTTGCATAAAGATGCTCAGCTCCGTTAGTTAATCAATGCAAATGTTTTGGACTTCTTGTCACATTTTGTACTGGAGTGGGTTTGCTTTGCTTTAGGATAAGGCTGAATAAATCCTAGGTAACTAAAACATTAAATATTAACCTTTAAGTTCAACGACTTCCATTCTCTGTCCCTCTGTGTCATGCCCAACAAATCTTAAGCCTTTTTCTTCAAACTGCTGCGTTAGCTCCGGGTTTACCTGCGCAGAATGATGGATATTTGTCACAGTCTATCAAAGCTTCTCTCTCCTTGACTGCAAGTATGAAGCACATAAAGTGTGATAATGCAATGCTTACACCATGAAGGTGACTTTCACAAGTCCCAAACTAGTTACACTTCAGCACAGTACATGGTGATGAAACATCTTTACAACAGACAAGAATGAGCAAGACCCTAAAGAAAAAGTAAAGCTTTCTATTCCTGGGTCAGTCTGACACATTTCCATTCATCCTATGAGGTTTCCATTATGTGCTTGTTACCGCACCTCTTCATGATACACCTCTCCTTGTCTTCTGATGGAGATCCTTCAAAAAATCCATTCCCATGTCATTTTTGGAGTAGGCAATATACATAGCTTACAAAAGTGCAAAATACAATGGAGTACCAAGAGCTGTAATACTTGTACATTTAGATTTTTTTCTGCGCCGTTATGACTGCTGTAACTTAAAGTGAACCTTGCACCTAAAATGCAAGGTCAGCTTTTGAAATGAGCCCCCTTCTCCTTCCAGAAGTGCAGCATAAAAGTTTATAAAAAAACCTGTAGGGAGGAAAAGTTAAAAAGCACACTTACTTTCCCAAAGCTTCCTGTCGCACCTAAGTGAGGGTGACAAGATCTGGGAAATGTAGAGTTCTCCCTAAAAAGTATCCCCCAAAACTGTGATACTGCATCTTCTCACAAGAGTTAGAGTGCTAACTATTCCCAGGAACTCATGGCCAAGGAGGATGATGTCATCCTCTGCAACCTGGAGGAGAAAAGGTAAGTATACTATCTAACCTTTTGTCCCCTACAGTTTTTTTTCAACTTTTACTCTGCATTTTAACAAATGTGGGGACATTGAAAAAGTAGATAATGCACAGAGTACTTTAATGAAAGCTGCTTAGCTTGGGCTACTGCCCTGCACCATTAAGCCTGTCCATACTTTACACTTCATACTGCAGGCTTTTATTGTCAAAGCTTGATTGAGCAAGCTGAGGTTAGAAGCTGATTGGCTAGCATGCAAAGCTGCACCAGTTTTTGCACTCTTCAGCTTTAGTAAATCAACCACAGAATATTACATAATGTACATTTTCAACATGTTTTTCACTTGTATAAAAATATTTCATAATTTCCTTGATTTGTACATATGAAGAAACAAAATGACTACATACAGTTTTTTTGTATGAGAAGTCGTGTCTTTGGCCACAAAAGAGCAAATCAGCTCAGTTCTAAAACAAATGGCAACGAAGCACAGTGATGTGAACTACATTCATTGACTTCTGCTTATTTTATGTGTTTCCTGTCATTTATATACAGCAAGGTGTGTATTAATCTATAGCAGGACCCTCTGCACCCTCCTGTATTGGATTGTAACTGTACTGTTTCCCTTAATTTTGTAAAGTGCTGTGCAACTTTTGGATAAAGCAGGGGACAGTTTGAAGAAATTGTCCTTAATTTCCTGGCCTTGAACTTAACTGAATAGAGATCTCTTCAAATAAAATCCCCTTTTGGACAGTTGCCATCAGAACAAGTATCCCTAAAAGAAGATTTCCCACTGTTCCTGCTCTAGTGACAAATCACAATATTGATCCCAGTGACAATGGTCACCAGGACAAAGAGAGAATGTGAATCTTTCCAGTGGGAATGTAGACAGCAATAGAAAACATAAATTAAAACCAAAAATACTAGTGCACCGTCACAAACAGTCTAAGTAATGCAATAAATCTATCCAGCTTCAGGTTATACTTTCAGCGTGTTCCCACACCAATAGTTGGTTGAAAATCAAAGGGCTGTTCTCTTAAAGTGAAAATCCCAGTGCTGCAAACACAAATGTAATCCATTTGTGGTCCACCTCAGTGTTTGGGGTGTGCCTTCGCTGTTAATATTTGATCTTTAGGTAAATATAGGTCGATCTGTGCCTTCCAAAATTAAAGGGTGTGTGTATATAGCCTAGAATAGACTCCAATCAAATTGACCACCTTTACTCAGACCCAGGGCACTGCCCTTTAAAAACGTTGATGTTAGTAGAACAGGCACTGCAATACTCAAAATCATGGAGATGCCATCATAGTGTAGTATTAAAACAATTCAGGCATTTATTAAGAAGATAATACACTCACAGGATACAATTCAAGTCAGGCAAGTATATCACCATCAGCTCGCAGCTCACTGGCTTTCTATCTTACTTCCAGGATCTGCCCTTTAGGGCGGAGCTGGGGTAACATAGGCACCGATGCCGGAAGTAAGGCAGAAAGCCAGTGAGCTGCAAGCTGATGGTGATTCACTTAATACCTGACTTGAATTATATCCTGCGAGTATATTACCTTCTTTATAAATGCAGAAAATCAAAACCTGACAGATATGCATACCCTTCCTCAACTCTACTAAAATAAATAATTTTATTATGTAATTGATTTATTTGTGTGATTTATGCCCTGTATCAATCACGATTTAACAAAGGAGAACAGAGCGGGAGCTGCATGCTGCATTTTTTTAATTTGCCTTATACATGACTAGGTATTCTTTGGAAAGTGAATTTTCACTTTGTTTTAACTCTTTCACAAAGATAACTGAAAAGTACCTTTGATTGTGCTCTTTTCCTTTGGTAAAACAACTCTAGCCCCTCTTGGAGAAATGCAAACAAACCGGAAAGATGTAGTTAATTTTTTCTTCTAATTTTTTTTAAATTATAGTTTGGTTACATCATCTTTCATTCTTTATTTATATACAGGAAGTATTTTTAATAAATACCATTTCATGTCTAAGGCTTTTTCTGAGATTTGTTGCTTATAAGTTAAAATCCATATTTTTTGCTAGAAAATTACTTAGAACTCCCAAATATTATATATATAGTAAATAAATACCTAACATGTCCTGCTTTGAAATTGCGCACGCTTGTGGAATGGCAACAAACGACGGTACTTAAAAATCTCCATAGGCGACACTTTAAAAATTTCTACAGATTACCTGTTTAAAGTTACAGAAAAGGTATTGTGATAGAATTATTGCTCTCGCTTTAACGATTGCTGCGATACCTCACAAGTGTGGTTTGAACAAGATTTACATTTTTGGGCGTGACTTACGTATACGTCGCTCCTGCGTGCGACCACGGAGGGACGGGGCGGTTTAACCAGTTAAAAACCGCCCTATAGACAAATGACGTCTACAGGGCGGTTGCTTAATTCTGGGAGGACGTCTATTGACGTCCTCCCAGAATCGCGCTTCCCGCGCGCCCCCTGGTGCGCGCACACGGGAACATCCGTGACCGCAAAAATTGACCAATTTGGCGGGGCAGGGAGGCACCAGCGTGCGTCCTCGCTGCATATGCATTCAGTGCGGGTTTTTACATTTAGAACAAGTTTGGTGTGAACACTCCATAGCGTCGTTAGCAATTTCGCTCTCGTTATTAAGATAGTGTTATGGAAAAGACATTGAAATTTGTCCATTAGACATCTTTAAAAATTTCACAGCGGATACCTCTAAAAATTCATGGCAGCAAACAACGGTAAGGTGTTCGCACGCGTTAA
>BLSH010423897.1:514746-565301 GCA_018402905.1 Glandirana rugosa | reverse complement strand
GCCGGGGGGATGTGACAGTGTGTGTTTGTGTTTTAGATTTCAGTAACTCACTGATCCTAGCTCTTCTCTCCTCACACTGGAAACTGTGTGAGGAGAGAAGAGCTGGTAACAGCGAGTTACCGCTCTGTTTACATTACATGTGATCGGCTGTGAAGTAGATCACAGCCGATCACAAGGTAACAGCCGTCGCGCAGCGCGCTCCTGATCGCTCACATGCGCCGTGCGAATGTGGGAAAGTGCCATTTGTGATCGGCCGATCACATGGTAAACAGCCATGACCAATGGCTGTTCACCCCCGTCGGTGACACGGTGTGTCCTGGGGACACGGCGACACCGACAGAGCCGGGATGCGTGCGCCCGATCACGCGCAATCCCGGCTTAAAGGGGTGACGTCATAGAACGTCCGCCCAGAACGAGAGCCGCACCACTCCACCGTCATTTGATGGTGGGCGGTAGGCAAGCGGTTAAAAAAAAAAGTAAAAATAAAAAATTAAAAAAACAAATTAATTTCTTAATTTTCCCATTACAACTTCAAAAAACTTGCCATGCCTCTTACTAAATACTTTGGACTGTCTACTTTCCAAAAAGGGGTGATTTTGGGATATTTGTGCTGTTCTGGCGTTTTCAGGCCTTAAAGTGATTGTAAAATCTTGTTTTTTAAAAAAACAAAAAAAACAAAAAAAACAAACGTGTTATACTTACCTCCTCTGTGCAGTTGGTTTTGCACAGAGCAGCCTGGATCCTCCTCTTCTCAGGTCCCTCTTCGCTGCTGCTGGCTCCTCCCTCCTATCAAGTGCCCCCTCAGCCAGCAGCTTGCTACAGGGGGCACCCAAGCCGAGTCAGAGCTCCGTGTATTCATTCAGACATGAAGCCCAGACCTGGTCCCGCCCCCTCTCTTCCCTGATTGGCTGACAGACTTTGATTGACAGCCACAGGAGCCAATGGCGCTGCTGCTGTGTCTCAGCCAATCAAGAGGAGTTTCCTGGATGCCTGAGTGGATCGTGGACATCGCTGAAGAGAGAAGGGGCTCAGGGTAAGTAATTAGGGGGTGCTGCTGCACACAGAAGGTTTTTTATCTTAATGCATGGAATGCATTACGATAAAGAAAACCTTCTGCCTTTACAACTCCTTTAAGAATTGAGATAGGCTATCAGTCCATCGGGATCAATTTTCAGATATATACAGTATATACCATAGATTGTAGACTACACAACCTTCCTACAGACTAAATAATAAACACGGATTTGGGTTATTTTCACCAAAGAAATGTAGCAGAATACAGTTTGGCCTAAATTTATGAAGAAAGATTACTTATTTGCAAAGTTTTATAACAGAAACACGTGTATTTTTTTTTTTAATTTTTAGTCGTTTTTTGTTTATTTAGCACACAATAAAAAACCCAGTGGTGATTAAATACCACCAAAAGAACGTTCTACTTGCGTGAAAAAAAAATAAAAATCATATGGATACAGTGTTGCATGACCATGACCATTGTCATTGAAAGTGCGACAGAGCTGAAAGCTGAAAATTGGCCAGAGCAGAAAGGGCGTGAAAGTGCCCTGTATCGAAGTGGTTACACAAATACCACCTGGCAGTAATGAAGGGCCAACTCTGAACTGGTATACGCTGAGGTACGCCTGTACTCAGAGCAGGCCGTGCCTATGCTGGAAAGTTGTCCTATATGTGGCAACTTCCTGCACAGGGCTGCATTCCCTGCCTCATTTAGCGGTCAGACAGGAAATGCCCCAGCAAAAAACTAAATAAACCAAAGAGCCAGAGATACAGCTGAGGTCATTACCCATATTTGGAAAATTACTCATCTCTGACTGGGAGGAGCCTGATGGGGAATTGAGAGACTAGTTCCCCATCAGGTCCAATTCACTTTTGATGGACATTGCACAGCAGTGGGCAAATTCGAAATTCGCTATTGGACTAAATTAATCCGCCCACTCCCATCCACTGTCAATTAAAAGTGAAGCAGACCTGATGAGGAACTGTCTCATGTTCTGCCCACCCCTATCAAAAAACACCTTTGTCAGTGTAATGGGTGCAGGTCGGGGAAGGAGGGAGGGGGGGCAATGAGGAAGGATTGTCATGTAGGACACTCCTCTCTCAGTGCAGACACGGACAAATTCATGTAGAATTGGGGCAAGCACTGACATGTTTGGCAGGGTTGCTATCTGTCCAGGACAGTCGGGGTTTTGATTCATGTGTCTGTGTTTCAGGTCACCAGAAACCCAAACACATTATTCAGACTGGGCTGTGGCTCCTCAAGTAACTGAGATAGTCACACACAAATCTGTTGCCATCAGGGAGCTGTGGGTGGCTGTCTGGGGGGCAGGTTGGGCATCACTGAGGGGCGGGGCAATTATGTCAGCAAGAACAATTTGGCCACACCTACTGTTCGGCGCAGAGAGCTATGCTGGGTACCACATTACTACTCTCCTTGGGGCACCCAAAGGTGTCCCAGGTCATTTATAATCCTATAAAGCAGGGGTCTTCAAACTCTCTAAACAAAGGGCCAGTTTACTGTCTTTTTAGACTTTGGGGGGCCAAACTGTGGCCAGCGGGAATAGAAAATGCCCATCATTGATTTTAGTGGAAGGAATAGTGCCCTATTGTTGATAACAATGGGAATAATAGCACTCCGTCATTGGTGTCAATGGGAGGATCAGTGCCCCATCATTGTAGTCAATGGGAGGAACAGTGCTCTTTCATTGATGTCAATGGGAGGAACAGTGCCCCATCATTGATGTCAATGGGAGGAACAGTCTCCCATCATTGGTATCAATGGGAGGAACAGTGTCTCATCATTGGTGTTAATGGGAGGAACAGTGCCCCATCATTGGTGTCAATGGGAGGAACAGTGCCCCATCATTGGTGTCAATGGGAGGAACAGTGCCCCATCATTAGTGTCAATGGGAGGAACAATCCCCCATGATTGGTATCAATGGGAGGTACAGTGTCCCATCATTGGTGTCAATGGGAGGAACAGTGTCCCATTGGTGTCAATAGGAGGAACGGTGCTCCATCATTAGTGGCAGTTGTGGATGGAATAATGCAGCAAGGGCCGGTTAGAAGCAAGCAAAGGGCCACATCTTGATAACAGTGGGAAGAATAGCGTCCCATTGTTGATAACAGTGGGAATAATAGCACACCGTCATTGGTGTCAATGGTAAGATCAGTGCCCCATCATTGCAGTCAATGGGAGGAACAGTGCACCATCATTGGAGTCAATGGGAGGAACAGTGCCCCATCATTAGTGTCAATGGGAGGAGCAGTGCCCCATCATTGGTGTAAATGGGAGGAACAGTGCCCCATCATTGGTGTCAATGGGAGGAACAGTGCCCCATCATTGGTGTCAATGGGAGGAACAGTGCTCTTTCGTTGATGTCAATGGGAGGAACAGTGCCCCATCATTGATGTCAATGGGAGGAACAGTCTCCCATGATTGGTATCAATGGGAGGAACAGTGTCTCATCATTGGTGTCAATGGGAGGAACAGAGCTCCATCATTGGTGTCAATGGGAGGAACAGTGCCCCATCATTGGTGTCAATGGGAAGAACAGTGCCCCATCATTAGTGTCAATGGGAGGAACAGTCACCCATGATTGGTATCAATGGGAGGTACAGTGTCCCATCATTGGTGTCAATGGGAGGAACAGTGCCCCATCATTTGTGTCAATGGGAGGAAAAGTGCCCCATCATTGGTGTCAATAGGAAGAACAGTGCTCCATCATTAGTGGCAGTTGTGGATGGAATAATGCAGCAAGGGCCAGTTAGAGGCAAGCAAAGGGCCACATCTGGCCCGAGGGCCACAGTTTGTAGACCACTGATATAGTGTATACTACGAAAAGAAAATCGAACTGCGCCTCAAAAAGGTGGCAACACTAATGTTCGGTGTTGTGCCTGATGAAATTCTAAAGGGTGTCCGCTACACCCTTTATGAATTCCTCTGAATGTGTCTTTCCCCTGCATTCAGAAATATCAGATTTCAATCCAACAGAAAGCTAAAAGGCCTTTGTTGTGCTTGCTCTTTACAAAAAAATCCTAATGTTCTGTGAATCTTGGGTCATGGGTGCACAATGTATTGAATGTGTATTCACAAAAAAAACAAAGATTTTATATACAGTAATTAGTTTAAAAAAAAAAAAAAAAAAGAGAAAAGGTCTGTTTAAAATTTTATAAACGAAAACAACAAAAAATGAAATAAAACTGGTTCAGTACAAAATCATACTACTGTAGGTAATGAAGAATATGAATATTATCTGCACAGAGTACAACGTGACTCCAGAGAGCTCAACATCAGCACAGCAGAAAAGATATATTTTGTAATTTTTCTGAACAATCTGTAGTCTGTTCAAAGTTGTTAAAGACATCTGGGGATGTATTAGCACAGTGGAATAAAGGGCTTTAACTAAGCAGATTTTATATGCAACCCCAGAAATAAAAAATGTTTTTAGCAGACATCAGTTCAACAACTCTTGAAATTGAAAAAAGAAAAAGAAAATGAATTGGTGAGAACATGTATTCATCTTAACGTCACATTTATGTCTAATTAATCAGCTTTTTCTACAGGTAACATGGACATTCTGATGTTATATTATGTTTCTAACAGATATTTGCCCTTTTTATCTTCTACTACTGCATGCAGACTGGGAGCTGAACATTGAATAATTAAAGCCCAACAGAGACAAGTTAGAAGGGTAGAATAGTAGGATTGCTAATATCTCTATACCTGTAGTGACAGAATCTCCAAACGCGTTTCTTTGACTAAAGCTTAGCTCTGAAAAAATCAATTGCTTTGAACCCAAATAAAAAAGGACTAACGTCAGACTCCCCGCTCTGAAAAGCGCCAGCAAAAAGAAAGGATGGAGAGGTTGGACGGTAGCTAACAGGGCTGGCTCTCAGTTGGGATTCAGGCTAACTATTGCTGTAGATATCAAGAAAAGTATAAAGGGGATGTTAAAATAAAACTGCACAGCATGATTTCTAATCAAAGTATACAAAATTAATAAAAATGTCCATTTTATGAATTAGGAATTATCCAAATTCCCAGATCTTTGACTGAGTAAACTATGAACGAATCACATTTCAGATGATTCCTGCTGAATAAGCCAAAATTCAAGCTGTGGGTGGACCTGTCAGCACCATCTGGCTTGACAAAATAGTTCTAAAAATTAACTGAGCCATGTGGAAAATGATTGGCCAAACTGTGACTGCATCCTATCAAGTCCTAATCAATTCTAGTGAACAAACCCATCAGGGGTGAAATGCATTTGCAGAGTGTGGTTTCGTAAGTGAAGGTAACATGCAAGCAGAAACTTTATTGCTATCGCAATATAGTAACAAGGTGACGGAGTGTGACTCTCATCATCTTGCATCCTAACAGATGCAATTGCTGTTTGGGAATTCAGGAAACTGTGAGTGCTACAGCTACCTAGGTATAATAGCCAACAATGGTGATTCCTCCATTCTCCTAAAGAGCATGGATGGAGGAAACTGTTGAAATGTTCTTAGCACACAAGCTAAACAAGAGAAATCTAGCCATGTATGACTAGCATTAAGTTACTGACTGAATAGAAGACTTTTATTTGGAAACTTTTTTTTTTTAGCAAATTATGGAGCTGCCACTACTTTCAATTTCGGTATTACTAACGGCGAAACTTGTTCAAGGATGATGGTGGGGAAATTCAGTTTTGTAAATAATTACCGTTGGAAGAGCATAACAGATAAGTGAAAAGAAATGAAAGTGGATAAAAAAACAATAGAGAGAGGGGGAGTCTCTGGGAAGAGGGGTAAAAAGAAATATGAGTGGCGATAACAAGTGGGCATTGCCTAAAGGAAGAAAGGGGGTGGGCTGTAAATATCCTCCAAGCTAAGTTGTCTTCTTCTGTTTACGCCAATGTCCAGTACCTCTCAAAATATTAACAACAGGGGTGATCAAAGAGTTAAATGTGTGCCTAACCAGTGTTTTACTATACTGTGTGAGGTGATTTTACTAGGGGAAGAGATGGAATTTAATCCCTGCTTTGCAGAGACACAAACTCCATCCCTTCCCCCTTCCAGACTGATATCTGCCTTGTTTACATAGGCAGATTGCAGTTCTGTGTCCCTGCCTGCCGATTGGCAGGTGCCAAAGGACATCAAGTACCCAACACCGGCAGAAGTGTTGGATCACTTATATATGCGTGATTCGAAGCACAGTTGCTGTCCTGTAGCAGTAAAACTGCTATAGGGTGGACAGAAAGTGCTTAATGACAAAGCTGCCCCACCTTAGTAAATAGATAGGGAGGTGTATTATATTTACGTGCTTGGTCTTGTTTTTTTTTTTTTTTACAAGTCTTCAGTTGCTTCCTGGCTTCTGGCCTAGGCCAAAATAATACCATACATCCCAGGAGTCATCATGCACAATTTTTTATTTCAGGGAGAAGGGGCTTTCTGAGCTAAGCACATCCTCCTGCCTGCAAGCCTGACCTTGCATAAATGTACCAGCAACCTATGCATATTGTACTGTGCATGCCCAAAATTTTCTAGGGCATCTTTAAAGTAAGGGCATATAGATTCCAGGAAACAAAGGCTACATGAATCATCTGCCATTACTCAAGATAGGGGGGTGTTTTTTAAAAATGATTTCTCATCAAAATAAAGCATGGACCTATGAATGGGTGAGTGCTTTGAATATTAAAAATTAATTCAATCCTTTTTTTTGGTTTGTGGTACTTAGATACAGTTAAAGTGGAGTTCCAGTAATTTTTAAGTTTATTAAAAGTCAGCATCTACAAAATTACTTTTAATAAACACACACTCACCTGTCCCAGGATGCAGTGATGTGGCCACCTGAACACTCACTTCTCTCCCTAGCCTCTCTCTGGTGCTGGCATGACAAGTATGGGCACCCAGCTGTGACATCTTGCAGCTTCACAGCCTGGTGTGCACTGTGCCTTCTCAATGGTTGGGCAATCTTCTGGGACCTGTTACGTGTCCCAGAAGGTTGCAGGGAGGGAGTGGGAGAACTTCTGCTCGAGTCACCTAGGCGGCCTGAGTGGGAGTGGAAGTGGGTACTAGAGCTGCACGATTCTGGCCAAAATCAGAATCACAATTTTTTTGCTTAGAATAAAGATCACGATTCTCGCGGCGTAACATTTTACATATACAAAAAAATTGGGCTAACAGCACTATTTATTTATTTTTTGAAAGTGTCATTTTTCCCAAAAAAATTGTGTTTAAAAGACCGCTGTGCAAACACAGTGCGACATAAAATATTGCAACAACCGCCATTTTATTCTCTAGGGTCTCTGATAAAAAATATATATATAATGTTTGGGGGTTCTAAGTAATTATCTAGCAGAAAATACTGGATTTTTACTTGTAAGCAACAAATGTCAGAAAAGATTTAGTCTTTAAATGGTTAAATCAAACTCTATTATATACACTGGAGTTCATTGCTTTGATAACTAGAAACATTGTATCTCTTTGCTTCTTTTATCATCAATGATCTCAGACTTGGCAGTCTGCCCAGATAGGAGAGACTTAAGTCGCTGTCTCCATTAACTGCACTGAAAATCGCGGTGCGGTAATGCGTGATGGAGATCGCAGGGAGGGGTGAATCGAGATCGCAATTTTATTAAGATTAATCATGCAGCTCTAGCGGGTACCTGACAAAACTAGGTACCTGCTCCCCCTCCCCAAAAAATGAAATGCCAAATGTGGCA
Source organism: Glandirana rugosa (assembly GCA_018402905.1). Classification (NCBI taxonomy): domain Eukaryota; kingdom Metazoa; phylum Chordata; class Amphibia; order Anura; family Ranidae; genus Glandirana; species Glandirana rugosa. Next base: position 557,586 of record BLSH010423897.1, on the reverse strand, counting down.
TAATAGACTGGGGGGGGGGGTGCTTAAAGCAGAACTTCTGCTTTTGGGTGGAGCTCTGCTTTAACCACTTGCCGACCGCCGATCGGCATCTGACGGCGGCAAAGTGGCTCTGTAAGGCGAAACGCCGTCATACGACGGCGGCCGCCAGATCGCGCACAGTGAGCGCGCGCGCTCACTGTGTCCGGGGAGGGCCAGGGAGCGGGTGCGGCGGCTTCAATTGCCGCCGGCCACCCGCGATGCCCCCCCCGGAGTGAAGGAACGGAGGTCCGTGTAAGTAAACACGGACCTCTGCTCTGTGTGAGGGGGAAGGGCTGTGATCACAGCCTTCCTGTACGTGAAGGCTGTGACCACTTCCCTTCCCCTGCTAGGGCAGCCCCCATACAGTTAGAACACGCCCAGGGAACATAGTTAACCCTTAGAGCGCCCCCTGCAGGTTAACCCCTTCACTGCCAATGGCATTTACACAGTAATCAGTGCATTTTTATAGCACTGATCGCTGTATAAATGCCAATGGTCCCAAAAAAGTGTCAAAATGTTCCGACATGTCCGCTGAAATATCACAGCACCGCTAAAAATCGCAGATCGCCGCCATTATTAGTAAAAAAATAAAAAAAAATAAAAACCCCAAAAATGAATTCTCATCATCCGTAAACGCGACCACTTTTGCGCAAACCAATCAATAAACGCCGATTGCGATTTTTTTTATCGCAAATATGATGAAGAATATAAATCGGCCAAAAACGGTGAAAAAAAATGTTTTTTTTATATTTTTTTTTTGGATTTGTATTTTAGCAAAAAGTAAGAAACTTGCTTTTTTTTTGCAAAATTGTCGCTCTTCTTTTGTTTATAGCGGCGATCAGAAATGACGCAGAGGGGATAAAATACCACCAAAAGAAAGCTCTGTTTGTGGGAAAAAAAGGACGCAAATTTCGTTTGGGTACAACGTCGCACGACCGCGCAATTGTCAGTTAAAGCGACGCAGCGCCGAATCGCAAAAAGGGCTCCGGTCCTAAAGCTGGAAATCCTTCCGGTCCTTAAGTGGTTAAGTTCCACTTTAACAATTAGTTCAGAGTTTAACAGTTATGTTTTCTTTATATTGTTATAATTTATGAAACTAAGCTAGCCAGTAGCTAACCATATGAAGTTATATACTTAAAGTCTATCCTGTCTGGTAAGCAAGTACTTTCCCAATTTCTAATATGCATTTAACCTGTTTAATTCATTCTTTCTCTTCTGAAGGAATACAAGATGATCTCCAGTGTCTCGGGATCAAGCTTTGTGCAAAGTTCTATTTCTAGGGAGATCCTTTACGGGTATGTAAAAGACAGCATTCAGGCTTGTATTTCAATGCAGAGCCTTTTACTTGGGTAATTGGAGAGTGAACTTCTTTCCAACACCTCTGAGTATTAGGATATGCTGAAAAAATATGTAGCGGTGTGCCAGGTTTAGTATTTCAGTGTCAACAGAATGAAGGTCGTAAAGGATATATTTTGCTGAGAACCACCAGTGTGCCTATATCTATCTACAAAGTACATAACATACCTTAAGATTATCTTCCCATTTAGCTTTCAATTTGATAGACATTTTGTATTTTTGTTTCCGCAAAGCTAAAGAAATGTGTCAATACATGTAGGACCGCCAATTCCTGGAAAATCGCCAAACATGTACTTTAGTATGACACCAGAATAGCAAAAAGCCAGAAAAGCCAACATTTCATTGTTCTGTATCGTCATGATTCCAGCATCACACAAAGGCACTGGCACGTATATCCCCCCAATCCCACCCAAGTATCAATAACGGCTGCATCGTTAATGTATTTCTTCCAATGAAGGGAAATAAGAAAAAAAAAATGGGGTGAATAACTTTTCATAAAGACTTAAAGCCAATCAATTTTAGGAATTGTATCACCTTTATTCCCCTTAAAACGGGTTATGCTTTTAACTTTCCTAACATCTGATGACAAAATTGACGTTTTCATGTTCTCAGAACCAGTGTTGTATAGATGTGATCATTTTCAGGTTTATAGGTTTATATGCTGTGTACACAATTATTAGGCAGGTTGTATTTTTGAGGATTCATTTCATTATTGAGCAACATCAGTGCTCTCGATCAATCCATAATGTTAATAAACCTTCAAACTGAATATTTAAGAAAGTAAAAGTGAGGTTTTGGCTTTCTTAGGAGAATATCTATGTGTGCACAATTATTGGGCAACTATTAGGTCTCATATTAGGGGGGATGGTTTTCTGATTGCCTCTATTATGTCACACCTCCATCCCTAGTCATAATGAAGAAGAAGGAAGCGCCCATGGGACTTTGAGTGAGGCCAACATATGGTCCAGAAAAACATACAAGTAGTTTAAATAAAATACTTGTTTTATTGTTTATAGTAAAACAACTAGTTATGGACAAGGGTCAAAGCCTCTGCACAATGGGCATATATTGGGCTCACAATCAATGACACGTACAAAACAGATAAATACAAAGATGATGGAAATATACACAATGCATCTTAATACTCAACGCATTTCGCGAGCTTGCTCGCTTCCTCTGGAGTGGACGCATGGCATCTACAAATAGACAAAATGAGTGTATGCAGCACAGCATGGTTAAAAGTGGTAGTACAGTAGTAGGGGTCCTGGTAGGTACCCCATACTTACATGTGAGAGAGTGTACTCTGAATGAGGGACCCCCAATGGTCACAATGGGAGGCACTCAGCACAGGAGCTGAGGAGGCGTGGCCAGCGAACCCACCCGGGACACACGCACCGGACCAACATGACAGGGAGAGATAGAGAGGAAAAGTGACTGGGTCAGCTCCATGGTTCCAAAATGTGGTGTAACTGGTAAAAAATATATATTATATATATTAATATATCATAGCAAGAAAATGGACCCAGTGATCCCTCTTGCATGAGTAGGGAAGTAGATATATGTATATAATGGTATAGGTTACAACACTGGATCTTTGAAGGCAGACACAGAGGCAGTGAGGTGTAAAACCAAGCAGAGAGAAGTCAGTGAATGAATGAGAGAGAAAGATGCCATGCGTCCACTCCTGGGGAAGCGAGCGGAGCTCGCAAAACGCGTTGAGTATTAAGATGCATTGTGTATATTTCCATCACCTTTGTATTTTATTTAACCACTTCACCGCCAAAAGAATTTCCCAGTTTAGGACCAGAGCAATTTTTGCAATTCGGCGCTGCATCGCTTTAACTGACAATTGCACGGTCGTGTGATGTTGTACCCAAACAAAATTTGCGTCCTTTTTTTCCCCACAAATAGAGCTTTCTTTTGGTGGTATTTGATCACCTCTGCGTCATTTCTGATCACCGCTATAAACAAAAGAAGAGCGACCATTTTGCAAAAAAACCCAAATTTCGTACTTTTTGCTAAAATTCAAATGCAAAAAAAAAAAAATTAAAAAGACATTTTTTTTCACCGGTTTTGGCCGATTTATATTCTTCCTCATATGTGTGATAAAAAAAAAACGCAATCGGCATTTATTGATTGGTTTGCGCAAAAATGGCCGCGTTTACGGATGGTGAGAATTAATTTCTGGGGTTTTTATTTATTTATTTATTTTTTACTAGTAATGGCGGCGATCTGCGATTTTTAGCGGTACTGCGATATTGCAGCGGACATGTCGGACATTTTTGACACTTTTTTGGGACCAATGACATTTATTCAGCGATCAGAAATTTATTGATTTACTGATTACTGTATAAATGTCATTGGCAGTGAAGGGGTTAACTTGGAGGGGGAGATCTAGGGGTTAACTGTGTTCCCTGGGTGTGTTCTTACTGTTGGGGGGTTGGGCTACCATGGGCATGAGAGATCTAACTGATCCCAGTGACAGGGATCAGTAGATCTCCCATGCCCGCACTGTCAGAATGGGGAACCGCCGTGTTTACATCGGCGGTTCCCCGTTCTTTGCCTGTGGCCGCTCAACGTGGCTCGCCGGCGGACATCGGGTCCGCCCGAGCTGCAGGCACACTCCTCCTAGTGGCCATTCGCAGATCGCCACCTTTTTACGGCGATTCACGGCCAGCGTCCACACTGCCGCCGTAAATATGCGGTAGGCGATGTGGAACTGGTTAAACTACTTGTATGTTTTTCTGGACCATATGTCGGCCTCACTCAAGGTCCCATGGGCGCTTCCTTGTTGTTCATTAGGCCTCATACACACGGGCGTTTGACGTCACGTTTTTTAGTGTTTTTTTTGCAGCTCTCCATGTTCTTCAATGGCCCCATAAAAAGGCAAAGTTTTTGAGCTGTAGATGGCGTCGGCGTTATTAAGCTGTAAATCGAACGCAGGACCCGCACGTTCCGAGGCTGTAACGTTTTGGCGTTTTTGACGCTGAGCCGGCAAAACGCTCATGAATTCGCATTTACGCCGACACAACGCTCACTAACGCTCATTAACGCCAATGCAAAACGCTGACGAAAACACCGATTTTTGCCTGACGTTGGAGCCGACGTTTTGCTAATATGCCAATGTGTATGAGGCCTAAGTGTGCAGAATTATTATGCAACTAAATGAAAAACAAAAATTTTCCCATCCCACTTGTTTATTTTCATCAGCTAAAGTGAGAATAATATACAAACAACTCAAAATGTACAAATAAAGATTTCTGACATTTGAAAAAAAAAATAAAAAATCAGTGACCAATATAGCCCTCTTATTTTCAATAAAAGTCATAAACCTTCCATGCGTGAAGTCTGTCAGTTTCTTGATCTGTTGATCAACTTCTTGTTCAGCAGCAACCACAGCCTCCCAGACACTGTTCAGAGAGGTGTACTGTTTTCCTTCACTCTAAATCTCCCATTTAATAAGGGCCCACAGGTTCTCAATAGGGTTTAGGTCAGATGGGGAAGGGGACCAGGTCATTATTGTTTCATCTTTTAAGTCCTTTACTGGTTAGCCACGCAGTGGAGTACTTCGAAGCATATGATGAAGCATTGTCCTGCATAAATATCATGGTCTTCTTGAAAGATGCAGAGTTTTTCCTGTACCACTGCTTGAAGAAAGTGTCTTCTAAAAACTGGCAGTAGGTTTGCGATTGATTGAGTTGATTTTAAGTCCACGTTCAACCCGAAAAGGTCCAACTAGCTCACCTTTTTAATACCAGCTAATACCAGTACCCCACCTCAACTTTGCTGGCATCTGAATGGAAGTGGAGCTCTGTGCCCATTACTGATCCAGCCACAGGCCCATCCATCTGGTCCGTCAAGAGTCACTCTCATCTCATCAGTCCATAAAACCTTTGAAAAATCTGTCTTCAGATATTTCTTGGCCCAGTTTTGATGTTTCAATGTATGTTTCTTGTTCAATGGTGGTTGGATTTCAACCATCCTTACCTTGGCCTTGTCTCTGAGCACTGAACACCTTGATCTTCTGAGCACTCCAGGTAGGTTGCAGTTCTGGAATATGGCAAAACTGAGGGATAATGGGTTCCTGGTAGCTTCACATTTGATTTTTCTCAAATCTTTAGCAGTTAATTTGTGACTATTTTTTTTGTTAACACGTTTCGTGCAACACCCTGCTGATGATCTGCAACAAAACATTTGATGGTTCTGTGATCACACCCCAATGATTTAGAAATTTCAAGAGTGCAGCATCCCTCTGAAAGACTTTTTACAATTTTTGACTTTTCAGAGTCAGTTAAATCTCTTTTTTGGCCCATTTTGCCTGAGGGAAATAAACTGCCTATTAATTATGCACACCTTGATATAGGGTGTTGATCTGCCTAGGTCACACCCTCCCTCATTACACAAATACACATCACCTGATATGCATCAATCCAATAAGCATTCAAATGTATACAGCTTGGAGTTGGACAATATGCATAAAAATTAAGAATTAGTCAAAATACTCACTTGCCTAATAATTGTGCACACAGTGTAAATGAGAACTGAATGAAAAGGTCTTCTGCATATTTAAATCATCTGATGATTTTTATAATCTATGTAGCAATAAGGGGACGTGCTCCATTGGCAAAGCTAAAATGATGACGGAATATATTTATTTTATCATTATTTTTGCAGTTCTAAATGGAGGGGCCTGGTGTCAGACAATACAAGAAAATATTTCTTAGAGCTTATCTGCTCCTACAGGCATTCAGCTCCTGAAACCCACAGTCAAATGCAAGTAGGAACAAATGTAAATGAAGCAACAGCCAACATTTTTTATGTATAGAAAAATTACATTCAATTTTTTTTTTTCAGTTTTGCGTTGGCTCTTAGGAGTCATTGACGTCGTATCTCTTCAGCTCTCATACCAGAACACCTCCAATGCACCAGAGACATTTTTAAAAAACTTTAGTAATACTTTTGTCATTAAAGTAATACATATATTTTTAGGACAAACTAGGCTTTCATTTTGCAAAGATTTTTTTTTTTTTTTACTCCATAGAATAAATTGTACCAAAACTAAAATAATATACCTTTTTATACTGTGATTACTGTTATTTAAATAAAAGTATTATTCTAGCATTTGTCCTTTTTAAAATAACACTAACATTTTGATTCTGGTACAAAGCATTGCAAAGTTATTTACAAATGAAATAAACATTTTTATTTTGCAATTTTGCACTTTTTTAATGTAACACATTGTAAAAAAATTGACGAACAAACTGAATAAAACAAAATAAAAAGTTTAAATATTAATGGATAAAAAGATAGAAATAAAAAAATCACTAGGAAAATAATGTCTAAGGGGAGGATAAGGTGTTTATTAGGGCTAAATAAGGTAAACTAAGGGTTAATAAGGGGATAAATGAAACATTTTTATTTAAAAAACAAATATGCCACCTAGACTTGTGGTGTGGTGTTGCTAACAGTACAAGTCAATATTAAAGGCAATATCTATGGAGAAGGGAGTGGTGAGCAGGAAGCTGGTGTCTAGGAAGGAGCAATATCATTTTAGGAGGTCTTCTCACTGACCATTTTAGGTGACTTGGTGTCACCCTTCACAAAATACAAGCACATAAGTATAAAAGAAGCAGCTGAATTAACTGGAGTTTATATTTATCTTGTTAGCCTCAGTATCACACTAACAAGATCTGCTCCCGAAGCTATATAAGGCACATGGGTGAAGAGGTTGAAGGAGACATTTTGCTCTGTGTCACTACACCTAGGACCAATGACTATAAGGCTTCATGCACACAGGACTTTAAAAAAAAAAGTCCAAAAACGTCAGTAGCTTATCAGGGATGTTTTCAGCTTTTATCAGTGTTATATTACCACCATTTTTTGCGTTTTTAAAGGGCCAGCGTTTTTTTTCCCAACTAGTCTAAAACGTCCAAAAATGTTGGGGATTGACGTTTTTGAACATTTTTGGACGTCTTTAAGCGTTTGAACATTTTTTACAGCTGAAAAACGTCCAAAAAAACCCTCAGCTCTTGGGTTTTTTTTTTTACAGCTCAAAAACGTCACTGCTAAAAACAGCTGATAACAGCCTATGTGTACATGAACCCATAGGATAACATGATGGAGGGTTTATTGACTGTAGAAAAAAACATCTGCAGCTGAAAACAGCTGCTGTAAAACAGTCAGAAAACATCCTGTGTGCATGAGGCCTAAGAGAAAGGCAAGCTGTCAACCTACTCTTCTAGTACACAGCACACTATTCTAGCAACAAAATAGGACAACAATAAGTACCCAGCCTCATGGCACTGGCAGGCAGGACGGCAGTCTGGAAACTTATATTATACACAGAAACATGTTACTGAGAGTAATATATGTGTATGAATGTCTGCTGCCAGGGTCTATGCTGAATATGCATAAATCCAGTCCTGCTCACACTACATTCTCTATAGATCAAAACTACATTCTTTACATACATCACACCCATTTCTTTGCTGTTTACGCATACACTATTCTCAAAGAAAAGCCTAACTGAGGTTTCAGCTTAAGCTAAACACATTACAGGTGCATCAGAGCAAAATGTGTGTTAATTTTTATTAACAAACAGCCACAGCCTAAGTAGAAAAGCCTGTCCCCTGCCAGCATTTTATAAGTAGGACCCTTGCTCTCTGTATGGAAACAGTGGGCTCTCTGCCGAAATTGGATGCATCCCTTGCTAATTCAAGCCTACCACTTACTTATCACACACTGTATTCATTTAGGAAAGGAAGGGGCCTGTTAAATAGGACATATTTACTGTATCCTTCCCTGCGATCCATCCTATAACATCCCCCTGTGTGCCGAGTGTTCTGCGTGCAGCTGGCAGGAGAGGAGGGAAGCCGGCAGTGCTGCAGGGGAAGGGAGATTACAGCATGGCAGGCACACAGCAAGAAGCACACAGTGAACGGCCCGGGACAGAGAGGGTGATCAGTGCATCGGGGGGGGGGGGGGGAATTACTGGAAACGATCCCCCTGCAGCAGCTGAAAGTTGGCTTCTCCTCTTCTCCCTCGTGTCGGATTTCAGCTGCTGCAGGGGAATCGGTTCCAGTAGTCCCCTCCTACACACAGCACCGATCTCTGTAAACATCCTTTTCCACCTGCCACCACTTGGCACAGCCGGCAAGAGGGCATCAATTATCTTTTTAGCTGTCTGTAAAGATGGCATTCTGACCACCACTGCAAGGGTTGCATTCTTTTACAATATAAGGGGCATTTTTGTCTCCGAATTGTTTTTTGTAAGGGTTTCCTGAGACCCTAAAATTATTTTATGGGTTACTTTGGGGTATAAAGGATGAGAAAGGCTGTCACAGGGAGTGCCTTGTTATCAGGCAGACCAATTCAGACACTTTCAGAGAGAGAAGGAGAAGTAAAGCACAACTAATGCATAGCAATAGAACACAGGATGAGCAATATGGCTGCCCCCTGTACATACAGTATATAATTCAAATCACACAAAGAAAGAAGGTTATTCAGAACATTAACAAAAACTGATAAAATGGGTACAAAGTTTATCATTTTGCATGGCTTATCCATAAAATATATAACGTATACACTCACTTTAAACAGAAAAAGTATGTCACATAACTGGGGCTGAAAGGGACCCTAGAAAGCTTTTATATGAGCTAAGAGGTGGCCCTCTTAAGATGTTGCACCAGGATTCCAAGGTATTTCAAACCTTTCATTCATTTATTATCCTATTTGTTATTAATTTGCACAGTTAAAGCCTCAAAAATTTGCCTTTTAGGAATACTTGCCTCATACCGGTGCCTATGGCGCTCTTCTATACATTCAGCATTTTCGTAGAGTTTCTCTAAAAATAGAAGATTATAGTGCTAATAAATCAATGCAGACAACTATACACAATATAGTCCAAGACCCTATACATACTATCAAACTTTTGTTGTCAGATTTCCTTCAGATTTACCAAAACCATGTAGTGCAAGGGTCTGCCTGACTGCATACAATTTGAAACTCCCAAGGTCTGACCTCATATTATATGGTTTTGGTAAATTTGAAGGGAAAAAATCTACAGAAAATTGCATAGTGTGTATCCAGCTTAATGTAAGTACATTTCAGATTAATTGTATTTGAGAAGATCCTTTTCACCCCTGTGGCTTACTATACTAAATCACCATATGTGGTTTCAAGGGCATGTTCTGCAAAAATGTGGGGTGACTTATAATAACTTCCTAACCCAGGGATGCAACAGGAAGTGAGTAGAAATCTCTACAAAGTGAGAAGTGTCCTCCAGTCACCAGTACAGGGGTCCCCATTGGAAAATTTACCCTCAACACTTCAGGTGGCAATTGTAACATTTTGCATTTCCCTTTACTTCCTGGCTTGGTAAGGATTTGTGGCGATAAACTTTTGTTTGAAACATATGATAGGCAGAAAAAGACTGCGTAGTCCATCGAGTCTGCCCATTTTTTTTGTCTAATTTTTCTTTTTTGGGGGGTTTTTTTTTTTTAGTTTTTTTTTTTTTTTTAATCTTTTTTTTGTGTTAACTTTGTTGTCTGACTATAGATCTAGGTTTATTCCAAGCATGTTTGAAGCCATATACTGTTGACTGTCTCACTACCTCTGCTAGCAGTTTACTCCAAGCATCAACTACGCTTTCAGTAAAATAATACTTTCTAAGATTAGTTTTGAACTTTCCTCCAGTTAATTTGAGGTCATGTCCCCGTGTTCTTGATTTTGGTTTGATATTGAAAAAACGGACTTCCTGAACCTTATTTACCCCCTTGATGTATTTAAAAGGTTTCAATCATGTCTCCCCTCTCCCTTCTTTCCTTCAAGTCTATAGCAATGCAAAACCATCCTGAAGTAGGTCAATGCAGGTCAGGAGGAGGTCAACCACAGGTCAAATACACTTGTTAATAAATTCTGAATGATCTTGTGTCTCAAACGTATGCAACTGCCCAAAACCTGTAGACGCAGGCCCTAACAATGGTCACTAGGACATATTGAGAGAGTGGTTCCCCCAGCAGTGACAAAAAAAAAAAAACTTAAGGGTTTTAAACCTTTCCTACATTATACAAAAATAACAAAAAAAGGTTGGCTATACATATACCCTTACCTGATAAACCTATTAGGAGTGCCTTTGTTGCCTGGGGTAAAACCAAAAACATTACACAGAACAGACTTGAAAAATGTTTCATGCTCAAAAGAAAGCAGGGAACAAAGCTCAGATTTCCCATGGATGACACTGCTCGTTGTCTCAATGAATACGATTTTGTGCACTGCAGGATTCTTCTTCCATTTTATGTCAAGACTGAAACACATTTCAAATATGCAAAGTATGACTAATATGCCGGCAGGGGTGGCCTGTCCATTAAGGGTGCACGGGCACCGCCCCCTTTGTCCTCGTCACCTCCCTATATGCTATGAATAGATTCAGGCATAGCATGAATCTATCCATGGCCGCCAGTGACCAACCCCCATTCCGGCCACATGAATTACCGCTGCGGGGGTTCTTTGAAGCATCTCATTAGACATAGAGTGGCTTGTGGCGCAGAGTGTGGCGCCACGAGCCCTTAAAAAGGCAAATTAATGTTTGCCTTTCTAACACTGAACCGCCTCTCCGCCAATCAGGAAGCGCGGGTATGCTTACAAATTTACATACCCTGGCAGAATTTATGTTTTCTTGGCCATTTTTCAGAGAATATGAATAACAGAAAAACGATTCTTTCACTCGTGGCTGAAGCCATTTATTATCAATAAACTGTGTTTACTCTTTTAAAATCAAAATGACAACAGAAACTACCCAAATGACACTGATCAAAAGTTTACATACCCCAGTTCTTAATAATGTGTATTGCCCCCTTTACCATCAATGACAGCTTGAAGTCTTTTGTGGTATTTGTGGATGAGGCTCTTTATCTTCTCAGATGGTAAAGCTGCCCATTCCTCTTGGCAAAAAGCCTCCAGTTCCTGGAAATTCTTGGGCCGTCTTGCATGAACTGCATGTTTGAGATCTCCCCAGAGTGGCTCAATGATATTGAGGTCAGGAGACTGAGATCGCCACTCCAGAACCTTCATTTTATTCTGCTGTAGCCAATGACAGGTCGACTTGGCCTTGTATTTTGGAGCATTGTCATGTTGGAATGCCAAAGCACGTCCCATGCACGGCTTCCTGGCTGATGAATGCAAATGTTCCTCCGGTATTTTTTGATAACATACTGCATTCATCTTGCCATCAATTTTGACCAAATGTCCTGTGCCTTTGTAGCTCACACATCCCCAAAACATCAGCGATCCACCTCAGTGTTTCAAAGCAGGAACGGTGTACCTTTCATCATAAGCCTTGTTGACTCCTCTCCAAATGTAGCGTTTTGGTCTCATCACTACAAATTACTTTGTGCCAGAAGGTTTGAGGCTTGTGTCTGTGCTGTTTGGCGTATTTTAAGTGGGATACTTTTGTGGCATTTGTGTAGTAATGGCTTTCTAATGGCAAATCGACAATGCAGCCCCTCTTTCTTTAAGTGCCTCCTTATTGTGCATCTTGAAACAGCCACGCCACATGTTTTCAGAGAGTCCTGTATTTCACCTGAAATTATTGCTTGGTTTTTCTTTGAATCTCGAACAATTTTCCTGGCAGTTGTGGCAGAAATTTTAGTTAGCATACCTAACTGTGGTTTGATTTCAACAGAACCCCTCATTTTCCAATTCTTGATTAGTATTTTAACACTGTTGATTGGCATTCTCAATTCCTTTGATATCTTTTTATATCCCTTTCCTGTTTTATACAGTTCAACTACCTTTTAACCCAGATCCTTTGACAATTCCTTTGCTTTCCCCATGACTCAGAATCCAGAAACGTCAGTGCAGCACTGGATGAAAGATGCAAGGGTCTGTTAGGAGTCCAGAAACTCATTGACCTTTTATACACACACACTAATTACAAGCAAACAGATCACAGGTGAGGATGGTTACCTTTAATAGCCATTCAAACCCCTTTGTGTCAACTTGTGTGCATGTTATCAGACCAAAATCACCAGGGTATGTAATCTTTTGATCAGGGCCATTTGGGTATTTTCTGTTGTCATTATGATTTAAAAAGAGTAAACACTGTTGATTGATAATAAATGGCTTCAGCCAAACACTAACCATGAGTGAAAGAAATGTATTTGTGTTATTATTCATATTCTCTGAAAAATGGCCAAGAAATCATAAATTTTGCCATGGTATGTAAACTTATGAGCACAACTATACCCAGTGATTAGCCTCAAATGATACACAGAAATTAAACAAATCCACCTACATACATTTTATTTGTTTATCTGCAGTCTTCACTTGTGTACACAACTTCAAAAGTGCTGATTTTAGATAAAATCCTTCTGCATTTTTCAGTATTACAGAGGAGGGGGCTGAGAGCTGCAGTTATAGGTCTGAGATACTGTGTGAGAGCTGATTGGAGGAAAGAAACCTGCAGCAGAACTGTGTTCTGAATAGATAAGCTGTGTGCTGAGCTCTCCTCCCCGTCACAAATATTATTTTATGTGTCAGAAAAATCAGAAGTGACTCATGTTGATAACAGAGGAAGGAAGCACCAGACAGAAATGACACTTAAAGCTTTGGAGAGAGACAAGTAAACACTACTTGACTGAGGTTTACAACCACTTTAAGCCAAAGTGAACATCCTATTTTCTTGACTCTGGTGTCTGCAAATTTCGGGATTTAGAAAAATAAATCCTTTAGCAAGTAAATTGCTGCCATAAATGAATATGAATTTAATTTTTTTATTGTGATCTGTAACTTTCTGTCCCCAGTGAGGCCTACTGAAAATCAGGGGAAATCAAAATGGTCACATACAACACAGCAGACCTTTTAACACTTCCTTCTTTTGTACAAGACTGATAAAAAGTATGGCCTACAAATGAGCTTTAACAAAATTATACCAAATTTTGGTAATGTGGTTACATACTTAGGACGGAATCGGTAGCTGTAAAAACAGTCTTTCTCTTCCCCAACCGCATTGTTCCACCCATGTCACCTGGGTTGTGTTCAGGCATATCAATGATCTAAAAAGAGCCATAAAAAGAAAACATGATGAGTAAAATGCATTATACGAAGACTACTAGAAAATAACAGCATTTTCATATTATTTTAGCTTGAATATATGACATAGAACTTGTACTTCCATGGCCAGTCCTGATCAGTATCTAATAATCTTTAGAATAAAAAGTCATGCAAATCCAGTACCAATTCCACTGGCACTAGTCATATGAGTCTGCTGTTTCATTCCTGTGCTTACTTACCTCTCCATGACCCTCGGTGAAGAAATCTCCTGTGTTGCTGTCTGCATAATAACTCTTTATTGAATAGAACGGGAGTGTACAACCAGCATCTTTACTAAAGAAGTACAGCTCAATTTAAAGTGGCTGTAAAGGCAGAAGGTTTCTTTTTTAACTTGAATGTTATTAAAAGTAATGCAAGATTCACAGAATTGAAAGGTTACAGGTATGGAAACATTATTTTCAAGAGTGTACAGAGTTAACAGACATATAATAAACACCGTAGGCAATAAATGTAGAGATTGCATCGTATAAATGCGCAATAGGTAATGCATTCTATGCATTAAGATACAAAAATTGTGCAGTAGCCCCTCCCCCCAGCCCCCCCAATACTTACCTGAGCCCCTTTGCGCCCCAGCGATGTGCACAACAGCCTAGGCTCTCCGGGACTCTCCATCCTCATTGGCTGAGACAGCAGCAGGAGCCATTGGCCCCCGCTGCTGTCAATCAAAGCTAGTGAGCCAATGAGGAGTGAAAGAGGGGGGGCCAAGCCGCGGCTTGATGTCTGAATGGACAGACAGATCAGCGGCTCAAGAGCGAGCCTGCTCGGGTGCCCCCCATAGCAAGCTGCTTGTTATGGGGGCACTTGGCAGGAGGGAGGGGCAAGGAGCACCAGTGGGAGACCAGAGAAAAGGAGGATTGGGGCTGCTCTGTGCAAAACCAATGCACAGAGCAGGTATGACATGTTTGTCACTCATTTGATATCACTTTAATAACTTTAGTTATTACACAAGGGTGGGAGGCACCAGATGAGATGTCTGCACTGAGGATACAAATACCTCATTCATTGAGAGGTTATTATGCACTTAGAGTTGGGGAGGGGGCAGGGTGGCAATTTGGCTTAACCGCTTCCTGACTGCGTCGCATACTCTTACTTGCAAAGTGGCAGTGCTGCGCAAATCACTGTATATAGATGGCGATTCGAGCAGCCGCAGCATGTGGGCGGGCGCGCCGCCGCAGGCATGCTCTCGTGCCCGCCGCGCACTGTGTGAGTGTGGCCGTGGGTCGGGCGTACTCGATGTCTGACGTCGATAAGTGATCACCTAATACAGAGGAAGAGCAGGGAACCGCTGATGTAAACACGTCGGTGCCCCGTTCTGTCAGGGGATATGACAGTGATTTACTGATCCCTGTCATCTGGATCAGTTAGATCTGTCATGTCCCTGCCAGCCTAGCCCCTACACAGTTAGAACAGGCTGAGGGAACACATTTAACCCCTTGATCGCCCCCTTAGTGTTAACCCCTTCCCTGCCAGTGACATTTATACAGTAATCAGTGGCTATTTTTAGATCTGATCGCTGCATAAGTGTCAAAAGTTCCGATCTGACCACTGCAATATCGCAGTCCCGATGAAAAACGCAGATCGTCACCATTACCAGTAAAAAAAAATAATAACAAAAACGACATAAATCAATTCTCATAGTTTGTAGACGCGATAACTTTTGCGCAAACCAATCAGACGCTTTTTGCGATTTTATTTACCAAAAATATGTAGAAGAGTACATTTTGGCCTAACTTGATGAATACATTAGTTTTTATTTTTTATTTTTTTGGATATGTATTATAGAAAAAAGTAAAAAATATTGTTTTTTCCCCAAAATTGTTGCTCTTTTTTGTTTATAGTGCAAAAAATAAAAACTGCAGAGGTGATTAAATACCACCAAAAGAAAGCTCCATTTGTGGGAAAAAAGGGACGTCAATTTTGTTTGGGTGCAACATCGTACGACCGCGCAATTGTCAGTTAAAGTGACGCAGTGCCGAATCTAAAAAAGTGCTCTGGTCAGGAAAGGGGGTAAATCCTTCCAGGGCTGAAGTGGTTAAGAGGTTCAGAATGGGGGGCAGAGGTGGAGGGGGGTTTGTTTTGTTTTTTCTTAAAGTGTAGCTGTCTATTTAAAGAGAACCTACCATGACAAAATCATGGAGGCTGCCATTGCTGACTATTTCTTCTGAAAATGCTAGTTGCCTGGTTGTCGTGTTGATGCATTGTTTTCAGTGCTACCTGAATTACCAGCCTGGAATCTGTATAGAGATTTTCTTACATGTATTTACAATATGCTTATTCTGGGTCAGTGACTTAACAAGTAATGGTGGCAGACACAGACAGGCAACAAGCATGTTTACAAGACCCGCAATGACAGCCTCCATACTTCTCTTGTGACAGGTTCAGTTTAAAGTTAGCAATTCACTAATTGGGGAATCCAGTATCAAGAAGAAGGCAGCCCTGGATCCTGCACCTTTAAACGCAAGTCAACAATTACAGTTTTCAAATTTTTGCCAATGCATAATGTAAGGGATTAGCTCAGTAGCAGGGTGTGCAGGACCCCCCTGGATGGGTCACAGCACAGTGAAGTGGGCACAGACAGCAGGATCTTTGTGAAAACAAAACAGTGGTTTATTTCCAAGTCTGTGGTTACAAGTACAGGTATCAAAAACAGCAAAAATAAAACAAAACTGAAAATAAGCCCTTGCCACTTTAGACGACTAACTGAAAAACACAGGAACCTATCTATCTAGTCTGGAGCAGCCTACCGCAGCCGAAAAACCTGTCTGACACATAGAAAAACAGAGTCTTTTAGTCATACAGACTAAGGCCGACATGGGTCGAATTTCGAAAGAATTTTCTTTCGAAAATCTTAGCTAAGAATTTCGCACCATTAGTGGGTTGCAGCTACAGGCGATTTTCATGCGGCAATCAAATTTGAGTAATTAGGCATGTTGGAATTTTTTGGAAAAACAAAGGATTTTTTAATCAATGATGGGAGAATCATGCGAGAAGTGTAATAGAAAAAGGAAAATTCCCAGAAAGAAACGAAGATTCCCGGCCACAAAAATTATTTTCTGTAGCAACATGAGGTGAAATTGAAGGCTTGGTTGGTTGAATTTCGAAAATCAATTGTGGCACCATCGGATCACAAAACACACCAAATTTCTGATTTTGAAAATAAAATTAGTACGAAATTCAACCAGGTATGACCTGCCTTAATCTCACCACTCAGAAGAAGCTGCTCCCCGGTCCTACGCAGGAATCTAGCTCCAGGGTGGAGCACCTTGTTGAAGCAACCTGGGAGTTTTATAGAGCCTTGAGTGGCTTTTCCTGGCTTCCTTTCACATACCCCCCCCTCTTGTTTCAACCCTAGGGTTGGGACACAGGTTGCCAGGCATACGTGCACTCGGAACAAAGCATCTGCATTTCCCATTCTAACACCGGGGGCGATGTCTCACTGTAAAACTGAAACCACCTATTCACCCTCCTATTGGTCTCTTTGTTCTGTGCCATCCTCTTTAATGGAGCATGATCTATTACCAGTTCCAATTGTCTACCCAAGAGATAGTATGGGAGAGAATCTAAAGCCCATTTTATCGCTAAACATTCTTTCTCAATGGTGGCATAATTTTCTCCAAGGGCCTTCAATTTCTGGCTGAGGTAAATGACAGGGTGTTCTTCCCCCTTGAAAACCTGAGACAACACAGCTCCTAACCCAACATTTGATGCATCAGTTTGGACCACAAAGTCCCTTGAAAAGTCAGGCAAGTACAACACTGGCTAACTACATAAGGCCTGTTGTAAGGCCTCAAAATCTGCTTCTGCTTCAGGGGTCCATTTGATCATGGCAGACTTCTTCTCTTTTGTCAAATTGGTCAGGAGAGCAGCCTGTGAGGCAAAATGGGGAATAAAGTAGCGATAAAAGCCTAAAGTCCTAAAAATGCTCAAACCTGCTTCTTGTAGGTGGGGCATGGCCAACTCCGAATAGCCTCAACTTTGTTTACTTGGGACTTTATTAGACCTCTCCCAATGGTATATCCCAGATACTTTGCCTCCTCTAGCCCAATGGTACATTTTTTAGGATTGGCTGTAAACCAGGCTTTCCAGATGGAATCTAACATAGACTGAACCTTTGGTAAGTGTGAGTCCCAATCCTCACTATGCATGACCATGTCATCTAGGTATGCAGCAGCATAGGCTCGATGAGGCCGAAGGGTCTTATCCATTAGCTGTTGAAATGTGGCCGGAGCATTCTGTAACACAAAAGGCATCCTCCGATACTGGAAAGATCCCTCTGGAGTTACAAATTCCATTTTTTCCTTGATCGATTCTGAGAAAGGAATTTGCCAATACCCTTTGGTCAGGTCTAACGTCCTCATATACCGGGCTATTAATAGGCGATCAATCAGTTTGTCTACGTGGGGCATGGAGTAGGTGTCAAACTTAGTGATTTTATTCAAGTGGTCAAATTCATTACAAAACCACCAACTTCAATCTGGTTTGGGCACTAACACAATAGGACTAGACCAATCACTATTTGACTCTTCTATAACCCCCAGCTCACACATTTTTTTTACTTCTTGGCAAATTGCCTCTAACTGGGCTTCGGGAATTTGATAAGAATTCAACTTGACCCTTTCCCCTGGTGTGGTGACAATGTCATGTTCAACCCCAGATACCCAATCTGGCAATTCTGAAAATTTCTCTTTATTTCGGAGCGCAAACTCTCTAACTTCCTGTTGCTGAGTTTTGGACAGAGTCTCCGCTATCCCGACTTCAGGGATAACCAGGTTAGATGGAGCAGAAATAGGGTAGTCTCAGCGACCAAGGATTCCCTATTCTTCCATGGTTTTAGCAAATTCACATGAAATATCTGCTCAGGCTTTCGACTTCCTGGTTGGCTAATTTTATAAGTCACATCACCTATTTTTTCCAACACTTCATAGGGACCCTGTCATTTGGCTAGGAATTTTCTTTTGACCGTAGGGACCAACACCCTATCGCCAGATGCAAAAGAACGGACCTGGGCCCCACGATTGTAAATCCTCTGCTGAGCCAACTGGGCTTGTGCCAAATCTGTCTGCACAATAGGCATCACATGCGCAATTCTGTCTTGTATTTGTGCAACATGTTCAATCATGCTTCTATGAGGGGAACTCTCAGTCTCCTATGTTTCCCTGGCAATGTCCAGTAGTCCTTGTGGGTGCCTTCCATACAGTAGTTCAAAAGGAGAGAACCCTGTGGATGATTGGGGAACCTCTCTGATAGCAAACATCAAATAAGGGCATAGACAATCCCAATTCTTTCCATCTTTATCACCCACCTTCCTCAGCATTTGTTTTAACGTTTTGTTAAATCTTTCAACCAGCCCATCTGTTTGAGGGTGATACACGGTAGTACATAATTGGGTTACTTTAAGAAATTTGCAAAGCTCTTTGGTTACTCAAAACATAAACAGGGTGCCCTGGTCAGTTAGTACTCCTTTAGGAAGGCCAACACGGCTGAAAACCTGAAATAGCTCTTTGGCAATGGTTTTGACAGAGGTGTTTCGGAGAGGAATCACTTCTGGGTAACGTGTGGCATAGTCTATTATCACCAAGATGTGCTGGTGCCCGCTAGCGGACTTCAGCAAGGGGCTAACAAAATCCATGGCGATCCTCTGAAAGGGGACCTCAATGAGGGGCAGGGGTACCAAAGGACTGCGGAAATGTGGCATGGTGCAGAAATCTGACACACTGGACAGGAGGAACAGTACATTTCCACTTTCCTAGTGATCCCATGTCAATAGAACCTCTGGGTGATTCTTTTCAGATCCTAAATGTCCCACAAGAATGTACCCATGGGCCAGTTCTAAGACCAACTTGTGGTAAGGTTTGGGCACCACCAGTTGCTCAATGGTTTCCTCTACACTCTCTGACACCCGGTATAACAGGTCCCTTTCCATGATGAAGTATGGGAGGGCAAACCTCTCGTCAGGGTTAACTAATTCCCCATCCTTCAATTGTTCAGTGGCAAAACTTTCTTTGTGTACCTCTAGATCACCAAACACTAGAGGTCGCTGTCCCTCTTGTGAGGTTGCAGGCTCTTCCCTAGGCCCTGTTGATTCTCCTGCTAATACTGACAAGGGAAACTCAGGAAAGAGCTGCACGATTAATCGTATTAAAATCGTGATCTCGATCTACCCCCCACCCCCCCGCAATCTCCATTGGGCATTACCGCGATTTTCAGTGCAGTTAATGGGGTCCGACTTGGGGGAAGAATCAGCGCGACTTGACAGTAATAAAAGTGCCTGAAGTCTTTTCAAGTCGGAGAGACTTGAGTCTCAGGGGAGGCAGCCAAGTCTGGGCCGACAGCCAACTTCTGAGTTTCCATTGATAAAAGAGTTACAAAGTAATTTACTTCAAATGCATTGAACTCTGAGTGAACTGCCCTTGTATAGTTGTTTGGTTTAACCATTTAAAGACTAAATCTTTCCTGACACTTGCTGTTTACAAATAAAAATCCATTATTTTGTGCTAGAAAATGACTTAGAACCCCCAAACATTATATATATTTTTTTTAGCAGAGACCCTAGAGAATAAGATGGCGGTTGTTGTAATATTTTATGTCACACGCTGTTTGCGCAGCAGACTTTTAAACGCAATTTTTTTGGAAAAATTACCCCTTTCAAAAACCTAAACAGTGCTCTTAGCCCAATTTTTTTGTATATTTAATATATTACGCCGCGAGAATCGTGATCTTTATTCTAAGCAAAAAAATTGTGATTCTCATTTTGGCCAGAATCGTGCAGCTCTAACTCAGGAGAATCCTCACACTTAGAGGATTTCTTAGTAGAACCTTCAGGCTCTGAAGAACCACTTAATGGTGAATCTGTGCAACCCCAGAATTTTGGGAAATCCCTTCCCACAATGGGGTCATGTGGTAGTTGGGGAACCAAACCCACCTGGTGACACAGGTTACCGAGGGAGGTTTCAAAGGATACCGTAGTCGCTGGATACTTTTGAGTGTCCCCATGTACACAAATGACCACCATTTTCCTAGGGTGCAAGGTTTTACCCACTGCCAGTTCAGTTTTTACCAAGGTAACCAGGCTACCTGAATCCAACAATACAACAACATTTTTACCATGTAAACACATTTTGCATAAAGGTTTCTCATTCCTCTTTACTGCAGTGCATGTAGGGGGTGTTGTCTCTCTGTAAGAAAGTCACAGTGCATTGGTTCATCAATAGCTGGGCAAACTGTCGCTACACATCCCGCTGCCTGGCAACGGTAACAAATTAACTTTGTAAGTGAATGCAAGTGAATAGTAGGTTTGGCGCTGTTCCCAATGATAAATACATATCTTATATGGTCTTCTGATACCTCTACATACAACATGCAAATGTGCCTTATAAATGGTGTGAATTACCTTGGTGATCACAATAAAATTATAACTGAGAAATGTCCGTAAACAATTATCACATATGAAAATAATTATTACATATGAAAAGTGACTTGTGCTCTTCAGTGCTTGGGTGAAAAGTCCCAAATTAATATAAACATGTATAAATTAATAAGTAAATAAAGTGCTTGTGTGTGTGCACTTTAATTAATAGAAGTCCATATTTCACATAAAAATTAATAGAAGTCCATATTTTGCATAAAAAATTCCATAAACATTTATTCTACATGAAAAGTGACCGATATCAAAGTGACTTGTGCTCTTCAGTGCTTTGGTGCTGCTGATATCCCCCTAGTGTTGTTACACTCACCAGACGGATTCACCCCACAAGGAAGTACAGCGCATCCACAATGATAATTCCTTGTGCCGATGACACTGTACCTTTGAGGCCTCATACACACGGACGTTTTTTGGCGTTTTTTGCAGCTCTCCATGTTAGTCAATGGCCCCATAAAAACGCCAACGTTTTTTAGCTGTAGAGGGCATCGGCGTTAGTGAGCGGAAACTAGAACCCGCGTTCTGAGGCTGTAAAGTTTTGGCGTTTTTGACGCTGACGCTGCAAAACGCTCATTAACGCTGTAACGACGTTAACCGTTGTTTTTGACGCTAATGTTTTTAGATTGAAAAATAGCAGAGCATTTTTTTTTTTTAAAAACGCCTATTGACGCCAACTCTCACTAACACCGATGCAAAACGCCGAAAAAAACGCAGATTTTTTCCCTGACGTCGGACCCTAAGTTTTGCTTATTACGCCCGTGTGTATGAGACCTTAAAAGTGCTGGTGCTCCTTAAGTGCCCCCGATAGATGTAAACTTACCAGAAAACCTCACCCCTACCGCAGGGTATAACACATTCACAGTCCAAGTCGGAGCTGGAGGTGAAGTGTGAGCCCTCACAGGGGAGCCCCAGGAAGGAGCCTACTAAGTGGGGATCTGGATATGTTGCACAGTGGCGTACAACTGTGAATGTGTTATACCCTGCAGAAGGGTGAAGTTTTCTGGTAAGTACACATCTATAGGGGGCACTTAACCAGTTGCCGACTGCCCGCTGTGGCTTGAGGGCGGCAACTTGGTTCGTTATCACAAACCGCCGCCACATGGCGGCGGCTTCGAGATCGTGCACTGTGAGCGTGTGCGCGCGCCGCAGGAGGCGAGCTCGCACACTCACTGTGTTCCGGGGGAGCCAGGGAGCGGGTAGGGCAGACTCGATCTCCGCCAGCTACCCGCGATGGCTCCCCCCCGCAGTGAGAGAACGGAGAACATACAGTGTATGTAAACATGGATCTCCGTTCTGACAGAGGGGGAAGGGCTGTGATCACAGACTTACTGTATATGGGAGCCGTGATCACTCCCCTCCCCCTGCCAGGCCAGCCCCCATACAGTTAGAACACAGTGAGGGAACACAGTTAACCCTTAGAGCGCCCCCTGCAGGTTAACCCCTTCAATGCCAATGGCATTTACACAGTAATCAATGCATTTTCATAGCACTGATCACTGTACACATACCAGTGGTCCCAAAAAGGTGTCAAAATGGTCTGACATGTCCGCCGCAATTTTGCAGTACCGCTAAAAATCGCAGATCGCAGCATTACTAGTAAAATATATAAAAAAAATAAAAACCCCATTAATGAATTCTCATCATTCGTAAATGCGGCAACTTTTGCGCAAACCAATCAATAAATGCCGATTGCGAATTTTTTTTTTTTTTTACCAAAAATATGAGGAAGAATATAAATCGGCCAAAACCAATGAAAAAAATATGTTTTTTTTTATATTTTTGCTTTGGATTTGTATTTTAGCAAAAAGTAAGAAATATTGTTATTTTTTGCAATATTGTCGCTCTTCTTTTGTTTATAGCGGTGATCAGAAATGACGCAGAGGTGATCAAATACCACCAAAAGAAAGCTCTATTTGTGAGAAAATGTTGTTTGGGTACAACATCGCACGACCGCGCAATTGTCAGTTAAAGCGACGCAGTGCCAAATCGCAAAAAGTGCTCTGGTCCTAAAGTGGGAAATCCTTCCGGGGCTGAAGTGGTTAAGGAGCACCAGCACCTTTAAAAGGCACAGAGTGTCATTGGCACAAGGAATTATTATCATTGTGGATGCGCTGTACCTCCTTGTGGGGTGAATCCGCCTGGTGAGTGTAACACCACTAGGGGGATATCAGCAGCACTAAAGCACAGAAGAGCACAAGTCACTTTGATATTGGTCACTTTTCATATGGGATAAATGTTTATGGACTATTTTATGCAAAATATGGACTTCTATTACATTTTATGTGAAATATGGACTTCTATTAATTAATGTACACACACCAGCACTTTTTTTACTTATTAATTTATACATGTTTATATTAATTTGGGACTTTTCACCCAAGCACTGAAAAGCACAAGTCACTTTTTATATGTAATAATTATTTTCATATGTGATATTTGTTTACCAACATTTCTCAGTTATAATTTTTTATAAAAATAAATAATTTGTTTTTTGTTATATGTAGAGGTATCAGAAGACCATATAAGATATGTATTTATCATTGGGAACAGTGCCAAACTTACTATTCATTTGCATTTACTTACATATTCCCCACTAGTGGGGCTGTATCAGTAGGGGCAGCAGTTCCGTCTACCCACCTAAACACACTAAAACCATCAGTGCGGGACCACTGTTAACATCTTCTTACATCTTCCAGGCCATTCTTGCCAGACATTAGAAGCAGTCCCAAAAATACCTTTAGTTCCCCCTTTTTCACTCTCTCCACCCCCATCCCTCGATGAAGTCTTACCCGTAGCTGGGGATGGTCTGGTTTGTCTGTTTCTGGATCTCCATGGCTCACCCATTTCTGCAAGGTGGTAGGGAGAGACCACAGAAATATTTCCATGACTACCCGCTCCACAATTTTTGGTCCAGACAGAGTTTCTGGCTGCACCATTTCCTGGTCAAGTAGATAAAGTCATACAATTGTGACCGGGGTGGCGTTCTCAGGTGAAAACTCCAATTGTGGACATGCTGAGCACGGACAGCCAGGGTTACACCAAGTCTTGCCAATATTTTTATTTTCAAACATCCACCAGCTCCGTGATGTCGTCAGAGTGGAAGAGGGCTTCAGTGGCAACCTGTGAAGCTCTGGTGAACTCCATGCTGGAAAACAACGGTGGCCACACAAAATATTGACGCTTTGGGCACAATTTGGACATTTTCACTTAGGGGTGTACTCACTTTTGTTGCCAGCGGTTTAGACATTAATGGCTGTGTGTTGAGTTATTTTGAGGGGACAGCAAATTTACACTGTTATACAACCTATACACTCACTACTTTACATTGTAGCAAAGTGTCATTTCTTCAGTGTTGTCACATAAAAAGATACAATAAAATATTTACAAAAATCTGAGGGGTGTACTCACTTTTGTGAGATACTGTATATCTCCCATCCTGGACACAGATTTTCCTGGCTTCCTGTCACAATAATCAATTTAAAGTGGTTGTCAACCCTTGACAACCATGTTACCCTACAGGTAAGCCTATAATAACATGCACGGTTTAGGAGATATACAGTGTAATCACATGTGCCCATGTCATCGGGCACATGCGCAGTGAAGAAACAGCCTCCGTGCTGTTTCTTAACTGAGATCGTGCCGCAATCGTTGGCTCCCGTGCGCATGTGCAGGAGTGACGTCACGCGACTCTGGCCAGTCACAGAGCCGGGGTCCGCAGCCCCGGAAGGAAGAAGGGCAGACGATGGACGCGGCCTGCACAGGGGACATTGTGGGACATCACGAGCTTCCAATGCAGGTAAGTGCCACATAATGGGCTAATATGCGATGCATACTAGCCCATTATGCTTTTACATTGCAGGGTAATAAAGAGGAAGTAAAACCCATCAGGGTTTACTTCCTCTTTAAGGTACTAACATTACTTTAACAGTCATTTCAACAAAATGAATAAGTATGGGTATATGCTGGAGTCTTACTTATTGTGTTATATTTAGGATAGTGATGCCCACGGCAGGAGAGCAGACTTTGAAATTCAAACACAAATGATTCACCACTCCAGGATTTTTACCACAACTGACATATCACTTAAACCTACCTAGAGAGAGAATTAAGCGGCAAGATGCAATTTGGATCTACAAATAAGCCCCAGGCACATGTTTTTCATAGTTAGCTAGTCTCTTGGTGATCTGATAGTTCTGCATAGGTGAACCAATGACATAGAGGAAACTCATTACAAAACAGGCCAAGTCACTGCTATAAAAAGGTGGCTTGCCAGAATAAAAGAATGCAATTTGCAATATATATATATATATATATATATATATATATATATATGTTTTAGGTACAGTTAAATTGTAATGAAGCCAATGGTCTAAAATCAAACTGCCACATCTAAGTTATAGACTAATAAATCTATTGAAATTAAAAAGCATTTATGGCTCTCCAAATGTCATACCCTGATATCTCCATTGCTAAGATCTGCTCCCACCACTAGGAAAGAGGTTTCGGTTTGCCGCTACTATGGGTTCACATTGAACCTGGGATTTGCAAATTTAGCAAATAGCAAACTTTTGGCCAACAATTTTTGAGGTGTGCCACTAGAAATAAGAAACAACCCACAGTGCAGTGCCTTTGCCCCTGGTCAGCTGAGTCACAAGAGCCAAAATGTTGAAGGAATACATAACCCAAGCCCCTTTCTATTAGAAGGGGGAGCTCATAGCAGCCATATTGTCAATGTGTGTTGGAACTGTTAGGGACAGCTGGCATTTCTGTGGAAGGAGCTATTGTTTTTTCTTTTTGTTAATGTTGGCATTAGAATATATTCAGTATGGAAGTGCCCATGCTTGCCATGCCTTTAACAGTAGCTTGTTTATTAGCCCCATACATAGCCAGATATAAATAATATGATTTGTCTCCTATAGACTGTGGTTCCTGCAAAGTTTGCAAACTTTGAGCAATAGTCACAAACTGGACCTTGGCAGTTTCACTCATCTCTACTCACCAGTGTCACTGTTTTTTCCTGTACAGACTGGATAAAAGAGAAATATTTGGAGATACATGTACCCTTTCCTCCATTTCCTTCTCCCTTGGAGTACAGTTAAATCAATAGTTACAAGAACAGTTATTAAACAGCTTTACATTTGTGAAGAACATGCTGTCCATCAAATGTGAGTGACAATGCAAAAAGGAGACCTAAGCCTGGTAGACACTATTAGTTTGGGAGGGCTTGGGAGGAACCGCTGTTCCTATGCAATGTTCCTATGCAATGTTAGTACAGAGATCTCCCACGCTAAGCTATTGTGTTCTGACAGGGGGGTGGCCTCCCACCAAAACACACCGGTCTGTACTCTCAGCCATTCGCCACTGCCGATCGGGGGACACTTTCTGGTCATGCCTCTTCAACAACCATCAACTGGGGTACACATGGGCCGAAAGCCGGGCGGTTTCTATTGAACCAGCCAATGCTGCCTGGTAAGTGGCACGTGTGTATGGCCCTTTAAGGACAGAGGCCACCAAGAGTCCTATGACTACTCTGAGGGAGTTAAAAGTCTTAAAAGCTATTATTAGAGAGGTTATGCATACAAAATATTTATAGGCGAGTGGCATAAAAAGGCCACCATTAACTAGAACTCACATGACATCTCACCTAAAGTCTGCTAGAAGGCACTTGGAAGACTGAAGCCAACTGGAAGAAAGTTATATGGTTTGATCAGAACAAAATGTAACCTGTTGTTAGTAAGACTAACCTCTTATATTTGTTATAAGCCTAAGGCTGCATTCACACTTTTGCATAACGAGAACAAGTGTTCTCGCTCATGATTTTGTTTGAGAGATCTGGACACGATTTTGTGTGCCACATAGGGTCAGACCATTCATTTGAATGGACTGCCCTATGCATGTTTCTCCTGCTCCTTTAGGGAGTCAAGTTTCATGTGATTTTTAAAGGTGTCATTAGCCGCGTGACCCTGTCACATGACAATCTCCAAATTACATTGCGTTTGGGGTGCCATTAAGGGTGTTCTGCAGGGACCGGCACTCGATTTGGAATTGCGGGCAGAATTGTGGCTATTCTGCCTGTGATTCCAAAACTTGAAGTGTGAATGCAGCCTAATACTGCATATCATGATAAACACACACACCATCTCAATTGTGGTTGCAGTATCATTCTGTGCTGATGTTTCTCTGCAGCATGTCTGGAACACCTGTGAGGACAAAGTGTAGAAAGAATGCAGCAAAGTACAAGGAAATACGATGGAAAACCTGGTGCAGTCTGCACCAAACCTGAGCACTGAGAGAAGATAGGTCTTTCAGCAAGACAATGACCCTAAGTATAAAGCCATAAACCAGAATTCGACATGGCTTAAACTGGAAGTAAAGTCAACATTTGAAAATCCACTAACAGGCAGGGTTTATATAACAAAAGAGACCCTAGAGGTGTCTTCTGTCATAAATCTTCTTTCTGTGAGCGGTAATGTGATCTGAGCTCACGCATGCACAGCTCAGACCACATTTACGGGCAGCTCCATGTGTCGCTGTGATGTAACTCTCGCATGCATGGGAGTGATGTGACCGCAGCCGGGCCATTCAGGTGACCGAGCTTACAAAACTCGTCGCGCTAGTAATGTACACTGCTCTATGAATGTAAGCTACAAATCCTATAGTCCATAGCTTGTCTCGAGATAAAGCAGGAGAAGGTGGCTACGTTCCCACATACGGTGGGACCATGTAGAACGAACGTAGCTACTCTCCACCAAGGTAACCAGATATCAGATCACAGCAAGAATAAAGGTAATTAGAGACTTGGAGGAGGCTGAGAGCACTAGAAGGCACTTTTTGAGTTAGAAATACATATGTGAATAACATTTATTTATATATATTTTGAAACCATTCCATTGTCACTTTAAATACACTTTCTGTATTGCCCTACACGGCAGTGCTTAGATAGAAAAAGGGAGGGAAAGCAATGACAGCTAACCAATGACAGAAGAGAAAAGATGGAGGCGGATTTTTGCTAGTCGTGATGCCACATCACAAATTATGAATATTGTAAACACCAAAAGGACAAGACAGAGATGGGACTTTTACGGCCATCACTAAATTTCCCAAACAGGAAGACATTAACAGTGGATTTAGATAAAATTAATGTTTATTACACAGTTTAGTAAAAAAATCCATAGCATATGGAAATATAGAGACATCTATACAGTGTTTGGTCATTACAGGAATAAATAGGACCTTAGATCCCAGTCATCGGGTTGAGGTCCCTTCACAGAGTAGTGCACAAGTAAGCCCAGGTTCGCTATGCGTTTCGCCAACTGCTTCCTCAGGCGATCCGTAGGTATTGTGCACAGGCAGCCCACGTGTATTCACATATGAGGGACAAATTGTAACATAACCACTGGAAAGGTAAACCTTGCTTAAGAGAATTGGGATACTTTCCGAGGGGTGTGTTGGTATGGGGGTATCCTCAAGATATCGCCCTATGCATCCTGTATGAGCCACCCTAAGGATGGTAGGCAGAGAGACCCCCGCAGTCCCAAAAAGTTCCACAAAAGGAGGGAAATGGGGGCCAATTGGACCTCGCACTGTCCCTTGTAGTTGTAGGAGCCTTTCTACCTGTGTGTAGTATAGTCCTAGTCTCCAGGTGCATCCAGAGCGTCTAGACGTGAGCCAACCAATGACAGCCAACCACACTCTGTTGTATTGCACAGTGCAGACATTTGAATACATAATATTAACTTGCTTAAAATAAGGAAGAGTAGAGTAAGCTGCCAACTTTTCATTGTGCAAGCATCTTAAGTGTGTATTTGACATATTGCTGGAGTTCAGATTTCCATTCATTGTTTTTTTTTTTAACCTGTATATCTGATCTTTTTTTCTTTTTTTTCGTTCTCAGATCTCTCCAGAAACACAAATAACTACAAAGCTTCCAGGATGCTGTTTGGCTTCAAAGACTGGGAAAGATCTACAGGTATTAGTGAAAGCAACACATTTCACTAGAATTACTTTGGAGCTCAAGTATCCTACAATGTCCCATTTATGTCACATCTTAAGCGCTGCGAGGATTAAACACGGTTCCAGCCCTGTAAACTGCAAAGGTCTCATGATCAGAGTTGTATATCATTCTGCTTAAACTGTGCTGGCAGGCTGTAGCACTTTTATGGATCACTTGTCAATTAAAATGCCCTGGATGCTTCTTTTCTTTGCTGAGGAAGATGTGACTTCTTATGGGATTTAAAACTTATATTTGAAACAAGGTATTTCTATACAAAAATACTCAACTGAGATTCTTTTCTAACTTCCTGTACACAATTGATGTCAGACAGCTAATTTATTTACTTTTCTATCTCTGGGATACTGTGAAGCTGCAAGTGCCATCTGCTTATGGTAGAGTTCAATTATATGTTTCTTGAATTTTTAATACATTTTGGCTTAATTTACTGCTTGGTATGCAGAACATTATTTTGGCTATCTGGTCAAATTAACAGATGTCCTTTGGTTGGGGATTAAACAGCATAATTTACGCTTACAAAGGTTATCAACGTATTCAAGGTTTTGCAGAAGAAAACTGCTTAAAGAGCCATTATAATAAAAAATATTGTTTTACGATGACTATATTTAGTTCATATATATACTTCTAGTGTTCAGTATAGAGATTCTTTTTTTGTTGCACATACCTTTATTAATATTTTTCTAAAAGCGTAAAAGCGACAAGGGCTGGTACCTTGCCAGGCAACTCCTATCCTAATATTGATCATTGGTTACAAACTAATAATAACTTCTGCAGTAGGGGACAGACACAAAAAGCACAAAAAGATACACTCAGCATTTTTGTCAGCCCTGCATTTGCTCCAGTCTACGACAAAGAAAAAGCATCCAAGAGGACTTTAAAGTGGTTCTATAGGCTGAAGATTTTATTTATTCTATGCATTTAAGTAAAAAACCTTTAGCCCGGGTTCACACTTTTGCGATGTCAGACATCACATGTGATTCGCTCCCGCACTGCAGTGCCGATCACATGCGATGTCTGAGCAATGTGAGTTCAGCCATACATTTGTATAGCTTGAGCTCGCATTGGATGCACACAGAAAAAGGCACAGAGACTTTTTCTTTCCCGCACTGGAATCGGAATGCATGGGTGTTCTCACTCATGCGATCCGATTCCTGTCTGAATCCACAGTTTGCACAGCAATCTGTGAACCGATCTGGGGTGTCATTGACTTTGTATTGACACCCGCAGCGGTTCGCAGAAGGCAGTGTGAACTGCCTGTGGGAGACATGCGGGAAACGGTGCTGGAATCGTGCTGGTTCCCGCATCGCACCAGTGTGAACCTGGGCTTAGTGTGCAGCTTTCCCCTCAGCCCCCACCCCCAGCGATCTGTGTGAGTGCAGAAGCTTTCCTGGGTCTCTCCCTCCTCATTGGCTGGGGCACAGCAGCAGGAGCCAATGGTTCAATCACAGTGAGGAGGGAATGGGGGGTGGTGCCAAGCTGCACTCTGTGTTTCTCATAGACACACAGAGGCAGCTCAGGAGCAAGCATGCACACCCAGCAGGGGACCTGACAAGAGGAGGGGCTGCTCTGTGCAAAACCATTGCACAAAGTAGATAAGTATGACATGTTTGTTTTTTTTAATCTGAATCTTTACAAACCTTTTAACGTTAGTTCATTTAAAGTAGTAAGATAAAAAAGCAAAAACATTTGAGTTCACTGGCCCGGGTTAGGCTGCTTACAACAGACAGGGCTACCCACAAGTGGGTATCCAGCAGGTTACTGAAGCAAAACATGTATCAATAACAAATTGATGTACTGATTTGCACTAAAAAAATCCAACGTGTTTCACGATCCAGAAAACACTGCCACTTCATCAGTTAAAGTAAGAAATTTGATTGGAGTAAAATAGGGGTTTCCTGTGTAAATATATGTAAGGAAGTTACTTGCTAAACCAGGTGAGTTACTAGTCAGCGTCTTCTGCGTTAATGGCAGTGAAGATATTTACTACAAGTTGCCAGAATACTACATCTCCCCTAATAAAAAAGTGGTGGTGAACCAAAGAACACTTTGACTTGCATTTTTCTATCTCAAATTTGGACCACTCTGACAATGAGGATGCTGGAATGCAAAAAGATTCAGCTAACATTACTGCCATGCTGGGAAAATGTATGCCAAGATGAAAAGTAAAGTCAATCAGCCAGTGGCCTGTCTCTGTTATTCCTGTGCCATTTTTTTCATTTTGCACACATATACTAAATTACACTTTACTTTACATGAAAACACACTATGTATTTTCTGAAAGCAGAGACCCAGCCCTAGCTGATCTGCAGGGTGAGCCTTACTTCCTATTCAGGATGATCCCACTGTCACAATCTTAGAGGAGAGGTATATACCTGAATGGGCAGCAAGGCTCACGCTGCATATCAGCTATAGAGGTGGAGCCGATGCTTCATATGGTAAAGCGTTGTAACACCATGCAAACTTTTTTTTCCTTCTTGGTGACGTTTGGAATGGGAGAATGATTTCCTCTGGAGGAGAAAGAACTACTGGTCCTTAAAGGGGAAAAGCACTGCATGACCCACATTACAACATGGGTCATGGTAATCCGGTCAGCGGTGGCGGCACATGGGTGATTTTGCCTTCACAGATTAAATTGTTTGACTGCTGAAGAATATTGTTAAGCACAAGGCACTGTATGAGTCTATGGACACTAATGATGGACACTTTATAACTAAGTTTATATGTTCATATTATATATATTTTTTTGGTGATATATATTGAAGCACTTGGTAATTAATATCTTTTGGAAGAAGTAATTTTAAAAATAACAGAGTGATTTGCCTAACACAACTACACTGGAATATATAAATGAGCACATATACATTGGGAGTGTAAGGGTTGCAGCAGCTTGGATACACATATTGGAAACATTTTCATAGTTTTTTGTCTAAGGCACAGGTTTATTGGTTCATTAATCTAATATTTTTGATCTATCGTCTAGCTATTGTGCTGATCTAAAGAATTTGACACTTTTGGTGTCACTGACCTAGAACAAGTATGCAAATCAGGATTATTGACTTTGCTTGCTCTATGCTTGTTCCTTGTCAATGATTAAAGAGGAACTTTAAAAATAAAATCAGCAGCTATAAATACTATAGCTGCTGATGTTTAAGAAACAGACACTTAACAGGCCGTGGAGTCCAGCACTGTTTTCTGGGCTTCGGCTCCCTGGCACTGCCATCTTGGATATGGGAGCCAGCTGTGACTTCCTGAAGTCCCACAGCCAGCTCCCCACTGTGCATATGCAGGGCACAGCATCACTATGAGACTGGTCCAGCAGCCTCCTGGGATGTGATGGAAAGGAGAAGGGGCACCTAGGTGGGAGTGGGCACCTGTCAAGAAAATAAAAAAAGTTTGCAAATTGGTTAGAGGCGGAGGGATGGAAGATGACGAGTAGTACGTTTGAGTAAAGGTCTGCTTTAAGTAGTGAGGTTGAAGACAGTCAGACAACTAGCATATTCAACGGCAGGTTAGAAAAGACAATGCTCTCAGTACAGGTTTATTTACAAGTTTCATTCTTGTGAGCATCTATATTTTTTAAACTATATAATGCACTTTTCAGTAGCTTCTGTTTCTAATTTTCTATCATTGGACTGTCATCCGGGTAATTACAAAAAAGCCTAGATAATGTTACCTATAAGTGTTTTAGTGTGCTGTTTAAATTCGCAACCTATATAGATTACGTCATTTAGTGCTGGCCCTGCCTGATTAAATCCACTTAATTAGCTTCAATTACCTTCATTTATTCCTACTACGGATTTAAGTAAAAGAAACAGTAAAACATTAGCTCTGCAGTCAGCAGCATTTCAAAATAGCTCCTTGCTATCTTAAACTGTTACAGTGAAAGAGCAAATGCAAAGCATCACACTGACAAGATAACAAAAGCACAATGTTCTGACATAAAAATAGGCTATCGAACACCATAACTTGGGGACAGGATGCGTCATGGATGAAAAAAACGAAAGGGCCAAAAGGTGTCAAGGAAATTGCTACAATAGAAAGAACATGTAATTATATTTTTGGCTTTTTCAACAGATATTAGCAGTGGCTATAGGAAAAAGCTACAAAATAGAGTGTTATAATTATGAGAGCTAATATTTCCAAAACAAAGGCGTAAAACACAATCCAAAAAATAGTTTTCAACACTCAACAACACTGACAAGCATATAAAACATGCATAATTATTGTATACAGTACATGTTAAATTTGCAAGAATACATATGTAGTGCTTAGTGTAAACAATCAGTTAATATACAGTATTATATCCACACCCAATGTGTGCCCAACGTGCCACAATATCTTTCTCTTGTGATTTGCACTCTACCACCTGACTCTGAAAGCAGTGCATACTCACCAGAAAACCTGTGACCCCTTATTTTTATGAAAAGGTCAAGGAACACTTGATGCCACCTAAATTGTTCTCTCCTATACCAGGCAACGCTATCAAGATATTCTCATACCATGGCAAACCTCCTCTCTTCCAGGTAAATTAGAAGCAGTCAGAGACCAGAGAAAGGATTTTCTATGTAGGGGTACGCCTCATCTTCTCCAAGTTAATCAGGAACAGACAAAAGAGAAAAAAGTAGTGAGAAAAAGTACTTAATTGCAGAAATATATTTATCAAAAACCATAAATATAAAACAATATTGCACTCACATTTAAATGTGCTTGTTACGGCACTACAGATAGATCGCCACCAAGTTTTACTTGGATACGCCACTGCTCCGCTCTGCCTGGAGCTGGCATGTGTTCCACTGAGCAGATGTGACGCCCCGACATGTTTCACCATCAGATGTTGTCAGGAAGCTTCATGATGAGAAAGGCTTCCTGACGACGTGGGACTTCCGGTCGGCTGCGTTGAGGTCATATCCACTCAGTGGAGTGCACACTGGCTCCAGGCATAGTGGCGTCGTATCCAAGTAAAACTTGGTGGTTATCTGTCTGTAGAGAAACAGGAGGCACATTTAAATGTGAGCGCAATATTCTTTTATATTTTGGGTTTTTAAAAAATATACTGTATTTTCACATTGAAACACTTTTCTGGCTTTTGTCTATTCCCAATTAACTTGGAGGAGATGAGGTGTACCCCTACATAGGAATTCCTGACAGTGTGGCGTGGTATAAGAGAAGGATTTACGTGGCATCAAGCGTTGACCTTTTTATAAAATAGGAGGTCACAGGTTTACTGGTGAGTGTGCGCTGCTTTCAGAGTCACACAGCGAAGTGCAAATCACAAGAGGAAATTTCAAAAGATTAGTGTGGCTCATTGGGCATACATGGAGTGTGGATATAATATATGAACTGATTGTTTACACTAAGCATGACATATGCATTTTTGTGGATTATACATATACTATATACAATACTTTTTGCATGTTTTTATTATGGTGAGTGTTGAAAACAATTCTTTTTGGACTGTGTTTTACATGTCTGTTTTGGAAATTTTAGAACCACTCTCACAATTATAACAATGCACAAGTGTAACTAGGGAAGAACTTTAGTAGTAAACAATAGCGGCGAGTGCTTCAAAGAAAACCTGTAGATAGAAAATACACAGGCTGATATTACTTCTTCTTTAGAAAATGTTAGCTAACTTGCTGTAATGATGAATGCAGTACGTTATCAAAAAATACTGGAGGAACATTTGCATTCATCAGCCAGGAAGCTGCGCATGGGACGTACTTGGACATTCCAACATGACAATGATCCAAAACACAAGGCCAAGTCGACCTGTCATTGGCTACAGCAGAATAAAGTGAAGGTTTTGGAGTGGCCATCTCAGTCTCCTAACCTCAGTATCATTGAGTCACTCTGGGGAGATCTCAAACATGCAGTTCATGCAAGACAGCCCAATAATTTCCAGGAACTGGAGGCTTTTTGCCAAGAGGACTGGGCAGCTTTACCATCTGAGAAGATAAAGAGCCTCATCCACAAATACCACAAAAGACTTCAAGCTATCATTGATGTTAAAGGGTGCAATGCACAGTATTAAGAACTGGGGTATGTACACTTTTGATCAGGGTCATTTGGGTAGTTTCTGTTGTCATTATGATTTAAAAAGAGTAAACACAGTTGATTGATAATAAATGTCTTCAGCCAAACACTAACCATGAGTGGAAGAAATGTTTTTGTGCTATCATTCGTATTCTCTGAAAAATGGCAAAGAAATCATAATTTCTGCCAGGGTATTTAAACTTATGAGCACAACTGTATGTCTTCAGTTTAAAACAGCTAGATATTGTACACACATCCCAGTTGCATCAAATCAAACGCTTGTTTACTTTCTAAAGCAGCCATAGCTTTAGTAGAAAAGCCTGCCCACTGTAACAAGCTGCACAGTGGAACCCTTGCTCCCTGTGGGGAAGCACTATTCTCATTGCAAAGATCTTACATACCCCTTACTGAGTCAGACCTATAGCTTTACAAGTTCATGCCCCCCACTGATTGGGAAGTTCTAGTTTATTATCAGCAGGGGCATGTCAGACCTCTGCAGAAGAGATCAAAGCTTCCACAGAGATCAAGAATTCTACTCTGAAGCTGCTTACAGGTTACCAATTCATGTTTAATGCATCTGGCACGTATTTAGCCAACGTATACAAGGGATTCCACTGCGCTCTAGCATTAAATGGCAGCTGTGAATGTATTTGGCGGGTTTAAATTTAAATTTAAGGGTTCCATTTAGCTTTTTAAAATTAAATGATTATTCTATACAGGTAGAAGAGAGAGCCAGTATCTATTTATAACTGATCTAGTTGACAAATAAATACAGGAATAGAGGCGATACGGATAACAAATTGTTATAATGGGCTCATGGTCTGCAGTAACTGCTAAACCAGCAAGACTGGAAAAGGTCCAGGCACCTGCACCTCTTATATGCACACAAGAGAAATGGGGTGCCTCTACATCCCGGCTATGCAAGTCTGTGATAATTTAGCTCTGATCCCGTTATGACTGATAATGCATGAACACACAACAATGCACCTAAATGTGATTGAGCTATGCAATGTACACCACTAGCTACAATCCTGCTCTATGTTAAAGCTGAACTATGAGAGTAAAAACAAAAACATGTTGTGCACGTTTAAAACAATCTTTAAAGATTTAGCAAAGATTTAACAACAACTATTATAATTATTTGAATATGTTTTTCTACTAGTTTCCTGTAACCCTCAGACTGGCATGGCAAACCAGCAGAATAAGCCAATCGGGCTCCTTTGCATTATACGGTGTTGTAAGTCTAGCACTGACAGTTTACTTAAAGTGTTTGTAAAGTCTTGTTTTTTTTTTAACAAACAAGTTATCCTTACCTGCTCTGTTTCTGTGATCCTGGCCCCTCCCTCCTGTTGGGTGCCCCCACAGCCAGCAGCTTACTATGAGGGCACCTGAGTCGAGTCACAGCTCCCTGTGTCCATTCAGACATGGAGCTCTGACCCAGCCCCACCCCCTCTCTCCCCTGAATGGCTAGCTGATTTTAAATGACAGTAGCGACAGCCAATGGTGCCACTGCTGTGTCGCAGCCAATCAGGAAGGAGAATATTGGATGGCTGAGACACTTGTGGACATTGCAGGACAGAGAGGGACATAGGTAAGTGTTAGGGGGGCTGAGTGGGGCTGCTGCACACAGAAGGCTTTTTATGCAGATAATGCATTCAGATAAAAAACATTCTGCCTTTACAAGCACGTTAAAATATAACTAAAAGCAGGATAGAGGAGAGAAGGATTAAAATATCTATCAGTTTTCATTAATGTCTGTGCCCCCATTAGGGAGATTCATCCTCTCTATTTTTCCTGTTTACTATTATTATTGAAAGTGAAAGTAAAAGAAAACCCCAAATGTTGGGTTGTCCCCGGGAAAGTAATAGAGGAGAAATCTTCCAACAGTGATACTAGTTCTGGTAACTTGGGGGACCCCAAGAAATTCCCTTAATTTGCAGGGATTTCCTCTCACTTCCTGTTTGGCTATGGGACAGAAAGTGAAGAGAAATCTCCGCAAAAAAAAGTTGTGCCTATAGTTCTACTTTAAAGGTGAAGAGAGTAGAAATTATGACCTCATCAAAATGCTGATGCCCTTCACTGCCCAATCAGCAAAACAACTGCCCAATCAGCAAAACAAAGCATTGTGAACTCAAAGGACACGAGTCTCAAACCTCAAACTAAATTAGAAAAATATGAATTTTGACATAATGTAAAATCCTTTTTTTGAGTACATTAACCACTTACTGATCGCATCGTGTACATTTTCTGTGGCTCGTTATCGTGAATCGACGTCCATAAACAGCGATTCACGCATGCGCAATTTGCAGGCGAGTGCGCGCCGCCGTGAGCGTGCCTGCGGGTAGGGCGGACTCGATGTCCGCCAGCGACCCGCGATCGCCTGTAGGAGAGGATGAACGGGGAACTGCCATTGTAAACAGCAGTTTCCTGTTCTGTCAGGAGGCTTGACACTGATCTACTGATCCCTGTACTTGGGATCAGTTAGATCTGTTATGCCCCTGGCAGCCCAGCCCCCATACAGTTAGAACACGCCTGGGGAACACAGTTAACCGCTTCATTGCCCACCGCAGGTTAATCCCTTCCCTGCCACTGACATTTATACAGTAATCAGTGTTGTTTTTATTAGATCTGATCGCTGTATAAATGTCAATCGTCCAAAAAAAGTGTCAAAAATTTCTGACATCCGACATGTCCGAAGCAATTTTGCAGTCTTGCTAAAAATCGCAGATCACCACGATTACTAGTAAAAACGCCATAAATGAATTCTCATTGTGTAAACGCGGCAACTTTTGCGCAAACCAATCAATAAGTGCCGATTGCAATTTTTTTTACCACAAATATGTAGAAGAATATATATCGGCCTAAACTGATGGATACATTTGTTTTTTTATATTTTTTTTGGACATGTAAGAAATAAGAAATATAAGAACAAAGAGAAGGGATGTGTGCATTCCAAGTAAATAATATTTTTTTCAGTAAGTCTTAATTTTCCTAATAGTATATTAAGGAACCCAAAGGAGTAATTCAGGTATATAAAGCAACAAACGCTAACTGGCGCATATAAACAGGTTAACAAAAACAGGTCAATAAAGCTCAAATAGTCTCCTGAAGAACCTTACAACTGAAGCTGACAACAGATGAGGCTTGCCATCCAGGTGGCAGCTTTTCAAATCTGAACACCAGATGCTGATAATGAAAAGCTCATGAAGCACTAACTAATCTAGTAGAGTGTGCTTTGACAGGAAAAAGTGGAATGTTGTCCCTAAAGTAAACGTAAAGGCAAAACGTTTTTATCCCATTTTGAATAGAGTAAGGGTTATAATCCCTGTCATTTTCTTTTCTGTCTTCTGTGTCCCATTGTTGAAATTTCTCTTCACTTCCTGTCCCATAGCCAAAACAGGAAGAAAGAGGAAATCCCTCGAAAGTGAGGGAATCCTTGGATGTTCAGAGGGCCATCACAACTAGTGTCCTCACTGGAAGGTTTTCCCACTATTCCCAATCTGGTGACAACTCAACATTCAGGATTTTCTTTTACTTTCAATTTCAGTGATAAAAGAAGCAAGGAGAAATAAAGAGTGTGAATCATCCTAACGAGGGCACAGACAGCAAAAAAAAAAAACATAACGGGTGTTCTAATCCCCCTCTCCACTCTTTCCAAATCTATAAATATAATCATTTCATTATACTTTGAATCTTAGGTTAGAATGATAAGCTTTGGAATGCATCTGAAGATAGTGGAATGAGAAGCACTTTGACCCCCATGGGGACTCTCAAGAATGACAAACAGAGAGTCAGTCAGTGTGTGTTTAAGAAGAAGTAGCAGAGAGACAGACTTGAGTCTTAGTACATACCACATCCTGACAGTGGAGGAAAATCTCTTTGGGATGCTGAGAGCAGGACACAGTGATGGGAGAAAAATGTTCTGGTCAAGGTGAAAGGAATAAACCACATTGGGAAGAAAAAATGGTGTAGGCCTCAAGCCTTTGTGTACAACAAGAAAAGATTCTGTACAAGTTTACTCAGAAACTCACCTCACAAAGGTCATGGCAATGAGGAAAGCAACCTTGTGAGTAACAGTAGACAGGAGAAAACCCCAGACAGGTTTAAAATGGTGGTTTCTGTAGAACTGATAGAACCAGGTTGATATCCCAAAGAGACACTAGGGAATATACAAAGGGAACAATGTGAGACACCCCCTGTTACGTACCTGACGGTGGAGTCTGTCTTGTGCAGGGAACAACCGCTCTTGCGCACCCGATTCAAGGACCCCTGGTAGTGTAGACAGAGGCCCGAGAGTGCGGGATGGCACGAGGGCTGGATGGTCACAGATGTTGTAGTGAGATTCCAGCAGGTCGTGCAAACAGGAGAATGGTCGTACAAGCAGGGTTGGCAACGTGCAGGCAGAAAGGTACAAAAGGGGTTAAGCAAGCGGATCGTCAAGTTCAGGCAAGGTTCGTTAACGGGCGGGCAGCGGAGGTACAGAGGAGTAGACAAACGGATGGTCGTGGATAGCCGGGGTCGATGCAGGTAGCGGACAACAGGTCAAAGCAAGCCGGGTAGACAGGAAACAGGTGAAAACACAGGAACAGGTAGGGAGCTGAGGCTCACAGGTCTGGAACGCTGTAGAACAAGCAGCAACTTGGTGCAGGATGTCCAGGGTTTAAATAGGCACCATTTGGCGCCGTTTCCGGCGCGTGCGCGCGCACAGGCGCGCGCACGCGCACGGGAGCGCGCGAGCGCGCACGGATGCGCGCGCACCACCCGGAAACGGCCAGGAACCCTGGCAAAGTCCTTTTTACTGACACCCCCTGTACAAAGACAAAAAAATGAATGATCTGAAGCATATACCGTATCCCACCTCCATCCCTGATTATGCATATAGGAACAAGGAAGTGGTCATGGGACTTTAAATGAGGTGTGTCACAAGGTAAGATTGGTAATTTACTATGACTTTCAAAGTGGGCAAAAATGCAAAAAACTGAACAATAGTCATATAACCATCTATAGTAAAAACATATGAAAATACATACACACATGATATTCATAGGATGTCATAGTGAGGTATATGATTATTTATGGAGCAGCAGATTCTCTAGCATCTGTGGAACTCAACGCGTTTTGTGGATCGTGTTAATGTCCACTCATCAGGAGTTTGATGCAAATGTTTGTGAAAAAATAGAGATGGTAATCTCGTCTGTATAAAGTCTGTATAAGAAGAAAAAATATATAATGAATAATTCACTAGCCAGTAAGAGGGAGAAATGTCAAAAATATTTAACTTGGCTATTCACATGTCAACTCAGAAAAAGGGCACAGCATGCGGGAAGAAAAATGGAGGCCCCGAGACACACGCCTATCCCGGGGTTGAGGCGAGAAAAACACCAAAGCAAGCCGGAGGGGAAATGTGTGAACATCTGTAGGCCAAGAGATACTGTAATGAATATATAATTATATACTGTAATGAATATATAATTATATTTGAATATGTGGTATAAAAATTGTTGTATACAATGTGTGTACAATGGGTCCAGAAGGGACACCAAAGTAGTGAAGCAAGGAAAAGGTGTGGGATGGGCCTAAGTGTGGCTGATAAAAAATAAACTGGGTACAGAAAAAAGGAAAACCAGACTAAAAAAACGCAAAACAGCAAACAAAAGGTGCGAGGAGTAAGGAAATGTGTGATGGAAGTGAACGAACACTCAGCAGAGTATTACCTGTATGAAAAAGCAAGTGCTGAATGTGAATCCTGATAGCCACCATTGGTGAGGCAGCGTGCAAAGTAAGGCCCTGGCTGGTCCCAGCTATATGCCTTCACAGCTGGTCCACTCCAAAAGCTAGAGGATCTCTGGGCCTGGCAGTAAACGCTCAGTTTATTGTGGGACCTGGAGGCCAGGAGATCCATGTCTAACACCCCCCCCCCCCCCAATGACAGAATGACAGAGATCTTAAAACACCCCAGGGTGAAGAGACCATTCTGTTGAGCTGCAATGATCTGGAGTAAAATTGGGCATATAGAACTACTTCAAAAGAGGCAACCATTCACACGAGGACATGCAAAAGCTTAGGGTCAGTTGGCTCCTGGACTGTAGCATTTGAAAATGGGAATGGAAAGCTTGGAGTGCTTTCTGCTGAAGAAAGACTGAGAAGTATCCAGGAGAAAGCCTATCTGCTTCAAGTTATGAGTTTGTTCAGGCACTGACTGTTGGTGCTCAGGATCCACTGGACACTCTGCAGAGTTTAAACAGTTCAGTAGACATTGGATGATGCTTGTACTGACTGTAAGAGGTAGTCCAATTATCCCAGTATGAGAATGAACCAAGAGTGAAATAAAGCAAGTACAGGGGCTAGCACCTTGGTAAAGAAGGAAAGAAAACTGTGCTGGATGCTTGAAGGTCCAAAACCAATACATAGCAGCTGTCACAATGCTCAAATGCAAAGCATGTGAACAAATCGGTAATATGATAGCATTAGGTGCTGTTTCCATATTACCTTGTTAAAGGTTCAGTTGATAGGCCAAAATAAAGGTAAAAAAACGGATTAATTTGGGTGCCCACCGAAAAACACAGGAAGCGTTGATGAGGCAAAAAGATAAGAACATGCAAGATATAGGAGGAGTTTTATTAGGTTGTTCTTATAGCTTTGTTTGTCGCTGTCCCACCTCTTGAAGGCAGCAGCATAACCCTATGTATCTGAATTACTCATCCTGTATCCCTTAGTGCACAATTAAAATGTAGTTAAACCTACATTGTTAAAAACTGTCAGCACATGCTGTATTACATGCTGTTCTTAATCAGTCACTATCGGATTAATTTTCTGTATTCTGCAAAAAAACCTGTTTGATTTTGCTGTTCGCTGACCCTCCCTCCTTGTCTGTGTCCCTGCTGCAGCCAAAGATTGTGTAGACTAGCCATTGTCACATCTACTGAGCATGCTCCAATTTCAGCTACCCTCTAAACTGTTCATTGCATCGTTTTTCCTTATCTGTGCAGCCCACGTGACTATAGAATCATACTTGTGGATCACTCTGGATAAATGACTACCCACTTCTACTGTCCTCCATGCCCACTAAACAACTCTACACTTTTGGGGTGCAATATTACATGTTGATTGATGCAGATTTCACCTCTCTGTCTTCTCCTCTGGGTGGGGTGTATGAAACAAACCGCAATTATCTGAACTGCCCCTAGATAGTCCATACAATGTTTTTGCACAAAAATGATAAAGATTAATTATGTATTTTAACTTTGTATTTTGAAAGGTGTTTTGTTTTTTACATCTGACTGCAAGCAGAGGGCTAGAATCCCCCCCCCCCCTCCCCCCTGATAGTTCCCTGCAGATGGAATGGGAAAAACCTGGGTCACGTGTATATCAATTATGAAAAAAAGGACAGTGCCATCACCCATATACATGTAAAGAAAGGGTAATGTAAAGTAAACAGTGTGGGGTTAATTTACAAAAACTGGAGCATGCAAAATCTGGCACAGCTGTGCATGGTAGCCAATCAACTTCTAACTTCTTTCAGCTTGTTTAATTAACTAGTAGAGATCCGCGCTATAGACGAAAGACGTCTACAGCGCGGATCTGAATCTCCGGGACGACGTCTATTGACGTCCGCCCCCTAACACGCCCCCTGCGCGCTCTCACGAGCGGCGGCGGCGCGCGCGCGTGCCGCCGCCGCACGCTGCGTGGGCGTGCCCGCGGGTCGGGCGGACTCGATGTCCGCTCCTGACCCGCGATCGCCCTACAGAGCTGTAGAACGGGGAACCGCCGATGTAAACCAATTAATTTGTTCGACTTTCTTCAATCTTCAACTAACCGATGGTACGTGTCGACACGGTCTAAAACGTACGAGGTCAAAAACATTTAATTGGGGTGTGACAAATGAAATGTA
>BLSH010423897.1:502884-514736 GCA_018402905.1 Glandirana rugosa | reverse complement strand
TAGACGAAAGACG
Organism: Glandirana rugosa; assembly: GCA_018402905.1. Taxonomy (NCBI): domain Eukaryota; kingdom Metazoa; phylum Chordata; class Amphibia; order Anura; family Ranidae; genus Glandirana; species Glandirana rugosa. The sequence goes on along the minus strand of BLSH010423897.1, from coordinate 514,723 downwards.
TCTACAGCGCGGATCTGAATCTCCGGGACGACGTCTATTGACGTCCGCCCCCTAACACGCCCCCTGCGCGCTCTCACGAGCGGCGGCGGCGCGCGCGCGTGCCGCCGCCGCACGCTGCGTGGGCGTGCCCGCGGGTCGGGCGGACTCGATGTCCGCTCCTGACCCGCGATCGCCCTACAGAGCTGTAGAACGGGGAACCGCCGATGTAAACACGGCGGTTCCCCGTTCTGTGAGAGGGGGACAAGCAGATCTACTGATCCCTGTCACTGGGATCAGTTAGATCTGTTATGTCCCGGCCAGCCCTGCCCCCCCACAGTTAGAACACGCCCAGGGAACATTGTTAACCCCTTCACTGCCCCCTGCAGGTTAACCCCTTCACTGCCAATGACATTTACACAGTAATCAGTGGACATTTAAATTTCTGATCGCTGAATAAATGTCATTGGTCCCAAAAAAGTGTCAAAAATGTCCGACATGTCCGCCGCAATATCGCAGTCCCAATAAAAATCGCAGATCGCTGCCATTACCAGTAAAAAAAAAAATAATAATAAAACGCCATAAATCAATTCCCATAGTTTGTAGATGCGATAACTTTTGCGCAAACCAATCAATAAACGCCGAGTGCGATTTTTTTTACCAAAAATATGTAGAAGAATATAACTCGGCCAAAACCGATGAATAATTGTTTGTTTTATTTTTTATTTTTGGATATTTATTAGAGCAAAAAGTAAAAAATATTGTTATTTTTTTAAAATCGTTGCTCTTTGTTTGTTTATGGCGCAAAAAATAAAAACCGCAGAGGTGATCAAATACCACCAAAAGAAAGCTCTATTTGTGGGAAAAAAAGGACATCAATTTTATTTGGGTACAACGCCGCACGACCGCGCAATTGTCATTCAAAATGCAACAGCGCTGAAACCTGAAAATTGGTCTGGGCAGGAGGGGGGTTTAAGTGCCCAGTAAGCAAGTGGTTAAAGTGGGAGTAAACTCCCGTGCATAATTTGTACCAATAGGTAAGCCTATAATAAGGCTTACCTACAGGTACATTAACAACTTCAGCCCCGGAAGGATTTACCCTCTTCCTTTTTTTCCCACAAATAGAGCTTTCTTTTGATGGTATTTGATCCCCTCTGCGGTTTTTATTTTTTGCGCTAGAAAACAAAAAAAGAGCGAAAATTTTGAAGAAAAAAACTATATTTTTTACTTTTTGCTAGAATATATGTCCAAAAACAAATGCATTCATCAGTTTAGGCCGATATATTCTTCTACATATTTGTGGTAAAAAAAATCGCAATCAGCGTTTATTGATTGGTTTGCGCAAAAGTTGCCGCGTTTACAAACTATGAGAATTGATTTATGGCGTTTTTACTATATTTTTCTTTTTTTACTGGTAATGGCGGTGATCTGAGATTTTTATTGGGACTGCAACATTTCCACGGACAGATCGGACATTTTTGACACCTTTTTGGAACCACTGACATTTATACAGCGATCAAAGTTAAAAACAGCCACTGATTACTGTCTAAATGTCACTGGCAGGGAAGGGGTTCAAATGTTGGGGGCAATCAAGGGGTTAACTGTGTTACCTGTGTGTGTTCTAACTATGTGGGGGCTGGGCTGGCAGGGGCATGACAGATCTAACTGACCCTGAGTACAGTCATGTCCCATGTCAGAACGGGGGGAACCGCCGTGTTTACATCAGCGGTTCCCCATTCTTCCACTGTAGTAGGCAATTTTGGGTTGCCGGCGGACATCAAGTCCGCCTGACCCACAGCCACACTCAGGGAGCCTGTGGCGGGCACGAGAGCGCATCGCCGGCGGTGCGCTCCTGCCCGCTAGCTGCGCCTGCGCAAATCGGCGTTTAGAAACGCGCTACGCTGCCACTCTGCAGCAGTAAATGTATGCAAGCCGGTAGGGAAAAGTTAAATATCTCCTAAGCGTGCACCCAGGCCGTTCCTTCAGAGTCCTGTGCTGTAAACGGCGGCTCCCGCATGCATGTGCAGGAGTGATGTCATTGCGGCTCCGGCCACTCACACAGCCGTGGCTGGTAAACTTGCAAGGAAGACGGGTGAAGATGGAAGCGGTGACAGCTCGCTGCTGGAAGGGCTTTGTGCTAAGGTATGTTTCACATAATGTGCTAGTATGCAATGCATATTTGCACATTATGCCTTTACCTTGCAGGGTAGGGGGAAAAAAAACAGCGGTTTACTACTGTTTTACGCTTTGACAATTAAATCTGGAAGCTGATTGGTTTCTATGCAGAGCTGCACCAGATTTTGCACTCTCCAGTTTTCATAAATGTACCCCTGTGTGTTTCGTACCCCTGTGTGTTTCGTACCACTTTAAGGAAAATATATTAAAGAGGCCAAAATATCTGCTTGAATACTGCCTCTTTTTTGTAACAAGACTGCAACGAGGTAGAATTAAGTTTACTTACTGATGGCTGCTGTTCTGTGCAGCCCGGACCTACACCCTGACACGTTTTAATAAAGGAAATCAGCTCTGACAGAGAATGATTTGCTTCAGTTGGACTTTTCAATATGCAGAAGGCAGAGGCAGAAAATTGGACACATCTGAGTAAGTTACTACCATGTATCTATATGTGACAAACATTTCACACAGTAAACCCCAAAGTCTGCTGGATAATCAATAAGTAATAGGCACAAAAAACATTTCTAATTCACTCCATTTTTATAGAGCATGCAGGTCCAGCAAGAGAAATTATCAGTGAAAATGAAGCAATATCTTATCACACACATCCTCTAACAGATGAAAAGCCATTCCAGAGCTCCTGCCAATTCTCAGTGTCTGATTTACCGCAGAGGAAATTAAATATATTATTCTCCAAGGTGGAAGAGAAAATGACATTATAGTAAAGGGGTTTGGCTTCTTGCAATTTATTTCTTGAAGATTTGTATGTTTGTTTAATGACTGGACTGCTTTTCACACTGCATCATGAGGCAATGAATTTTATAGTAGCATGTAATAACATAGCTGATTGTTGGACCTCTCTTTTAGGAGATGGTGCATAATATTATAGCTGAATTCCGAGGAGATATAAAAACACCTAATCATGCAGGTATGCATTTATTACACCATGTAATGTATTTACAAGAATTTGTCTTGACAGCAGCATCCTGTAATTTACAGCATTTAGATTGGAAGAGGGAAAGGCAGAACTAAGAGCCATCAGACTGATAAAGGGCACACATGTTGCCAGGAGAGTGATCTCATTAGTAAGCTTTTGTTTCTTCACTGTCCAATCATTGGATGGGGTTGAAGATGCTGCTGCAATGCAGACTCTGGACATTGCTTTGCTGTCTGGCAGGGGTACCTAGATAACAAAATTGGATAACATGATTTATAAGTCCTCTGACAGGAAAAATAGTTACCACAGACGACAAAGTTCACCATAGCTTGCTCATGGAAACAAGCCTTAGTTTTAATATCTAGGTGTCTTGGATAATGTTTAAAGAACACCGTGATTGCCAATGGGTACCGTTCGTATTTTTGCAACTTCAAGTCACAGCGACTTAAAAGTAGTTCCTGCACTACTGTGGTCCGAATTTGATGCGACTTGAGGTCCATAAAGCTCCAGATTACTCCAGGCATTGCTTCAAGTCACGTCCAAGTCACGCTGAAGTTGCGTCAACTTTCCGGTTGCACAAGTGTGCAAGGGACCTTAGCCAGCAAAATGAATGATACTTATAAACATTTTGAAAGATTATGGAGCCCATGGGCCAGCTAAGTTCATATTGATATTTAGGGTTGGCTAATGTGCTCAGGACTCTCCTCACCAGTGGTGGCTGGTGCTTAATACTTTGGAGAAGGGGTAGCAAACAAACCTGCCCCCCCCCCCCGCGGGAGACAGACGGCGGCAATCAGTCCCCCCTGCGGGAGATGGACGGCGGAGGTGATCAGTGGCCTTACCTTAGAAGGCCAATGCCGATGCTGCTCCTTGCTCCAAGGAAGAGCCGGAGCCATTGCTTCTTCTCCCGGCCGAATAGGAAGTGGGTCCTCCTGAGACCCAATTGACCTAAGACTCCCTGGCCAATCGAGTCTCAGGAGCCACTTCCTGATTGGCTGGGAGGAGAATTAGGAAGACAATCCTGGATATTAATTCACTGTTGTTACACAACTGGGTTAGCTCAGGGTGCAGTGCTCTATGCCCCGAGCCCACCCTTCTTTGAAGCCAATTAGAGCCTCAGGCTCTTATCTTATGCTTAAAAAAAAAAAACCCTATTGAAATCCATGCGCCCTGCATGTAGATTAGGGGCTGGGCACATGGATTAGGGGGGTGGCGCCCCAGCGCGCCTAATGAATTTTAACAAATTTGTTGCAGATTTCTACCTGTTTTTGCATTGAAGGAATAAATCTTTGTTAGACAATGTACTGTGCACAGTGATTCTGAATGGTGATTAATCAGCTGATGCACTTCCAGTGTTCTAATGAGAAAAATGTGCAGTGCCTGTATCCCTTTAGAAGTGATTAACCCTTAGGGAGTCTCTCTGCAAAAAAATTACATTTTAGTTTCGGAGGATGACTAAAACCTGACCTTGGCGCAGAGTTCTTCACGCAACGGGAAAGGACATTTTTCTATCAAACGTCTCCAGGATGCCATATTGCATTTCATTTTACAGATAATTACAGCACTGGAGTTTAAGGCCCCTTTCACACATGTGGACCGATTAGGTGCGTCTGTCCATTTTTTTTAGACGGACCTGTTTGGATGCTCCATTCACCTCTATGGAGCGACGGATGTCAGCGGCAACATGTCAACTGACATCCTATCCGGTCCGCTAAATCCAGATGGGTGGAAACCCTATTTTCCATCTGTCTGGTGGATGGGATCGGATGAAAACAGACAGGCGGATCCATTTTTATCTGATTTCCCATAGAGGAGAGCAGGGCTCTGACAGGCCCATCTCTGCACAGTGAGTAGAGACAGATCTGTCATCTGTCGGCTCAGTGGGGATCAACGGATCGATTCCCCCGCTGAGCAAGGCGGTGGTTACGAGGTGGAACGCACGCCAGTTACAGTGCAGTTGTTTGAGTTTGATCTGTACATGCTGTTTTCATCTCATTTCCTGTAAGTAGCATTTTATGCGCAATAAATCGATTTTACTACAGTCTACACTATGGAATTCTCCTTTATATTTCTCTGAGTATTCGGGATCCATCTGGTTATGCTGGTTACAAGTTGGGCATACCTCTGCAGTCGTTACCCGATCAAGACCTCTACCCTCACCAGACCCCAGCCTTTATGATCTGCCGACTGAAAAGCAGTAGGTCCACTTGTTCTGGTGAGTGAGGGCACAAGAGGGTCACCTTGGCACTTGTCACCAAAGAGCACACTTTTGTATGGAGCACAGAAGAGCACTTTATGCACATTGTCACTTTTATACAGATTAAGGCGATATTGCTATTTGCACCCCTTTTATTTGGACTTTATGGACATTTATGTAATGTGGCTTGATATAAGGACTTATGATTTTTGCTATATAATCTGGGTTGGCGCTGTTTTGACGTGAGAGCTTATCCTTTGGGCAGGTATTTCCTGAGTACAACTGCCCCCAGTCTTTTATGTGTTTATTGTTTACAGCACTATAGTGTGTGGAATTTTGTTATTTGTCACTTTAAGTATAACACTTCCACATCGCAGACTTTTACAGTTTAACACAGGCAAAGTTGCATGGGATAAATCATGTTGTAAGTCGCCTGAAGTCGCTCTGCAATTGCCTAGCAAAGTCACGCCGAAGTCGGATCACCCCTGTGTGAACGGAGCCTCATGGTTTTGCACAGAGCAGCCCCGATCCTCCTCTTCTCCCTTCCCCTACCTGTGCTATTAGCTTCTCCTCTTCTTTGAGTGCCAGTGCAAGTCGCTTGCTATGAGGGTACTTGTGCATGCTCCCTCCCAAATTCCACTCTATGTGTCCATAAGACACACAAAACGGGGCTTGGCCCTGCCCCTGCTCCCACCTCACCCACTGTGATTGACAGCAGCCGGATACAATGGCTCCCACTGCGGTCTCTCAGCCAATGAGGAGGCAGAGACCCAGGCTCTCATGCACATCGCTGGATTGCGATGGAGCCCAGTTAGGGGGGCTGCCGGGAGGAGCTGCATACTGAAGGTTTTTTACCTTTATGCATAGAATGCCTGAAGTTAAAAAACCCTCAACCTTTAGAACCACTTTAACTTCAATCTTCTGGTACAACACAACATGGCAAACTATTGTGACATTTCAAAGAAAGATCAATTATGCCTCTTCATTGCCATGTATTATAAGACCAGTAAAGCAGAAGCCTGAATTTTGAATAGGGTTAGGATTAATTATCAGCTAAAGAATGGCTGCTACGTCACTAATGTGTCTCTAATCAGCGTCAGAAATGTATTATTGAAGATTGGAGTCACTGCTAGTGCAACTAGTAAATATAGTAATGTTCTTTTACAGGCATTTTCTTCTTTTTTCCAATTACATGTAATTAGTTTGATGACCGTAGCCTGGCCCCAGATTCATTATAAAGCAGCTTAAAAGAGTCACCTATTCTTTGTATCATTGGGAGCAGTGGTGGAACACCTGCTGTTCTGAAAGCTCAAAAATAAACAGATTTTTTTTAACTTTGTACAGACAGGGACATAATCATCAAGCCTTTGGGTTTCAAGGGTGACTTATTCTCAAGTTAATTGTAACATTGGTATAAAATGTAAAACACATCTCTGCATCCATCTTATTTCCAGCAACGTCATCCTTCACTGGGTGAAATAAGGTTTTATCTATTTACTGCAACCATTATCTACACGGTTCAATAGTGGGAATCATAACATGACCATTTGGAGCATATGTACAAAATTAGAAGCTGGGAATTGTCTGCATTGCACGTGACTGCAGGGTCCTTGCACAGCGGCCCCTTTCCCTCGAATGCGACATGGGGTATAATTCCACTCCTCATCCACTAGTGTGAATGCGCCCTAATGCACAGGCCACTTTACAGAAAACAACTAAAATGACCCTCTCTGCCCAGTACAAATTACCCCCCCCCCCCATATCCCCCACAGTAATGATCTCCCCTAACATCCCTAAATCTCCCCTCCAAGCCTACTCTCCCAGTACAGACCCCCCCCCAGCACAAACCCCCCATTACAGACTCCAAAGACCAACAGACTGGCTCTCTCCCTCCAGCACAAGGCCCTCAGTACAGACTAATCCCTCCTCCCCTTCCTCACAGGAAAGACTGACCTCCCCAGCAAAGATCGACCACCCACAGCACAGGCCGCTTGCCCCTAGCACAGACTGACCTCCCCAGTACAGAAACAACCTCCCCAGCCAGCAGAGATCTCACTGTACAGAAAACCCCCTCCACCCTCCCATACTCCCCAGTACAGAAACCTCCCTCACTTCCCCAGTACAAACATCCCCGTTCCCTTCAGGGCAAAGAACTGTAACAAAAGGCAACATTCCCCCCCAGACTCACCAGATAACATATGATGGGAGCTCAGAGCAGTGGCACACCAATGGGAGTGTTGTGACAGTCTGCCAGGTCATTTATTGTGTAGCACATTGCTACCCTGCAGTGCTGTGTAACATCAAGATAAACTGCAGTGGCCCAATGAGCCAGCACCTGTTGCTTCAGTGAAAGCAGGAGCTCAGTGAGGGGAAGTCTCTTAACCTTTTCCGCCCAGCGCTCTCCTTCTCACTGGACTTTTGGGTAAAAGGACTGTGATATGTGTGTGCTGACTATATGGGGATTAGGCTCAGGTTTTATTTAATTATGCACCTTTAAGCTCCCCCCACACATTTTGATCAAATCCATAATTCAGCATGGTACACTATGTGCGCTGCTATATTTCTCCATATCATTTTTTTTGGTGGGGGGGCTGTAAAAAATGACGGGTCCTGGTTGCCAGATGTGCTTGGTACACAACTGGCTCAGAGAAGAAGAAGAGTGCTGGGCGGAGTAGGGGAAGGGACTTCCTCTCACTGAGCTCCTGCTCTCATTGAGGCAGCAGGTATGGTCTCACTGGGGGTGCCAATGCTGCTGGAGATTATTGTTGTGTTAAACAGCTCTACAGGGCAGCGGTGTACTACACAATAAATTGTGAGCTCACAAACAGTGAGGACTGCACCCCCATTAGTACACCACCAGCTGAAGTATATTTGTAGTATTTGGAGCTAGCTACAAAATCTGCAGCTTCAGCAGCTACTCACTTTACCCAATGCAGCTGCTCTGTGCATCAGGGATTTAAAGTTGCATAGACAAGTACTGTAGTCGGCTACAGCATAAAATGCATAGTCAGCTATCAATTATCACAGAAAGTATGTATAGAGATTTGTAGCTTCTACACATTACTGCTACAAAGTTATTAGTATGACAAGGTTCTTTCTGTTACATGGGAGCTGATTTTCTTTTCTCTGCAAGGATGTGCTGAGGGGACAAACACCTACATACACAGGGTATAGTTGGATGGTTTGAAAGTCTCCACGGCCAACTGGCTCAGATCAAAAGTTGTATCTGGTCTTAGAAATGTTTTCATAAACTAAACAGTGGATTTGACACATTGGCATCTTTATTTAAAGAATTCCAGGAGTGGATATTTTTACATAGTTACATTGGTTTAGCTTGGACCAATATAACTGTGCATATACCATACCCAAGGGAGTCCCATGGAAGCTGGAAATCATTGTATTAGGCACTGCTACTCCAGTGATCTACTCTAGCATCTGGGTCCCATGTCAAGTGGTTGGCCTGCTGCATTCTGACAGGAGGTTGTCCGCTCGGCATGCCATTTAGAGAATGCCTTGCATTTTTGAAATAATGGAAATCATTCTCTGATTGGAGGAGTTGGAGAGTATGATATTACCATCCGCCTCTCCACCTCGTCTGATCAGAGAATGCTTTGCATTCTTTCAATGAAAACCATTCTCTGAATGGTGCCCATGCTGAGTAGCCAACCTCGCCCAGAATGCAGCAGCATAGCCACACGGCAAAGGACCCAGAAGCTAGTGGAGATCTCTGGAGTAGCTGTGTCTACTACAGTGATTTATAGTATCTAGAGCAGGGGTCTCCAAACTTTCAAAACAAAGGGTCAGTTCACTGTTCTTCAGACTTTAGTGGGAAGAATAGTGCCCCATCACTGGTGTCAGCAGGAGAAATCGCGCCCCATCATTGGTGTCAGTGGGAAGAATAGTGCCCCATCACTAGTGTCAGTGGGAGGACTAGTGCTCCACTGTTGGCATCAGGGCAGAAATGATTGCTCCATAGTTGTTGTCAGTGGGCAGAATAGGGCCTCATAAGTGGGAGGAATAGTGCCCCAAGGGCCGTATAAGGGTATGCAAAGGGCCGCATTCAGCCCCCAGGCCACGGTTTGGAGACTACTGATCTAGAGGGATCCCACAGTTATCATATACAGTATGCATAGTTATATGTACCTATGTAAAAATATCCATACCTGGAATTCTTCTTTAACAAACTTTGTATGCATTTGACCACTGCGTCATCTCCTTCTAAAGACTGATATAATATAAGTTCATCCACAATAGAACAATATTAATTATTATACATTAATATAATAGACGAGAAACTATATTTAATTTTAAAAACATGTTATTTTTTCTTTCAGCAACACCTAATCTTTCAAATCTCATATCCCTAATCCCTGGTGTAGAGAACATTCTCCTTATTATTTTTGCTTTCTATTGTGAACCAGAATCTTGATTTAACAAAAATTGTTTAAACTCTGCATCAGTGGAAATCTTTTTCATTTGTGGTTTCAAACACTGAACAGACTTCCCGCGCATTTTAAAAAGCATATAAGGCTATAATTATGCTAAGTGTAGGGAGCAATAGCGGCAGTAAGCCATGTTATATGTTTATCCCAAAAGCTACCTAGCTTAAGAGAAGTATAAAAACCGGCCGAGAGCTGCATTTATCTAGCATCGGATTAACATAAATACATTTGGTCCTCACAATGTAAACATACCCCATGACAGACTAGAATATATGAGAAGGTGGAATCCAATATATTGTATTCTATTGATATGTTGAAATGGTTCTTTAAGCTCAATATGCTGTCTAGTGGCTTGAGGCTGTCAGTCAATGCAGTGCAGCCAAACAATCAAAATTAAAAAAAAAAAAAAAAAAAGAAGAAGAACTTGTCAGAACACAAAAATAGTAGCTTCTATTGCTACACAGGCATTGCTGAACAGAGGCATCTGGGGCACATGCCCTGGTCACCTGTCTGGGCCAAAACCAAATCTAGCCAGACCTCTGACAGAGCATGCCACCATGGAAGTGATATCCAGGCCCAGAGTGCCTGTACAGTTCTACTACGATGTCACTCAACATTAACCTGGGAGTCAGCAACTTTTACCTGTGCAGCTTTTCTCAGGTACATAAACAGTAAAGCTCCCACTGAAAACAAGTAAAAGGGGCACAGACTGCTGTCTACCAATAGTATGGGTGCACTGACCACTCAACACCAATTTTAAGGGGAAACAGACCACTGAACATCAATCTTATGGCATTAAAGACCACTGAACATCAATGCTACTCTATACACTGTGATGTACACAATGTAGTTCTGACCCATTCATCCCATACACTATGTTGTATGTCACATAATACTAACTATTGCATTGTATGTGCTATGTTATACACTATATAGTCCCGAGGACTGCACTGTGCATTAGATGATGTTGGACATTACATACATTGAATGATTTCTATTTATTTATTCTGTTTATTTTTCTATTGGTTGAACTAGATAGACATGTTTTTTTCAACCTAAGTATGTGACATTCCTGACCACAGTGGTCATTGCCTCAACATTTGCTGGTTGCTACAGTATGTAATCCCCAAGGCCCCTTTCCCTGCAGTGCGGGTACAGCACAATGTACCTGTTATTTTAGATCAGGCATTTTGGTACATCTTCTGAAAGGGCACAAAAAGTCTGGCATACTACATCTTTGGTGCGCTTTCAGAAAATGCAACAAATGAACGCCCAAACGAATAGAAGTCTATGGGAAAGCGTGGGTAACCTGCACCAAAACTGTGGGTACCCGTGCTGCACCGGCGCTGCAGGGATCCACAGCGAGGCAGTTTGAAAGAGCCCTAAGGCTCCATTCACACCTTTAGATTTGGCATGATTCTACCCACGATTCCAAATTGCACTAAAATTGCAGCAGAATGCACATTGTGCATTTGGGTGCCATTCACTCAAATTCTAAATGTTATGCGATTTTGTCATGACTGTGGCACGACAACAATGCATGGGAATGGCAGCAAAATACTTGTGAAAAATTGCATGAAGCACGCAGCCCATACAAATTAATGGGCTGCCCTCTGCACAACACACGGAAACGTAGGTAAATCACCGCAGAAAAAACTGTGAGAAGGAGTGCATGTTCCTGCTATGCGGAGTGTGAATGGAGCCTAACACCCCGGTCACACTGGGGTCACACCAATCGGGACATTGAAATCGTGCTACTTCACTTAAAGTAGCATGATTTCAAAGTAGTACTACTTCAGGCGCTACCTGGAAGACATCTGTGTGACTTTAGCATAGATGTCTATGCAAGACGTACCTGAACTTGCAAAAAGTAGTGCAAGAGCTACTTTCAAAATCGGGGCGACTCAGATGAAGTCGGAGTCACATTGATTTGACTGCTTCCACTGCGGACAACAGGGTGCGACTTGTCATGCGATTTGAAACTAGCACAAATTGCACGACAAGTCACACCGGTGTGAGTGGGGGCTTAATGTTTTAATGAGTAATTTTGTAATTCGGGGGTGAGTGTGGCCACACTGAACAGCACGTTAAACACGATCAAAGTTTAGCGTA
>BLSH010423897.1:488095-500951 GCA_018402905.1 Glandirana rugosa | reverse complement strand
CAGCTGGCAGGAGAGAGGAGAGGGGAAGACAGCAGCTCTGTGGGGGGGGGGGGGGACTAGGGAAGCACACAGAGACCCTGGGAACAGCAGAAAACAAGTAAACTGGATAGGAGGGGCGGTGAAGGCAGCATAAAAAGGAACCAATCTCCTCCATTAGGAGGAAAATGGAGGAAATTGGTTCCTCTAAATGCTGCCACCCCTCCTATCCAGGTGTACAAGGGAGGCACACGGGCCCTATGGAGCATGGGGCCCGGTTGCAATTGCAACCCCTATCGTTACGCCCCTGCCCGCTGCTCTTGGGAGTCTTCTGTGAAAACAGGAAGTGTTGGGAGGGGCTGAGCCATGCTGTATGTCTTTGGGCAGAGAGAGAAGCTGCAGCCATGACAGCTCTGGATTGTGTAACGAGACAGGTAAGCAGTGTATAGCAGTCTTGTGACTTCTATCAGTGTCTGGTTAAAGCTTTGAGGAGTTTTCATTCTCCTATAATTGTCTTATGAGGCTGAAGGACCAGTGACCCTCTGTCTGGACAGTGCTGATTGGCCCTGTGCTGATCACATGCACTGTCCCATGAAAATAATTCTTTAGCAATACACACCAAACTGAGCATGTGCAGATTGTCCCCTAGCCTCTGTACTATCTGGAGATGGTTTGGGGACTCTGGAACTAGAGGAGGATCAGAGAAAACAGGTTCAAACAGCCTTTTTACACCATGCAGAGGATTAACCCTTAGGTTCCACTTTGAGTATAACAAGCATGCTTTACTGCATATACAGACCGATTTTACTGTTGTGGGTTTAGTAACACTTTGAGGTGTTTCATGAATCTTCTGTATAACAGGGCCCAGATTTTGAGAGAAAAAAATGGCAGCACTCATTTAGAGGTTTGCCTTCTGATGATGTGAAAATGCTTATAAAAGGAGAGAGCAAAGGTATGACCTTATCAGTGTTCCGCTGCTCTTTCAGTGTCCAATCAGCAGGCTAAGTGAGAAGTGACTAAGGAAGCAGAATCGTTCTTATAGTCATTCACTATTATTAGCTATACATTGAAAGCTTCTAACTTCAGCTTGTTCAATTAACCACTTCCCTTCTGCCATACATTTATAAACATCCTCAGATGGAAAGGGTGATATCATGGTCATCGCTGAAGCAATAATTGAGGTATCATTTTGTTAGGCCAGCGATTCCCTACAAAATAAAAGTAATCAGAGTGGCTAACAAGCCACTGGATTACTTTTACAGGCAGTGGAAGGGGTCCCACCCCCTCCCGCCGCTGCCTTTATCAGGCTCTCCTGTGCGATCACAGTGCCCGGCAAGGATACGACCAGTGGCATCCAGCTCTAGGCACACAGTGATAGTAACGGATGTTGTTCCTCCCACTGTGTGACATCATAGGAAGCAATGGGGATTTCATCACTTCCTGTTTCAGTTCTTTGTTTACCTGGCCTTTACCGGCCAGGGAGGCAGCAGATCAGACCGATCTATATCTGATCGGCTGCATTGGAGGCCAGGCAAGAGATGTGGGGTCTACTAAACCCCAGATCTCTCGATAAAGCGGACCTATCAAGGCCCATGCTGTTAAAGAAAGTTGTTTATCCCTTGTAACAGCAATAAAGTTGATTCAAAACAAGTTAAAGTTACATTGTTAAAAAAAAAATGTAATAATAATAAAAAAAAAAATTAGAAAAAAAAACATGTAAAGCACCCTCATTCCCTCGTGCTCGTGCGCAAATGTAACGCGCATGTAGATCCTGCATGCATAAGTAAAAGGCAATCACGCCGCACATGTGAGGTATTGCTGCGAACGTCAGAGCGAGAGCAATCATTTTTAGTGCCAGACCTCCTGTGTAAACTGATGCCTTGTAAAGGCTTTTAAAGTGTTGTCTATGGAGATTTGTAGGCACTGTAACTTGGCACCGTTCCACGGGCGGATGCAATATTAAAACATGACATATTGGTATCTATTTAACTCAGCTTAACATCATCTTTTATATTCTACCAAGCAATTGGGTATTATATTGTGTTTTTGTGCATTAAAATCCATTAAAGTGTAAAATATTGTGTGACATGAAAATATGCAATGCCCACCATGTTATTCTCTCTCTCTAAAAAAGAATATATATACAGTATCTCACAAAAGTGAGTACACCCATCACATTTGTGTAAATATTTTATTATAGTTTTTCATGTGACAACACTGTAGAAATGACACTTTGCTACAATGTAAATTAGTGAGTGTACAGCTTGTATAACAGTGTAAATTTGCTGTCCCCTCAAAATAACTCAACACACAGCCATTAATGTCTAAACCACTGGCAACAAAAGTGAGTACACCCCTAAATGAAAATGTCCAAATTGGGCCCAAAGTGTCAATATTTTTGCAGCCACCATTATTTTCCTGCACTGCCTTAACCCTCTTGGGCATGGAGTTCACCACTGGAGTCCTCTTCCACTCCTCCATGATGACATCACGGAGCTGGTGGATGTTAGAGACCTTTCGCTCCTCCTCCTTCCGTTTGAGGATGTCCCACAGATGCTCAATAGGGTTTAGGTTTGGAGGCATGCTTGGCCAGTCCAATATCTTTACCCTCAGCTTCTTTAGCAAGGCAGTGGTCGTCTTGGAGGTGTGTTTGGAGTCATTATCATGTTGGAATACTGCCCTGCGGCCCAGTCTCTGAAGTGAGGGATCATGCTCTGCTTCAGTATGTCACAGTACATGTTGGCATTCATGGTTCCCTCAATGAACTGTAGCTCCCCAGTGCCAGGAGAACTCATGCAGCCCCAGAACATGACACTCCCACCACCATGCTTGACTGTAGGCAAGACACACTTGTCTTTGGACTCCTCATCTGGTTGCCGCCACACACGCCTGACACCATCTGAACCAAATAAGTTTATCGTGGTCTCATCAGACCACAGGACATGGTTCCAGTAATCCATGTCCTTAGCCTGCTTGTCTTCAGCAAACTGCTTGCAGGCTTTCTTGTGCATCATCTTTAGAAGAGGCTTCCTTCTGGGATGACAGCCATGCAGACCAATTTGATGCAGTGTGCGGCGTATGGTCTGAGCACTGACAGGCTGACCCCCCCACCCCTTCAACCTCTGCAGCAATGTTGGCAGTACTCATACGTCTATTTCCCAAAGACAACCTCTGGATATGACGCTGAGCATGTGCACTCAACTTCTTTGGTCGACATGGCAAAGCCTGTCCCGAGTGGAACCTGTCCTGTTAAACCGCTGTATGGTCTTGGCCACCATGCTGCAGCTCAGTTTCAGGGTCTTGGCAGTCTTCTTATAGCCTAGGTCATCTTTATGTAGAGCAACAATTATTTTTTTCAGATCCTAAGAGAGCTCTTTGCCATGAGGTTCCATGTTGAACTTTCAGTGACCAGTATGAGAGAGTGAGAGCAATAACACCAAATTTAACACACCTGCTCCCCATTCACACCTGAGACCTTGTAACACTAATGAGTCACATAACACTGGGGAGGTAAAATGGCTAATTGGGCCCAATTTGGACATTCTCACTTAGGGGTGTACTCACTTTTGTTGCCAGCGGTTTAGGCATTAATGGCTGTGTGTTGAGTTATTTTGAGGGGACAGTAAATTTACAGTTATACAAGCTGTAAACTCACTACTTTACATTGTAGCAAAGTGTCATTTCTTCAGTGTTGTCAAATGAAAATATTTACAAAAATGTGAGGGGTGTACTCACTTTTGTGAGATACTGTAGGCGTGTGCAGCTTATTGCAGCAAGATGTGCCTGCCCTGCTCAGTGCTGTCTCACTGCTCACTTCAATCTTGCAGCCACCTGCCTTCCGCTATCCAGGCTCTGCTGCTTCTTCCAAGGGAGAGAGAGGCCGGAGGGGGGGCAGAGTACAGATGTATATCACTCCGCCAGCGCCTGCGGGAACTGCAGCTGGAACTATAGAAGCCAAATTGGAAAATTCTGTTTTTGCCGGCTCAGACTCGACCCCAGTGGTGACTGAGTTACACAGACATGTTGCAGCAGTCAGCACTAGCAGTGAAAGCACAGACAGAGCACAGGGATGATTAGGGTGAACCAGCAGAATTTCAATCCGTCTACGGCTGTCTTTAGAATATAATGGAATAGACAGGTCAGAAAGGGGTGGAATGGGGGAAGATGGGGAGGGCTATGGTATGTGATAAGAAGGTTCACGTTGCAAACAATCATTGGAAATTATAGCACTACTTGTACTACAGCCTTGTGCTACACCTAGCACCTATCTCCCTGCTGTTATAACGAACCACACAGGCTTCTTACCGCACAGGATTGTGTAAAGCTCTCCAGTCTATTCACACAGAAACTGGTTCCAGGGTGGAGAAACTCCCTAAGCCAGCTGGGTGTTTTTGTAGAGGCCTTAAGAGGAGTTCCACTCGTTTTTTGGTTTAGCTTTTTGTAGCTGCTGACTTTTAATAAACAGTAACTTACCTGTCTCCCGGTCCAGCGATGGCTGCGCCCGAAGCCTCACTCGTCTCCCCCTCCTCCTGACGGCCCCGCCATTCCTAGTGTGGGCACCCAGCCCGGCTTCACGGCCGGGCACGCACTGCGCATGCATGAGTTGCGCTGCGCATTCCTAGTGGCCAGGCAATCTTCTGGGACCTGTGACGTGTCCCAGAAGATTGCCAGGAGGGAGGGGTCGCCTAGGAGGATAGGAGGAGTCACCTAGGCGGCCCAGAGGTGGAAGGTGGAAGAGGGACAGGAAGTCCCTCTGAAAACCGGGCACACCCCCCCCCAAAAGAAATGACATGCCAAATGTGGCATGTAAGGGGGCGAGGAGTGCTTAAAGCGGAAGTTCCATTTTTGGGTGGAACTCCGCTTTAATGAGCCAGCTCAACTCAGCTGGGCTCATTACCTCTACCCCTGATAGACTCTCAGCACTTCCCCCTAGTGGTAGAAATCAGCATAGAGTCTAAACCTGGGACAAATATACCTGCCTTCCTGGATGCAACCAGGTGATTTTACCTGCCTGCTGTCACATACCCCCCCCCCCCCTTGTTTAAATCCGGGGTTTGGAACACAAGCATTCAGGCATGCAGGTACTCGAGACAAAGCATCCACATTCCCCATTTGAACACCAGGGCGGTGCTTCACAGTAAAGTTGAATTCCTGCAGGGCCAGGAACCACCTATTTTACCCTTCTGTTGGTCTCCTTGTTTTGAGCCATCCAATTTAAGGGCGCGTGATCAGTAACCAGGTCAAAATGTCTACTCAGCAAATAGTATTGAAGGGAATCTAGCGCCCACTTCACAGCTAAACACTCTTTCTCAATTGTGGCATAATTATCTTCATGGGATTTCAGTTTTCTGCTGAGATAAATGACTGGGTGCTCTTCCCCCTTCCAAACCTGGGACAACACTGCTCCTAAGCCCACGTCTGATGCATCAGTCTGTACAACAAATTCCTTAGAAAAGTCAGGAGAGTACAGCACTGGCTGGCTACACAAGGTTTTTTTCAAAGACTGGAAGGCTGCTTTAGCCTCCGGGGTCCATTTCACCATGGCAGACTCTTTCCCTTATGTCAGGTTGGTTAGGGGCACAGCCTGCGAAGCAAAGTGAAGAATGAATCGCTGATAGTATCCAGAAATTCTGAAGAACGCTCAAACCTGCTTCCTACTGTTGGGGGCGCTGCCAACTATCTATGGCTTCCACTTTGTTGATCTGGGGTTTTATTACTCCCCTCCCAATAGTGTACCCCAGATATTTGGCCTCTTCCTGTCCAATGGTACATTTTTTTGGATTGGCCGTGAACCCAGCTTCCCTTATGGAGTCTAACAGGGCTTGCACTTTTGGCAGATGTGAGGCCCAATCCGTACGGTGGATAATCACATCGTCCAGGTAGGCTGCAGCATACTTCTGATGGGGCCTCAGAATCTTGTCCATTTTCCGCTGGAATGTTGCTGGTGCATTTTGTAATCCAAAAGGCATTCTTCTATATTGGAATACCCCCTTTGGTGTTAGAAATGCCATTTTCTCCTTCGCTGACTCAGCTAGGGGAATTTGCCAATACTCCTTGTTGAGATCAAGGGTCGTCATATATCGGGCTGTTCCCAGCCAGTCGATCAGTTCATCTATGCGTGGCATGGGGTAGGTGTCAAATTTTGTAACTTTATTCAACTGCCAGAAATCGTTACAAAATCGCCAGCTCCCATCGGGTTTGGGCATTAAAACGATCGGGCTGGACCAGTCACTCTGGGATTCTTCCATTACACCTAATTCAAGCATTTGTTGAACTTCCCCGCGTATTGCCTCCCGTTGGGCCTCCAGTATTCGATAAGGTTTTAGTTTCACTTTCACCTGGCGGGGTGATAATGTCATGCCCTACCCCAGATGTTTGTCCTGGCAGCTCAGAGAACACCTCTCTGTTGTGGAGCACAAACACTTTTACCTCCTGTGTTTGGGGTTTCGATAGGGTGACTGCTATTCCAACCTCAGGAATTAAGCAATCAGAAGGAGTCGTGATACCAAGGTTTCTGCGACTAGGGATTCCCTATCCCTCCAGGCTTTCAACATATTAATGTGGTATATCTGTTCTGGCTTTCGCCTCCTGGTTGTCTTACCCTATAGTTCACCTCACTCACTTTTTCAATTATCTCGTATGGGCCTTGATATTTGGCCAGGAATTTGCTTTCGACCGTAGGGATTAGTACCAACACCCTATCCCCCAGGGAAAATGTTTTGGCCTTATGGTTGTACACCCTTTGCTGTGCTAACTGTGCTTGGGCCAAGTGTTCTTTGACGATTGGCATTACCTGTACAATCCTATCTTGCATCAGGGCAAAATGCTCAATCACACTCCGGTGGGGAGAACTCTCACTTTCCCAAGTTTCCTTGGCGATATCCAACAGCCCTCTTGGGTGTCTCCCATAGAGTAACTTGAAGGGCGAGAACCCGGTAGAGGATTGTGGTACTTCCTGAATAGCAAACATCAAGTAGGGTATTAAACAGTCCCAATCCTTTCCATCTCTATCCACTACCTTTTTTAACATTTGTTTTAGGGTTTTTTTGAACCTTTCAACCAACCCATCTGTTTGAGGGTGATACAGAGATGTACGCAATTGTGTCACTTTGAACAACTTGCACAACTCTTTCATTACCCTGGACATAAACGGGGTGCCCTGGTCCGTAAGCAATTCCTTGCAAATACCCACACGGTTGAAGACAAGAAATAGCTCTTTGGCTATCGTCTTGGCAGAGGTATTTCTAAGAGGGATCGCTTCGGGATAGCGGGTGGCATAGTCCAATACGGCAAAAATATACTGATGCCCCCTAGCGGACTTCAGTATCGGACCTACTAAATCCATTGCGATCCTCTCAAAGGGGACCTCAATGATGGGGAGAGGTACCAGCGGGTTACGGAAATGTGACAAAGGTGCAGACTTCTGACACACAGGGCAGGAGGAACAATAATTTTCTATTTCCCTCATGACCCCAGGCCAATAGAACCTCTGAAATACTCTCTCTCAGGTTTTCTCCGCCTCCAAATGACCTCCCAGAATGTGCCCATGGGCTAATTCCAATACCACCTTCCCATAGGGTTTGGGTACCACAAGTTGCTCAATGATTTCATTCGCCTTTTGAGCAACCTGATATAACAGATCTCTTTCCACAATAAAGTATGGGTAACTGCAAGACTGATCTGGGTTCACTAATTCACCATCTATCTTTACCACATTTCCCCGTGTTTTTATCAGCGTGGGGTCTTTTACCTGTTCTGTGGCAAAATTTTCCCTGTGAACCTCAAAATCAAAAAATTCAACAGAAGTCATATTTTCGTCTGAAGATGTTGGTTCCGCCCCAGTTTCCCGAGTCTCTCCTGCCAACACCGACAAGGGAAATTCTGGAGAGGTCTCACCATTCTCAGAGGATACCTGGGATTCACCTTCCTGTTCTCTAGGGGCCTCCGTGGGGGGTACAGTACCATCCCAGGGTTTCCAGAATTTTGGAAAATCCCTCCCCACAATGGCATCATGTGGTAAGTGAGGCGCCAACACCACCTGATGAGTTAGGTTACCTTTGGGGGTCTCAAAAACCAATTTAGCCACAGGATACTCTCTGGTGTCCCCATGTACACAAATAACAGCCACCTTGTTATTCCCAGAGACCTCTGTAGTAACTAATTCAGCTTTGATCAATGTTACCAGACAACCTAATCTAGCAACACAACAACATTTTTACCATTAATACACATTTTTCATAAATGTTTTTCAGTTCCCCGAGTGGCAGTGCATGCAACTGTCGCAAACAGTGACTGACGTCTGTCTCTTAGATAGTCACATTCCATAGGCTCATCCGCAACTGGGCAATTGGCTGCAATATGTCCCTCTTGCCAGCAACAGTAACAAATAAACTTTTTTGCCGCTTCCTGCGACCTTGACTGCAGTCTCCAAACATTTTGGAAACTTCCCGCCCTCTCACTCTGTCCGCCCTTACCCCTTGGAGTCATCTTAACCGCTGCTGGGGATGGTCTGGTCTTAGGGTGGAAATTCCGTGAGTCCCTGGGAGAGGCGGTCAGGTTCTCTGCAGCCAAGTACCTCTCTACCAAATACACAAGCTTGTCGGCCGTTTCCGGGTTTCCATGGCTTACCCACTTTTGGATAGCAGTAGGAAGAGATCTCAGGAACCCATCCATTACACATGTTCCACAATCTTTGGTGCTGTCAAAGTTTCTGGTTGCAGCCACTTCCTGCTCAGGTGAATGAGATCATACGTTTGCGACCTGGGGGTTTTTCCAATTGGAAGGTCCAGTTATGCACACACTGAGCCCAGACAGCCAGGGTGACCCCTAGCCGTGCCAATATTTCTTTAGCACCACATAGTCTTTTGCTTGGTCCGGCTCTAGGTCATAATAGGCTTTCTGCGATTCCCCAGCTAATAGAGGAGCCACCAGTCCAGCCCACTGTTCCTTAGGCCACTTTTCTCTTTCAGCAGTCCTTTCAAATGTGGTTAAAAACACTTCAGGATCATCCTCTCCAGTCATTTTTGGTAGTAAACGACTCACACAATATGGTGGTGTATTACTGGAACCACTGGCCTCACTGGTCTGCAGACGCTGCTGCATTAATGTCTAAACTTGTTGGAGTCTCTGCTCTTGCTTCTGCAACAGGTCTATTAAATGAGCCTCAGATCTCTGCTGATTAGCACTTGCTTGTTGTAGACTAGCATTCGTTCGCTGTTGATTGGCATTTGCGATTGCAAGCTGTCTCAGTAACTCTTCCATGCTGGCCTTTTTAAAAAACTGCCCGCATCCTCCACCAACTGTAAGGGGGTTAGCTCGGCAGCGGGTGTGTCTGACCCCCTGGAAGAGTTCACTACACAAAACAGGCACAGCGAAACAGCAGTTGTAGATGAAAACACAAGTGCGGTTTATTTACACTATATACAATTGTAGAAAAACAGCAAAACAAAAACAAACATCAAAATAAATCCTTACCAACTTGGCCACCTACTAAACTTTATAGGTTTCCCTGTCTGCCAGCTAGGTGCAGCCCTGTGCTACACTTTGCACCTATCTCCCTGCTGTTATAACGAACCACACAGGCTTCTTACCGCACAAGATTTGTGTAAAGCTCTCCAGTCTATTCACACAGAAACTGGTTCCAGGGTGGAGCAACTGCCTAAGCCAGCTGGGAGTTTTTGTAGAGGCCTTAATGAGCCAGCTCAACTCAGCTGGGCTCATTACCTCTACCCCTGATAGACTCTCAGCACTTCCCCCTAGTGGTAGAAATCAGCATAGAGTCTAAACCTGGGACAAATATACCTGCCATCCTGGATGCAACCAAGTGATTTTACCTGCCTGCTGTCACAATATGTAATTAGGAAATCAAGGCTGCAAAAACTGATCAAATGACAGGGTGCAATAGAGAGTAGGACAAATCCCCCAAAAATCTTCAAATATGTTAACAGTAAAAAAAAGTCAGCTCTGAGCATGTAGCCCCTTTACTAGATCATTTTGAGTTTGATACTGGGGACATAGAGAAGGAAAACTTATTAAACACCTTTACAGCTATGTGAACACAAAGAAAAGTGGGGATGCTCAAGTTCTTAATGGGGATAGTATTGACATAGCCCCAAGTGATTCACAATGGCTTCAAGTTGACATGGTCTAGAAACATTTAGACAAAATAAAAGGCAAATAAAGTACCTGGACCAGATGGCTTATACCCAAGGGTCCTCAAAGAGCTGAGTTCTGTTATATGTAAGCCAAGAGTTAAATGAGAGCACAGAGCAAAGTAAACTAATACAGCAGCAGCTGGAAAAAAGGTAGGAACCAGAAACACACCTAAAAACAATCAATAGAGCGCTGGGTTTAGGGATAATCTCCAAATCACCCTTAATTTGAATCAGTACTACAAAGGTCCTATAGGACCAAAACCTAGCAGCCATGGAAGCAATCAATTTTATAAAAAAACTGACAAATCAATTTAGAAACAGTGATTTCAATGGAAAAAGAAGAGGAACAAGAAGAAGATTACCACTCACTCCTAACAACCTTAAGTAACACCTTAGATAAACAAATTCGCACCTGGTGGGGTATAAGTACATTCGAGCAATATTTGAAAGAAAAAATAATCATGAGGAGCCTGAGATGGGAAGTCATGCCACAAGATGCATTAGACGACGAAGAATCCATGAAGGAATGGCTACAATTTTTCAACTCAGCGGGACTCAAATTACAGCAACTAGTATTGAAAAGGAAGAAAAAGGAAATGAAGATTTTAGAAAATAAAATGAAGGAACTGCAAGAAAAATTAGAACCTATAAAAGACACACAACAAATGATGGAGTTCAACACAGAAATAAAGAAAAAGCTGGAAAAAACAGATAAAGAAACACAAAAAAAGAAGACAAAGAAATATAAGAGGGACATGAATGATTTCAAAAATAATACTATTTATCTTTGGCAAAATCCAACAAAACCAATGGCAAATAAAGCATATGAGCAAAGAAATCCAAACGAGTTAAAAACAGCAACGACAGAAACACTGGCCAACGAAGAGGGGACACACACCCCAAGAAACAACACACGAGGAAGAAAATATACACAACAGAGACCAATAGAATCAACAAGTGAACAGACCCAATACTATCAACAATCAAGAAGAGTCCATCATAACAGATATACACCAGTAAGAAGAGAAACAAGCCCCCCACCCACGCCTAGCACCTTTTTTAGGCAGAGGCAGAGGGAGGGGACACAGAGGAAGGGGGCATGGACTCATCAGAAGCAGACCACCACCCAGTGATTATTACAACAAGCAGGAATGGTGGGAACCTCCCCACAGAGAACAACTACACACGTACAACACACCCACAAGAAGGAGAGAGGAAGAGGATGTAGAGCAGGGAGGAAGATTCAGCAAAAGAAGAAGGAAGGATTGAAAGGAATCTACAACTTATCAAAAAGCTCATTGGATCACAAAGAAATCAACATCCTCAATGCAGGTTTAAAAAGTGCAATAAGGAAACCAATCAATAAATTTAATGTATATATGGATATACATAAGTATGTAAGAAAAATCAACATAAAGAAATATATGATGGGCACAAAGGGCAAAAAATGGACTGAATCAGGAGATACAAGCTTAGGGGTCAATAGCGGCCTAAAAAATAAATCGCTATTTAACCCACAAAATAGCTCCAACCACTGTGTGGAAGTCTTCAAAAACCTAGTATTGAACGACCTAGAGAAAATAACCCAAAAGAAAAACGTGAACCCCAAATACATCGAGGAAGGCATAAGAGCCTTGGAAAAAAGGAAGGATATAATAATAAGACCAGCAGACAAAGGGGGAGGAGTGGTGATCCTGGATAAGGAATACTACCACTCACAGCTGGAAGAAATGCTAGCAGACCAACGCACATACAGTAAGCTCGGGAAGGACCCAACAACACAATACAGAAAGGAGTTAGAAGCAGTAATAGAATATGGATACCAAAAAAACATCATAACAAAAAAAGAGAAGAGATATCTCAACCCGAGCTTCAATAGAATACCGACCATATACACAGTACCCAAGATACATAAAAATCCTACTCAACCACCAGCAAGACCCATAGTAAATGGAATAAATTCGGTAACATCACGCACGGGAGAATATTTAGACCATTTCCTCCAGGAAAGCGTAATCAACACCAAAGCATACCTGAAAGACACAAAGGACTTACTACAACAAATCACTAGAATCAATATCATTCCAGAAGAAAAAGCGTACTTGGTGACGGCGGATGTGTCATCCTTGTACACAATCATTCAGCACGAGGATGCACTGCTGGCATTAAATTGGGCACTCAGCCAAAGAGACAACATACCGGACATACAAAAGAGGTTCCTGAAAATGCTACTAGAATATTGTTTGTCCCACAGTTATTTTTGGTACAACAACCAATTTTTTACACAAAAAAGGGGCGTAGCAATGGGAGCCAAGTATGCTCCAAGTCTAGCAAACCTTTTCATGAGTCAGTGGGAGGATAAGACCATCTATCACAACAAGAGAAAAGAACTAATCTTCTACAAAAGGTTCATAGATGACCTCTTCTTTATATGGCATCTTCTAATCAAGAAAAGAGAACAACACTATCTACCAGAATAGGAGGGTGACTGAGTACTTTTCCAAACGATCTGAACCTCGTATGAACCGAGGGTAACGATGCGGGGAAAAAACACATTTTTTAACCAACAACATGGTTTTTATTGACACCCTGTTTGTTATAAGATCATCGTAAAAGTCCTTGGAGAAAACATACAGGCCATACAACAGAGAAACCGACTCACGGGTTAAATTACGGTCGTCACGTAGGAGCACGACTTACTAACACATGTTCCTACTGTGTAGGCG
>BLSH010423897.1:442232-474886 GCA_018402905.1 Glandirana rugosa | reverse complement strand
CTGTCATCTGCCCATCAAAGTACCCAAGTACCTGTCATCAACCCATCTGAGTACCCGAGTACCTGTCACCAACCCATCTGAGTACCGAGTACTTGTCACCAACCCATCACAGTACCAGAGTACCTGTCACCAACCCATCAGAGTACCCGAGTACCTGTCACCTGCCCATCAAAGTACCCAAGTACCTGTCATCAACCCATCTGAGTACCCGAGTACCCAAGTACCTGTCACCGGCCCATCAGAGTACCCAAGTACTTGCAACCAGCCCATCAGAGTATCCGAGTACCTGTCATGAACCCATCAGAGTACCTGTCACCAGCCCATCTGAGTACCCGAATACCTGTCACCAACCCATCTGAGTACCGAGTACCTGTCACCAACCCATCTGAGTACCAGAGTACCTGTCACCAACCCATCAGAGTACCTGAGTAACTGTAACCTGCCCATCAAAGTACTCGAGTACCTGTCACCTGCCCAAAGTACCCGAATACCTGTCATCAACCCATCTGAGTACCAGAGTACCTGTCACTGGCCCATCTGAGTACCCGAGTACCTGTCACCAGCCCATCACAATACCCTGAGTACCTGTCATCAACCCATCTGAGTACCCAAGGACTTGTCCTTAGCCCATCAGGGTACCCAAGTACCTGTCACTAGCCCATCAGAGTACCCGAGTACTTGTCACCAGCCCATCTGAGTACCTGCCACCAGCCCATCAGAGTACCTGAGTACCTGTCACCAAGCCATCAGTGTACCCGAGCATCTGTCACCAACCCATCAGAGTACCCGAGCACTTGTCACCATCTCATCAGAGTACCTGTTACCAACCCATCAGAGTACCCGAATACCAGCCCATCAGAGTACATGAGTACCTGTCACCAGCCCATCAGAGTACTCGAGTACCTGTCACCAACCCATCTGAGTACCGAGTACCTGTCACCAACCCATCACAGTACCCGAGTACCTGTCACCAACCCATCAGAGTACCCGAGTACCTGTCACCTGCCCATCAAAGTACCCAAGTACTTGTCATCAACCCATCTGAGTATACCCGAGTACCTGTCACCGGCCCATCACAGTAGCCCGAGTACCTGTCATCAACCCATCTGAGTACCCGAGTACTTGTCAGCAGCCCATCAGAGTACCCAAGTACCTGTCACCAGCCCATCAGAGTACCCAAGTACTTGCAACCAGCCCATCAGAGTATCCAAGTACCTGTCATCAACCCATCAGAGTACCTGAGTACCTGTCACCAGCCCATCTGAGTACCCGAGTACCTGTCACCAACCCATCTGAGTACCGAGTACCTGTCACCAACCCATCACAGTACCCGAGTACCTGTCACCAACCCATCAGAGTACCCAAGTACCTGTCACCTGCCCATCAAAGTACCCAAGTTCCTGTCATCAACCCATCTGAGTACCCGAGGACCTGTCACCAACCCATCTGAGTACCGAGTACCTGTCACCAACCCATCTGAGTACCGAGTACCTGTCACCAACCCATCACAGTACCCGAGTACCTGCCACCAACCCATCAGAGTACCCGAGTACCTGTCACCTGCCCATCAAAGTACCCGAGTACCTGTCATCAACCCATCTGTGTACCCGAGTACCTGTCACCAACCCATCTGAGTACCGAGTACCTGTCACCATCCCATCTGAGTACCGAGTACCTGTCACCAACCCATCACAGTACCCGAGTACCTGCCACCAACCCATCAGAGTACCCGAGTACCTGTCACCTGCCCATCAAAGTACCCAAGTACCTGTCACCAACCCATCACAGTATCCGAGTACCTGCCACCGGCCCATCTGAGTAACCGAGTACCTGTCACCAGCCCATCACAGTAGCCCCAGTACCTGTCATCAACCCATCTGAGTACCCGAGTACTTGTCAGCAGCCCATCGGAGTACCCAAGTACCTGTCACCAGCCCATCAGAGTACCCAAGTACTTGCAACCAGCCCATCAGAGTATCCGAGTACCTGTCATCAACCCATCAGAGTACCTGAGTACCTGTCACCAGCCCATCTAAGTACCCGAGTACCTGTCACCAACCCATCTGAGTACCGAGTACCTGTCACCAACCCATCACAGTACCAGAGTACCTGTCACCAACCCATCAGAGTACCCGAGTACCTGTCACCTGCCCATCAAAGTACCCAAGTACCTGTCATCAACCCATCTGAGTACCCGAGTACCTGTCACCAACCCATCTGAGTACCAAGTACCTGTCACCAACCCATCAGAGTACCCGAGTACCTGTCACCTGCCCATCAAAGTACCCAAGTACCTGTCATCAACCCATCTGAGTATACCCGAGTACCTGTCACCGGCCCATCACAGTAGCCTGAGTACCTGTCATCAACCCATCTGAGTACCCGAGTACTTGTCAGCAGCCCATCAGAGTACCCAAGTACTTGCAACCAGCCCATCAGAGTATCCGAGTACCTGTCATCAACCCATCAGAGTACCTGAGTACCTGTCACCAGCCCATCTGAGTACCCGAGTACCTGTCACCAACCCATCTGAGTACCAAGTACCAGTCACCAACCCATCTGAGTACCAGAGTACCTGTCACCAACCCATCAGAGTACCCGAGTAACTGTAACTTGCCCATCAAAGTACCCGGGTACCTGTCACCTGCCCAAAGTACCCGAATACCTGTCATCAACCCATCTGAGTACCCGAGTACCTGTCACTGGCCCATCTGAGTACCCAAGTACCTGTCACCAGCCCATCACAATACCCTGAGTACCTGTCATCAACCCATCTGAGTACCCAAGTACTTGGCATTAGCCCATCAGGGTACCCAAGTACCTGTCACTAGCCCATCAGAGTACCCGAGTACTTGTCACC
The DNA here is from genome assembly GCA_018402905.1 of Glandirana rugosa. Lineage (NCBI taxonomy): Eukaryota > Metazoa > Chordata > Amphibia > Anura > Ranidae > Glandirana > Glandirana rugosa. The sequence goes on along the minus strand of BLSH010423897.1, from coordinate 472,026 downwards.
AGCCCATCTGAGTACCTGCCACCAGCCCATCAGAGTACCTGAGTACCTGTCACCAATCCATCAGTGTACCCAAGCACCTGTCACCAACCCATGAGAGTACCCGAGCACTTGTCACCATCTCATCAGAGTACCCGAGTACCTGTTACCAACCCATCAGAGTACCCGAATACCAGCCCATCAGAGTACATGAGTACCTGTAACCAGCCTATCAGATTACCTGAGTACCTGTCACCAGCCCATCAGAGTACCCAAGTACCTGTTACCAATCCATCAGAGTACCCGAGCATGTCACCAACCCATCAGAGTACTCGAGTACCTGTCACCAACCCTTCTGAGTACCCGAGTACCAGTCACCAGCTCATCAGAGTACCCGAGTACCTTTCACCAGCCCATCTGAGTACCTGTCACTAGCCCACCTGAGTACCCTAGTACCTGTCACTAGCCCATCTGAGTACCCGAGTGCCTGTCACTAGCCCATCTGAGTACCCGAATACCTGTCACCAGCCCATCTATGTACCAAAGTACCTGGCACCAGACCATTTGAGTACCCAAGTACCTGTCACCAGCCCATCAGAGTAACCAAGAACTTTTTTACCAGCCCATCAGAGTACCCGAGTACCTTTTACCAGCCCATCAGAGTACCCAAGTACCTTTTACTAATCCATCAGAGTACCCGAGTACCTGTCTGCAGCCCATAAGAGTACCTGAGTACCTATCTGCAGCCCATGCCTCATAAAATATACATGGGGGTGTTTGCTTTCCAAAATGGGGTAATTTTGTGGGTAATTCCATTGTCCTGGTGCTCCAGGACCTTCAAAAGTGTGATAGGTAGGAATGAAATTAGAAGTGTAATTTATGCTACCAGGACGCCTGAAGGGACTACTTCAATGCTGGACCTCTCTATGTGGCTGGGCTGTTTAAAAGTCTCACACGTGGTATCGTCATACTCGGGACGAGTAGCAGAATATATTTTGGGGGGTCATTTTTGTTATGTGTTAGAAATATCATATAAATTGACAACTTTGTGTTAAAAAAAATGCATTTTCATTTTTTTCCCACATTTTCCAAACACTTCTGGAAAAAAATGAACCGTTCAAAAGACTCATTATGCCTCATAGATTATACGTTAGGGTGTTTCCTTTCCAAAATGAGGTCATTTTGTGGGCAATTCCATTGTCCTGGTGCTCCAGGGCCTTCAAAAGTATAACAGGTGGCTGAGAAATGAGATGTGTAATTTATGCTCGTAGAATGCCTGAAGGTTTTCATTTTCTTTCCACGTATTCTGAAGACTTGAGGAAAAAAATGAACCATACAAAACACTCATAATGCCTCATAGAATATACGTTGGGGTGTTTGCTTTCCAAAATGGGGTCATTTTGTGGGTAATTCCACTGTCCTGGTGCTCCAGGCCTTCAAAAGTGTAATAGGTCATTAGGATATTTTATGTGTAATTTATGCTCCTAGAATGCCTAACGGTGCTCCTTGCATGTTGGACCTCTCTATGTGGCCGTGCTGTGTAAAAGTTTCACACTTGTGGTATCGCCATACTCGGGACAAACAGCAGAATGTATTTTGAGGTGTAATTTTTGCTATGCACATGCTATGTGTTAGAAATATCTTATAAATTGACCAGTTTGTGTAAAAATAAAAATTGTTATTTTCTTTCCGTGTTTTTCAAAGACTTGTAGAAAAAAATGAACCGTACAAAAGATTTATAATGCCTCATAGAATATATGTTGGGTGTTTGCTTTCCAAAATGGGGTCATTTTGTGGGCAATTCCATTGTCCTGGTGCTCCAGGGCCTTCAAAATTGTAATAGGTGGTTGAGAAATGAGAAATGAGATGTGTAATTTATGCTCATAGAACGCCTAAAGGTGCTTCTTTAATGGTGGGCCTGTGTATGTGGCCAGGCTGTGTAAAGGTCTCACACATGTGGTATCACCATACTCAGGAGGAGTAGCGGAATGTGTTTTGGGGTGTCATTTTTGCTATGTACATGCTATGTGTTGGAAATATCTTATAAATGGGCAGCTTTGTGTAAAAAAATAAAGGAGTTTTCATTTTTTTCCACATTTTCCAAAAACTTCTGGAAAAAAATGACATGTTCAAAAGACTCACTATGCCTCACAGATTATACGTTGGGGTGTTTGCTTTCCAAAATTGGGTCATTTTGTGGGCAATTCCATTGTCCTGGTGCTCCAGGGCCTTCAAAACTGCAATAGGTGGTTGAGAAATGAGATGTGTAATTTATGCTCGTAGAACGCCTAAAGGTGCTACTTCAATGTTGGACCTGTGTATGTGGCCAGGCTGTGTAAAGGTCTCACACATGTGGTATCACCATACTCAGGAGGAGTAGCAGAATGTACTTTGGGGTATTATTTTTGCTATGTACATGCTATGTGTTAAACTTTGTGTTAAAAAAGAATGCATTTTAATTTTTTTCCCACATTTTCCAAACACTTCTGGAAAAAAGAAAAAAAATGAACCGTTCAAAAGACTCATTATGCCTCATAGATTATACATTAGGGTGTTTGCTTTCTAAAATGGGGTAATTTTGTGTGCAATTCCATTGTCCTGGTGCTCCAGGGCCTTCAAAAGTGTAATAGGTGGCTGAGAAATGAGATGTGTAATTTATGCTCATAGAATGCCTGAAGGTGCTACTTCAATGTTATGCCTTTGTATGTGGCCAGGCTGTGTAAAGGTCTCACACATGGGATATTGCCATACTCAGGAGGAGTAGCAGAATGTATTTTGGGGTGTCATTGCAAATATGCATATGTTTTGTGTGAGAAATAACTTGTTGTTATAACAATTTTGTATAAAAAAAATTCATTTTGCAAAGCATTGTGGGAAAAAAAATGACAACTTCAAAAAACTCAACATGCCACTTACTAAATACCTTGGAATGTCTATTTTCCAAAAAGGGGTCATTTGGGGGGTATGTGTACTTTCCTGGCTTGTTAGGGTCTCAAGAAATGAGATAGGTGGTCAGTACATCAGGTGTGATCAATTTTCAATGATTTGCACCATAGCTTGTAGACTCTATAACTTTCACAGAGAATAAATAATATACACTAATTTGGGTTATTTTTACCAAAGATATGTAGCAGTATAAATTATGGCCAAAATGTATGAAGAAAAATTACTTTTTTGCAAAATGTTTCAATATAAATTAACCACTTGCCGACCGTCAATCGGCAATTGACGGCGGCAAGATGGCTCTGTAACGCGGATCGCCGTCATACGACGGCGGCCGCGTGATCGAGCCTAGTGAGCGCGCGCGCCCGCGCGCTCACTGTGTCCGGGGGGGCCGGGGAGCGGGTGCGGCGGCTTCGATTGCCGCCGGCCACCCGCGATGGCCCCCCGGAGCGAATGAGCGGAGGTCCGTGTATGTAAACACGGACCTCCGCTCTGTGAGAGGGGGAAGGGAGTGATCACAGCCTTCCTGTACATGAAGGCTGTGACCACTTCCCTTCCCCTGTTAGTACAGTCCCCCCACAGTTAGAACACGCCCAGGGAACATAGTTAACCCTTAGAGCGCCCCCTGCAGGTTAACCCCTTCACTGCCAATGGTATTTACACAGTAATCAGTGCATTTTTATAGCACTGATCGCTGTATAAATGCCAATGGTCCCAAAAAAGTGTCAAAATGGTGCGACATGTCCGCTGAAATATCGCAGTACCACTAAAAATCGCAGATCGCCGCAATTATTAGTAAAAAATAAAAAAAAATAAAAACCCCAGAAATGAATTCTCATCATCCGTAAACGCGACCACTTTTGCGCAAACCAATCAATAAACGCCGATTGCGATTTTTTTTATCGCAAATATGAGGAAGAATATAAATCGGCCAAAAACGGTGAAAAAAAATGTTTTTTTATATTTTTTTTTGGATTTGTATTTTAGCAAAAAGTAAGAAATTTGTGTTTTTTTGCAAAATTGTCGCTCTTCTTTTGTTTATAGCGGCGATCAGAAATGACGCAGAGGGGATCAAATACCACCAAAAGAAAGCTCTATTTGTGGGAAAAAAAGGACGCAAATTTTGTTTGGGTACAACGTCGCACGACCGCGCAATTGTCAGTTAAAGCGACGCAGTGCCGAATCGCAAAAAGGGCTCCGGTCCTAAAGCTGGAAATCCTTCCGGTCCTTAAGTGGTTAAAAAGGTGTTTTTTTTTCAAAATTTTCCCTACTTTTTCGCTTACCGTATATACTCGGGTATAAGCCGAGTTTTTCAGCACATTTTTTGTGCTGAAAAAGACCCCCCTCGGCTTATACCCGAGTCAGTGTCTGTGGGGGATCAGTGGTTTCACATTAAACAGAGCCGTGCTGCTTCTAAGAGCAGTTCTGTGCTTGTAACTGTGACTAATCACATTGGAATATAGAGAATGCTGGGAGAGGTGTCAGATTTTCAGCTTGATGTTGGCAGGTGGGCAGGACAAGCTGTTAGCTGTTCAGTCCCGCCCACCTCCTGATCTCAGTGAAGAGCTGCAGCTCTCTCTCAGCATTCTCTACATTCCAATGTGATTAGTCACAGTTACAAGCACAGAACGGCTCTTAGAAGCAGCACAGCTCTGTTTAATGTGAAACTACATTACTCATCCCTTATGTGTTCTGGCTACAGTCTCTGTGTCCTGGCTAAAATCCCTGTGTCCTGGCTAATATCCCTGTGTCCTGGTTAATATCCCTGTGTTCTGGCTCCCTGTCCCTGTGTTCTGGCTGCTGCATTTCCCACCCTAGGCTTATACGCGGGTCAATACGTTTTCCCATATTTTTTGGGCAAAAGTAGGGGGTCGGCCTATACACGGGTCAACTTATACACGAGTATATACTGTATATTGAAAAAAATAAAAAACCCACCAGTGATTATATACCACCAAAAGAAAGCTCTATTTGTGAGAAAAAAATTATAAAAATTTTGTTTGGGTACAGTGTAGCATGACTGAGTAATTGTCATTTAAAGTGTGAGAGCACTGAAAGCTGAAAATTGGTCTGGGAAGGAAGGGGGTGTAAGTGTCCTGTATGGAAGTGGTTAAAATACTGTTGGGTTGGGGATGTGGGGGAGCTGAAGGACGAGGATTGGGAAGAGGCACCTGCAAAAAGGTCTCCCCTAAGGTGTCCGACCGCCTTACTCAAACATACATTCTACATAGGGCTTACCTGAACCCCTTGTGTTTGGCTAAGTACAGGGCCAACTATAGTCCACTGTGCCCCAGATGTGGTGACTGCAGAGGTACCTTTTTTCATCTGATATGGACATGCCCCATCATTTAGGGTTATTAGTGGTAAAATGTATCCACAATGAAATGGGGTCTCCCCTTACCCTCTGCCCTAAGCAGTGCATCCTGGGAATACTCCCGGACCTAGAATTTGATCAATTCCATAACATCTTCTTACAGGAGGCATTGTTCACAGCCAGGTTACTCATTGCTCATAAGTGGCTCAGGATCACTACCCCCCACTATCCATGAATGGATAGCTGTGCTTAACGCAGCTCTACCCTATAAAAAAGACATATACATACATAGGGGTTGCCCCGCCAAGTATGGTAAAACTTGGAACACCTGCTTGGAATCAGCTTATACCTGTAATGAACTCGATGAGGTCAATGCCTAATCGCACAACTTTTGTATGCCCTACAGGCTACTCCAATCAGCAATTGGGTGCCCTGCAGGATGGCTTCTCACTTTACCCTTTGTTTTTTTTGTTTTTTTTCTATTTTTGCAAACACCATGGTGCTATTTGAGTAATGTATGTGAGTAAGTTACTGATATTATTATTTTCTATCTCTTATTATCAGTCTTCATGATGTATAAGTCTGGATGTATACTTGACATTGTGAAGTGACTACAACTCTTCTCAAATAAAACTTTATTGTAAAAAGAAAAAAAAATAGTATTTTCCTTCCTGCCAAATGTAAAAATCCTTACATTATTTTAATAAATGATAACATTCTACAGTTTCATATACTTCTCACATTCATATTTCACTCTCATTTTAATTCTATACTTATTCATTTTTATTTCATTTTCATATATCCTTCTCATATTTTTTTATGCTGCCTGTTTAATATTATAGAATAATTCCCACGCTCACATTCAAATCCATATTTCGATATTTAATTTACAAAACTGGAAACTCTGAAAGTATTAAAGTTGACTACAAATTAAAAAATTAATGTCAAATATGAAGGTATCAGTTACTGGAAAGAGAGCTTGTCACGTATATCAATACTGAATCTGTCAACTGTCATTTTAATAATGGAAATGTTGCTGAACAGAAATACATTTCCTAAAATGTATGCACACTGTTGTATATATTAACACAAGACAAAAATAATGTAAGATAATATTTTATATTATAGTGGTATCCTGATGGACATAAAACATTTTCAGAGAAAAAAGTAATGGGAAATATAACTGTATCTGTCTTGCTATAATTGACTTTATCTTTAGAAGCACAATTATATACATTGCTTATAGAATTTCAGCCTGTATGCACACTGCCATTTCCAAGTTAGCTGAATTGTGTGGAAAGGCACAAGGATAAGAATTTGAGATTGATTCACTATGGGAGTAGAGGCTGTTCACTTTGCAAAATGTATGTTCAATTAGCTTAGTAACTTGCCATGCCCAAGCACACCAAAGCCCAGTGCATTTGACTAGTGTGATCACTCTATAGTACTGTGCTCTAGCAAGCTTGAAATTGGTAGCCCGAAATACAGTTGAGTTGGACATGGGCATAATATGGATTGGTGTGATTGCTAACTGAGCCCAAGTGCAGAACTTGAACACTGGAGCAGATTAGCTATATCTGTACCCACTCAGGAAGTACATGTACATATGAGGTAAGCGTGCTCTGAACCAGCCCAATCAAAGCACAGGAAGCATGCTTGAGCTCGCCACAATGTGAGTGCAGGCCAGCTGGGGAGTGGAGATGGAAGACAATTGTGTTTGGGCATGGTACAATGCAATCGTGCCAAGTGTGAGCACCCTAATATGAAGCTGTTATCATTAGATGTGGTGGCTGCATTAGTTTTCTTTTTGTTGTTTTTTGCCCCTCTGTTTTTTTTTTTTTTAATTTCAAATTAAAGATTTTTATTAGGTTTTCAGGTACATACACTTTTTGTAATGACAGATCAAATAAAGAAAACGTCTTCAACAATACTTAGTATTTTCAATGTTTACGAAGTGTTTTCTTGTTATGTTCTGTAAACATATACATAACTCAGTAGGAACCAATAAAAAGGTAACTTTACTACTAAATCAATTGTAGTCCCCTTTTACCCCAATGGGAACATACTGTAAACAAGGACATTGTTTTAATAAGAAAGGAAGAGTGAAAGGAAGGATGGGAGAGAGGGGAAGTTACACCTGGATTTGAGACTTCTAGGCTTGATTACATTCATCACGCAAGCTTAATAGTTATCAGTATCTTTTAGGTAGTTAGAGGCCTTAGGATGTGCTATCCATACATGCCAAACTGTAGAGGATTTATCTATGGAGCCTTGTATGTGTGCTAGCATAAGCTCGTAGTGAGCTTGAGAAATGAGTCTTAGTATGACATCTGACAGATTAGGGGCTAGAGTAGATTTCCATAGTTTGGTTATTGTAAGCCTCCAGGCTATTAAAATATTGGCTACAATAGTTCTATCGGCCCAAATTGATTCCCAATAGAGCCATTGCAGGTGTAAGTGTAGACAAAATTCCTGTAAGGGATACAATAAAGGAAGACATAGATTTCCAAAAACTCAATAAAGCCTTACATTCCCATAGTGTGTGTAAAAGGTTACCTGTGTGAGTATTACACCTCCAGCATATGGAGGACGAGGTTGGGAAAATTTTTGCCAGCCTATAAGGGGTCAAGTATCAGCGATTTAGTATTTTCTGTGCGTTTTCCCAATGCTAAATACAGGAACTTGAAGAGGTGTTGATCTGTATGGCTTCGCTCCATGTTTCCCATGAAAAGGTTTGAGAGAGATCTGTCTCCCATTTCATCATATTGGCCATTTTGTTTTTTTGGGGGAAATTATGCTAGGAGTTTAAGGAGAAGAAGGATATGCCCTTTCTATGTTTGCTCCTGTTTTGCCCCTCTGTTTTTACCTTGTGATCTGGCCAGTAACACACTTCCTCTATTAGTGAGACTCAACTCTGAAAGAATAAGCACAGGAGGGGCACAACAGACAGTCACATTGTCAGTTGGGGGGGGGGGGGGGGGGTGGTAAACATAGCAGATTTAGAGCCACTATCAAATTCAAGCCAAACTCCAGCTCACACTTTATAATAATTTACATCAACATCAGTTTTGTTTTTCCTTTAGGGATAAAGATTTTGCATGAATAAATAAAAGCTAATCATTTTAATCACCCCCGCCAATGTTAAATGGTTTGGCTCATCCATGTAAACTGATACATTCTGCTGGAGAGTTTGTGCTGTGAAAAACACTAGACTTGCTGGCTTGATTACCAGATGAAAATAGAAGAAAGAAAGCCTAAATAAGGAAACTAATACAGCCATCACATCTAAGAATTGGTAAGCTGTGATATAAGAAATATTTGCTTTTAGGTTCTATACTGCTTTAAATGAACATACAGTGTACAATGTCAACATGCTCTATCTCTTTAGTAAATCCACCACACCTTTGTAGCTTTAGGGGGGTGAAAGAGATGGCAAGTGTGGTTATATATATAATATTTTGTATTTCAAGGGAGTGCCCCTTCAACATTTGTGTGAACAGATGTCCCCCAAATTTATTGGAATGTCAAGGAGTCACCTGCTCACCTATTTTCACAATGGGCTGAAGTTGACAGGCAGCAGCGTACAACAGTGCCTTTCCAAAATAAATGTAATCTTATCGGGTGTGCACACTAAAATAATTGAATTAGCAGCCACGTGGGAAACATTTAGCTGTGCAAAGTTATGGGCTGTCCAGAGTGCTGGTGTTGTGTAAATGCAAAATGAGCACTTTTAGGGTTAATTTTATTATCCTGTTTTCAATCTAAAAAATGTGTGTACCCACTGAAATTTCTCCATACATCCTTCAAAACCATTAAAGCAAGTTATATCAACAGAACTAATGCTCAAAGGGAGCCATTTTTGATACAATATTTACCTTATTAGATTATCACAAATATACTATATATTTATTTTTGCTCAGATATTAGAAGGTAATCCCAGCACTGACTGAATGAGCAGGAATTTATGTGTAGGCAACGATGAGTGTGTGCAAGGTTGTTTTGTCACATGAAAAGACTTTCCAACAGGCTTTAGAATTTCTAGAGTCTATGAAGGATCTCTTCCTTTTCTATGCAGAAAAGGAAACAAACCCACTGCTCATCTTTTTTATAACCCAATATTACATTTTTTCACTAAAACAAAAGTTAAAGTCACATATTTTCATGTGAAGAGCTGGCAACCTAAGAACCCATACACACTATCCAACTTTTGTTGTCAGATTTCCTTCAGATTTACCAAAACCATGTAGTGCAATGGCCTCACTGATTGTATACAAATTGAAACTCTTAGGCCCCTTTTACACTAGAGCAACTTGTTCTGCAACTTGGGACTGCAAAGTTGCATGACAAGTCATACCCCATGATTTCCAATGAGTACCATTCATATCTGTGTGACTTTTAGTTGTACCGACTTCAAAGTAGTCCCTGTACTACTTTGGTCCGACTTTGATGCGAGTTGAGGTCCATAGACTTTCAAGTCACGGCAGGGTGAAAGGGGTCTTAAGGTTTGACCTCATATATGCTTTTGGTAAATCTGAAGACAAAAATCTGCAAAAAATCTAATAGTGTGTTAGGGGTCTTAGTAATGTCAAAGTGTACAACTCACATGTATTTATAATCTTTCACAGAGATCACAGTACTATTCCCAGGCAATGCCTTCATTTGCTTCTCTATCTATACATAAAAAGGAGCCATACATTGAACTAATTGCTGCTGTGTATTTTAATTCATCATCCAGTCAATGAAAATCCACCTGAGCTCCTCTCTCGCTGACGCATTTCACTCACAAAGAGCTTATTCTTAGAGTGGGAGCTAAAGGCGGAAGGATGATCTTATACACACACATGAATGAAACACTTAAGTATGCAAATCACCAACTCTATTAGACACATATTACTGCCATTCTACATGAAATATAAAGAGAAGTTAGATTTTCTATTTCATGTTGACGCAAATTATTTTTACATTTACACTTAACACACATTTACATAGAGGTTTAAATTTTAAACGGGATGAATCTTACTAGTACAGATGATCTAAGAGTCTTGATAAATCAACTTGTTTTCTAGCAATGAAGTTTCCAAAATTTTGACAAAACTCAGTTTTATACATTTGTTTAGCTCGTTACATGAAAGTAAGGTTCTTTATAATAGATTAGATTACAAAATTTAGATTAGATTAGAACATTTTCAGTTTTACTCAAATTAGTTGATGTAAAAATGCATACATGCCACAACAAAAACGACTACATCTAGTATTTTGTATGACCTTCGTGATTTGTAAGGACAGCACCAAATCTTCTAGGCATGGAATGAACAAGTTGGCGACATATTGCAACATCTATCTTTTTTCATTCTTTAAGAATGACCTCCTTTAGAGCCCGGATGCTGGATGGAGAGTGATGCTCAATTTGTCTTTCAGAATTCCCTCATAGGTGTTCAACTGGGTTCAGATCAAGAGACATACTTGGACACTGAATCACTTTCACCCTGTAATTCTTCTGAAATGTAACAGTGGCCTTAGATGTGTGTTTTGGATCATTGTCATGTTGGAAAAGTGCACAACGAACAAGTGCACGGAGTGATGGTAACATCTTCTCTTTCAATATAGAGCAGTACATCTGTGAATTCATGACACCATCAATGAAATGCAGCTCCCCGACACCAGCAGCACTCATGCAGCCCCCACAGAAGGACATTGCCATCACCATGTTTCACTGTAGGCACCATGCATTTTTCTTTGTACTCCTCACCTTTGCGACACCATACAGTTTTGAAGCAATCAGTTCCAAAAACATTCATCTTGGTCTCATCACTCCAGAGTACAGAGTCCCAGTAGTCGTCTTCTTTTTCAGCATGGGCCCTGGCTAATTCTAGGCGGGCCTTTTTTGCGCATGGGCTTTAGCAGAGGTTTCCTTCATAGACGACACCCATGCATGCCATTCCTCTGGAGTGTACGCTGCATTGTGTCACAGGAAACAATCCCCACAGTTTGGCTTTCTATTACTTTAGCTAACTGCAGTGAACTTGCATGGCGATTTTCTTCAACCCTTCTCATCAGAAGACGCTCCTATCGAGGTGTTAACTTTCGTGGAATGCCTGGACGTCTTTGTGAGATGATTGCAGTTCCATCTTTCTTAAATTTTTGTATCACTTTTGTTACAGTATTCTGACTGATAAGTAAAAGGTTTGCTGATCTTCTTGTAGCCTTCATCTTTCTTGTGTAAAAAAATTATTTTCTTTCTCAGGCCTTGTAACGTTTCTCTTCCATGTGGTGCCATTGCTGACAGCATGAAATGGGAAGAAGTTTTCTTTGTTAAAGCGGTTGTATACCCCGCTTGGCTATTTTTACCTACAGGTAAGCCTATAATAAGGTTTACCTGTAGGTAAAATGAATATCTCCTAAACCTGTATGGTTTAGGAAATATTCCCCCTGCATGCAGCCGCTAACGTCAGCAGCGCATGTGCTCTGAAGGTTTGGCGGATCGGGCCGGAACGGAGGACTCCCGCACGCATACGCAGGAGTGACATCATCGCAGCTCTAGCTCAAACCCAGGAGGGAAAAGCAGGGGAAATGTGTCAGTTCACTCAGCAGTGAGCGGGAGCTTCGTTCTAAGGTTTTTCATAATTGCATACTAGCACATTATGCTATTGTCTTCAGCTGTTTACTACCGCTTTAGTAAGTAACACCCTTTTATAATCAAGTGTCTGCTGGATACCTGTTTAATGCATAATTAGACTCACCTGTAGTTGAATTCCTGTTAATTACGATTTTGTTGTCTAAAATTTAGCTTTGCTCCTAAAGCCTCGTACTCACGGTTTGATTGTCGTAAGATCGCGCTTCAGATTTTTGTCAAAAGCACGTGTCCATGATTTTGTAAAGCATACTGACTATCCGAAAATTTTCGTTCGACCAAACTCAACGTCAGAAGTGAAGTTATGTTTTGCATATTTTTTGCATCTTTTTTTCCTTTCTGAGCACGTGTAGTCTCGGTCGTACGATTTTTTTTTCGTACCAAAACCGTACCAATGAAAACGAAAATCAGACGTGGTGCTGTTTGTTAAGTTCTCTACCATTTATGCCTTTTTATCAACACCCGACATTGAATTTCACCCGCTCTATCTTCAAAAATGGCAATCTGATCTTGCACTTCAGTTCACCCCACAACAACGAGAAAAGATCTTGTGGCAGCGTGTCTCCTTCACATGATGGAGAGACCTATCTCAAAGTATAAAGCTTCCCTGACCATTCATCTACTGAAGGCAGCTTAGGCCTGTATTCTGATTCTATAAGCATTATGGTTTTCCAAAGTCAATGATATTCTAAATATGGAGGATCTCACTTCCACCTTAAACAATTCAGAAGAGAAATTCAGACTGACTTGGAGACCATGGCAGTATTTCACATTCAGGGACACCTATATAAACACCCACTCACAGGTAGATAACCCCCATGCAATGGACATGTTTCATGTGCCACTTCCTAGTGTACTTCTACTTTCTCTCTTTTTTCCTCCTCATCTTTCTGACCCCTCCATCCTGGAAAGGAATCTGTGCTCTCACTCCAAAGCTTGTGGCAACTTATAACGTGTGTGGTGCAATGCGGTTTACATACACGTGCACATCCTGTGTGCATGTTTGCATATGCAAGTGTGTGCAAGTCAATGGGTTTCCTTTTTTTTATGTTTTTATTTTATTGTAATTTTATTTTTCTTTACCTTTTTTTCTTCTAACTTTATTGCTATCACAAGAGGGTTAACAAGCCCCACTGCCTGGATGCCGAGTGAGCGGAAGATGCCGCCCACTGGGCTCCATAGCATTGAAGGGCGGAGGCTTCACTTCCACCCATAGCTCTTAAAGGAGAAAAGCTATTATTTTTTTTTTCAAATAACATTCATTTTTTTTAAAAGAACAGTGTAAAAATAAAAAAATAAACAGTAAAATAAATAAGTAAAAAAAAAAAAATTAAAGTGCCCTGTCACCACAATCGTTAGAGCGAGAGCGATAGTTCTAGCACTAGACCTCCTCTGTAATTCAAAACTGGTAATCTACATACATTTTTAAAGTTTGCCGATGGAGATTTTTAAGTGCCAATGTTTGTCGCCATTCCGTGAGCGGACGCAATTTTAAAGCATGACATGTTGGGTATCAGTTTATTTGGCGTAACATTAAAAAAAATTGGGCTAACTTTACTGTTGTCTTATTTTTTTAACTCAAAAAAGTGATTTCTTTAAAAAAAAAAAAAGGCGCTTGTAAGACCGCTGCGCAAATACGGTGTCACATAAAGTATTGCAACGACCACCATTTTATTTTCTAAGGTGTTAGGAAAAAAATATAAATCTTTGGGGGTTTTAAAGTGGAGTTCCACCGTATTAAAAGTCAGCAGCTACAAAAAGTGTAGCTGCCGCGTTTTAATAATCGGACACTCACCTGTCCCAGGCTCCAGCGATAGTCTCCCGCAGCATTGCTCTTCTCCCCCTCCTCCTCTACAGCGCCGACATCACAGGTGTGGGCGCCCAGCTTTGGCTTCAAAGCCCGGCATGCGCGAGTCGTGCTGTGCTCTGTGAATGGCTGGCGTATCTTCTGGGACCTGTGACGTGTCCCAGAAGATCGCCGGGTGGGAGAGGTGGACTTCCTTTCGGCTCCGTGACGCTAGGAGAGGAAGTGAACCTGGGACCCCTAGAAATCAGGGTCCCTGATCCCCCCTCAAAAAATGACATGCCAATTGTGGCATGTCAGGGGTCACCTTCCATTAAAGCGTAAGTTCCAATTTTGGGTGGAACTCCGCTTTAACTAATTTTCTAGCAAAAAAAAAAAACTGATTTTAACTTGTAAACACCAAATCTCAAAAAGAGGCTCGGTCGGCGGCAGAAGACTGATGACATTATATCAGGCTAGGAGCACAAGTGCCACTTAAAGTGTTACTAAACCCACAATAGTAAAATCAGTATGTATATGCAGTAAAGCATGCTTGTTATACTCACTGTGGAACCTAAGGGGTTAATCCTCTGTGTTGTGTAAAAAAGCAGTTTGACCCTGTCTTCTCTAATTCCCCCTTCTTCCACGGTCCCGAAACCATCTCCTGATAGAACAGAGCCTTGGGTGCACTCTGCACATGCTCAGTTATGTACTGCTAGAGAGTTGTTGTTTTTTTGGGAGAGTGCATGTGATCAGCACAGGGCCAATCAGCACTGTCCAGACAGAGGGTCAGGGGTCCTGCAGTACTTTATAGACCAGTCAGGGGAGAATGAAAACTCCTCCTACAAGCTTTAACCAGACACTGATAGGAGTCACAAGACTGCTATATACTGTTGATGAGAAAAAAGGTATTTCACAGTTTATATTTACTAAAGCTATTGCATTTCCATGTTCTGTGAGAGACCAGATATACTGAATGCAGGGTCCTGGGTTTAGCAACAGTTTAATGATAAAAAGGTATAGATTTTCTGAGCATGGACAGCAATGAAAATCTACTAATCTCTAGACAGCTTGTTAATGTTCATAAACAAAATATTACTGTCCATTGATTTCACGACAGTAGGCCACAATCCCACATGAATGACAACCAATGACACCCCAATTCAATAACTGACCATGTGCAGAGGACCTTGATCACCCATAATAAGCACGCTTTACAGCTGTCTCTCCGATCTTCCCCTCCCTGCTATAAAGGCATAAACATGCAAACCCAGGCAATCCTAGCACACATATCTGGTAAAAAAGAAGATCTTTCAGCTCGAATGTTAATTATTGCCTCTAAATATGCAATGGCTACAGCAACCTGCCAGCTATACCTTTTGAGGTCATAAAATGTAAAGCAGTTTTTTTATGACAACTTTAAAAGCAATTTAAAAGTTTCAAATGAAATAATAAAAAAGAAAAATGAATCATAGCTTAACTTAAATTGTGAAATCAAGTCACTTTAGAAACTTCATAGTTCATAGGAAGCCAAGCTCTTTGACTTCTGATTGTTTGAGTTCGTTCACTGTGTGAATCATATAATATCTCACCTTTCCAATTCAAACAGTTTCTTGCAAATTCCACCACTGCTAGCTGCATGCCCAAGCACACTCCTGGAACAAAAAAAATAAAAATGTAATCACAAGAAGCAAGAGGTTTTCATTACAAGGCGATATAAAACCACTTTGGATTTTCGATTTTTAAACTGGAGAATCAGATCCCCTAACTGTTTCAGATGTCTGTCGGGGGCTCCAGTGGTTTTGTTTCCAACTCTGCAGCAGCAAATACAAAATACATTTTCTGGTTGTATTTTAATGTGCTTTGTCTAGGGTGTGATGGAAACATCTCGGCACCGTGGAGTTCCCAAAAGGCATAAGAAGCCAATAGGTGACTCAGACCAATGGACCCCACGCCCAACTGAAATGTCACTTTCAGCTAGATTGACCTTTAAATTATAATTTTTTTGTTTATAGATACAGTGCCTTGAAAAAGTATTCACACCCCTTGAAATTTTGTCATGTTACAACAAAAACGTAAATGTATATTATTGGGATTTTATGTCACAGACCAACACAAAGTGGCACATAATTGTGAAGTGGAAGGAAAATGATAAATGTTTTTCAATTTTTTTTTTACAAAAAAATGTGAAAAGTGTGGCGTGCATTTATATTCAGCCCCCTTTACTCTGATACCCCTAACCAAAATCTAGAGGAACCAATTGCCTTCAGAAGTCACCTGATTAGTAAATAGAGTCCACCTGTGTGTAATTTAATCTCAGTATAAATGCAGCTGTTCTGTGAAGCCCTCAGAGGTGTGTTAGAGAACCTTAGTGAACAAACAGCATCATGAAGGCCAAGGAACACACCAGACAGGTCAGGGATAATGTGAAGAAGTTTAAAGCAAGGTTAGGCTATAATAAAATATCACAAGCTTTGAACATCTTATAGATCACTGGTCAATCCATTATCATTACAAGCTGAAGGCCATTCAGCAACTGCTCATGGTGACAGACCAGTTTAAATAGGACACTGGACGCCAAGTGCACACACTAATTGGTATATGCACTTGTAAATGTGCAAGTGAATGGACGAATGAGAACACGATGAAATAGAATAGCACATCTATTGTCTCTTTGCCTAGAAGTATGAGCATGTGAGCAATGCACACGGGCACGAATATGAGCATGAGCTTGCACTGTTTTTCTGATGCTGGGAATCTGGTTTACCTTAGACCCATTTCACACTGAGGTGTTTTTCAGGCGCTTTAGCGCTAAAAATAGTGCCTGCAAAGTGCCTGAAAACTGCCTCTCCTGTCTCCCCAGTGTGAAAGCCTGAGTGCTTTCACACTGGGGCGGCACACTTGCAGGACAGGAAAAAAAGTCCTGCAAGCAACATCTTTGGGGCGGTGGTGGTATACACCGCTCCTCCACCACACCTCCCATTAAAATGAATGGGCGCCGCTTTCAAAGCGACTTAAAAGCTCCTAAGCTGGTGCTTTTAATCCCTTTTTAAACCCTTCTGGGGGTTAAAAGCGCCCTGCTAGCGGCGCCAAAGCGCCACTATAACAGCGGTAAAGCACCACTAAAACTGCCCCCACGTGAAAGTAGCCTTACAGATATGCTGTGATTGTTAGCAGTGATTATGCTTTCATGATCAATTTCTAAAATAAAGATTTTGGATCTTCAGCAAGTCAGAAAGCGGCCATCCATCTTTCTCCACCCTGCTCTGAACTGTTTGCAATGGTGGTATATGAGTGACAACACTTTGATTAATACTGCAGCAGTCATAGCAAATCAATTAAACATTTTCTTCCCCATGCCTTGAGTGGGCAAACTAATGGGGAAAGATATCTAACTAGCTATGGACAAGTTTCTTAACATCTACAGCTTGTTTTGGAGCAGTGCCTTTAGCTGCCTCTTTCATTAGGTCAGTGGTTCTACATAGAAGATATGCTACTGACTCTAACCTGAGAAAGCCAATAAAGGCAAAGTCTATTACACAGAGTGCCGACTGGCAGGAAGCTCAAATATCTTCCAAAACTCTTCAAGTATTTTATTTTATAGTGTAGATTTAGCAAAGTACTGCAATACAATCTCATCTTTGTTTTAGAAAAACAACTGCTCTACTTTCACCTCTCCTTGAGTGTATATTGTGCATGTAACTGTAGTAACCTCACATCCACGTCATAAAAACTTTTTCTGAGAAAAATCGACAATATATGCTAAATGTTCCATATTTTGTAACCGACATGAACGTTTCTGTTCAAACTGTGCTCTTTTATTGGGTTTATCTAATTATTGTAACCAATTGCATTGATGAACCGTTAACCAGTAACTGGACACTTCCTTTTAAGAGAGGACCTATCCCTACATAACATACATAGCAATTAGGGTTAGGTACTGAGGTTTATTTATTAAGAGCATAAAAACAAACATGTTATACTAACCTCCTCTGTGCAGTTGGTTTTGCACAGAACAGCCCAAATTCTCCTCTTCTCAGGTCCCTCTTTGCTGCTCCTGGCCCTTCCCTCCTATCGAGTGCCCCCTCAGCCAGCAGCTTCCTATGGGGGCACCTGAGCTGAGTCAGAGCTCTGTGTATCCATTCAGACACAGAGCCCCGACCCGGTCCCACCTCCTCTCTCCCCTGATTGGCTGACTGACTTTGATTGACAGCAACGGACGCCAATGGCGCCGCTGCTGTGTCTCAGCCAATCAGGTGTCCAGCTTAGACATTTGTGGACATCGCTAGAGAGAGAAGGGGCTCAGGTAAGTAATTAGGGGGTGCTGCTACACCCAAAAGTTTTTTTTATCTTAATGCAAAGAATGCATTAAGATAAAAAAACCTTCTGCCTTTACAACCCCTTTAACCACTTCAGCCCCGGAAGGATTTCCCAAGTTAGGACCAGAGCACTTTTTGCGAGTCGGCACTGCGTCGCTTTAACTGACAATTGCGTGGTCGTGCGACGTTGTACCCAAACAAAATTTGCGTCCTTTTTTCCCACAAATAGAGCTTTCTTTTGGTGGTATTTGATCACCTCTGCGTCATTTCTGATCACCGTTATATACAAAAAAGAAAACAAACACTGCACATCACCCTGAAAACACCACCCCCACAGTGAAACATGGCGGTGGCAGCATCATGTTGTGGGGATGCTTTTCTTCAGCAGGGACAGGGAAGCTGGTCAGAGTTGATGGGAAGATGGATGGAGCTAAACACAGGGCAATCTTGAAAGAAAACCTGTTAGATTCTGCAAAAGACTTGAGACTGGGGCGGAGGTTCACCTTCCACCAGAACGACCCTAAACATACAGCCAGAGCTACAATGGAATGGTTTAAATCAAAGCATATTCATGTGTTAGAATGGCCCAGTCAAAGTCCAGACCTAAATTCAATTGAGAATCTGTGGCACGACTTGAAAATTGCTGCTCACAGACGCTCTCCATTCAATCTGACAGAGTTGAGCTATTTTGCAAAGAAGAATGGGCAAAAATGTCCTCTCTAGATGTGCAAGATCTAGAGAGATCCCCAAAAAAGACTTGCAGCTGTAATTGCAGTGAAAGGTGGAACTACAAAGTATTGACTCACGGGGCAGAATACAAATGCACGCCACACTTTCACATTTATTTGTAAAAAAAAAAAATTGAAAATCATTGCCTTCCGCTTCACAATTATGTGCCACTTTGTGTTGGTCTATCACAAAAAATACCAATAAAATACATTTACGTTTTTGGTTGTAACATGACAAAATGTCGAACATTTCAAGGGGTATGAATACTTTTTCAAGACTATTGTATCTATCTAGGCTCTATCTGTCCTGCTGAAGCTTCGCATGCACACTGTGAGAAGCTTACAGTGTGCAGGGAAATCAGAGTAAGCAATATCTGTAGAGGAGAGGGGCTTGCACAACTGTAAAAGACAGAAGGCTGGAGACTCATGAATTAAAAATAAAATAAGTCTCTTCTCCCTGTGCAGCAATGTATCTGGTACAGCGGGATGGGTCCTATTAAAATAATTTTATGGTAAAATTCATAACAGAACCAGCAGCTACACCACAAGTAACTCAGAGCATAACAGTTTAATGCTGATAAATGAGAGTACGATGGAAACAATTGTTTCATGATTTCTTTCCTACTGTGTGAACACAGGTGACATCACTGCCAGTCCATTAAATGCCAGTCAATGGTATTTGATGTGCACAGAAAGGTTTCTGTGCTCTGTGCTTATCTCTTTGAACAAATTCTGCTAATTATCAGAAGTAGGACTGTAATATAAAAGAATAAATGTACTCGCATTGCTTCCTGCAGTTCCGTTTCTAACAAATCGTGCTTAATTGCTGCTCTCTGCTGCGTCACTCCACTGTCTTTTCTTTTATCAACTCCTAATGAGGATTCAGCTCCACTCAAAATTGTTTACTACATCTTTTCAATGACACTAATTGCCGTGAGCGGTAGTGGAATTGGTGCTGTTACCTATCCATTCCACTTTCACCTTAGATGGCCAACACGTTCACTAGTTTTACAATGAAATACATGACTGTACCTAGAAAAGGCACTTTCCGCTCTCTTGCCCAGGTAATTGCTTGAAGTTTCCCTTCTGTTCCTCGTAATCCAAAACCACCAGGGACCAGAATACCCCTGAAAATAAAACAGAAACTCTATAGTATACAACATCACATCTACAATATATCACCATGCTATAATGTGTACTGAAGGGTTTTTTCTGGTTTGGATATACAGTGGAACTTCGGATTATAAGCATAATTCTTTCCAGAAAAATGCTTGTAATCCAAAGCACTCGTATATCAAAGCAAGTTTCCCCATAGGAAACAATGGAAACTCAGATGATTTGTTCCAAAATGACTGCTTGTCTATGCAGTACTGTATGTGGCCAGAGGTGTGGGGTCGCTGGTGTATGAAAGAACTGTATGTGGCCAGAGGTGTGGGGTCGCTGGTGTATGAAAGAACTGTATGTGGCCAGAGGTGCGGGGGCGCTGGTGTATGCAGTTCTGTATGTGGCCAGAGGTGCGGGGGCGATGGTGTATGCAGTACTGTATGTGGCCAGAGATGTGGGGCGCTGGTGTATGCAGTACTGTATGTGGCCAGAGGTGTGGGGCGCTGGTGTATGAAAGAACTGTATGTGGCCAGAGGTGTGGGGCGCTGGTGTATGCAGAACTGTATGTGTCCAGAGGTGCGGGAGCGCTGGTAAGGCTCAGAGATGCTCAGAAACAATCGGAGATGCTCGGAGACACTTGGGAACTGTTGCCACTTTCGGGTGCTCCGAGTGTTTCCAAGTGTTTCTGAGCATCTCTGAGCCTCACCAGCGCCCCCTGCACCTCTGGCCACATACGGTATTGCACACACAGATGCTTAACTCCTGCTCGACATCACTTGCAGATTTTTTTTAAAAAACAGCTTGTATTTCAAATTATTTGTGATCCGAGGTTTCACTGTAGTGGGAAAGCTCTGTCAGGTTTTGTTGGTGCCTGTCTGTGTGTTGGGGAGAGTTTCTGTCACTTCCTGACCGGCTGAAAGGACATCACAAGTACTAGAAATGATGGGATATTTCTTTGCTGGGGCATAGCAACAAAAGCATGTTTAGTAGGATTACAACATTTGTTAACTTTCTAGTTCTTTATGTGTCTTTCTGTTCACATGACACCCTCACCTTATTTTTTGGCCTGCTGTCACAGAGGAAAACAAAGTGAAATAAAGCTTCCCAGTAAGAAAAGAGGTTATAACCCTTCCAAACTATCAAAAATGAATTTCAGTGTAAGAAATTTCTGCTTACAAATAACATTACCACTTTGTTGCATCACAATACTATACTGTATACACATACAGTGGTGAAAATTATTATTTGATCCCCTGCAGATTTTGTAAGTTTGCCCACTTACAAAGAAATGAAGGGTCTATAATTGTTATTGTACAGTAGGTGTATTTTAAATGATAGAGACAGAATATCAACCAAAATCCAGAAAAAACACATTATACAAATGTTATAAATTGAGTTTCATTGATGTCTGTGTGTGATGAAACACGTTGGATGGAGTCTGGTCACAGGACGTTGCCACGCTTGGTAGTCAGCCATCTTACCGGTTGGAAACATTCCCAGTGATACAAGGAATTACATGCGATTTTAACTACTATGTTTGTGAGTACTTTGGCTGCTTTTAAATAAATACTTTTACCAGTAATACTGCACAATGAAGTCCCTTCTTGCCTATTTCCATATGCTAATGCCTTGAGACCCTGTCTGTGTTGGACCCTGTCAGCACTTAAGGGACCCATTATCCTATTTGTGTGGCGAGCTGGATTTGATTACTTACAAGTGCATTTGACTGCTTTTGGCTAAGTAGTCCATCATTTAGGGTAAGTTGTCAGAGTGTACTTCTGCTATTGGTGATGGATTCTTCTCAGCACCCTCTGTGTGGACTTGCACCCACTGGACCCTCACAGAAGATCCCTTTATCTTTCATTTTACATGGACTATAATTAGTATATAAGCGTTGCATTTACGTTGTATTATGGCTACAATATTTCCTCATGTGGTACGCAGATTAGTCCTGCCAATTTAAAAAGGTGCTCCTAACGACAACTTGTTATGTGAATAAAAGACACCGGTCCACAGAATATCTTTCCTCCATTCAAACCTCACCACTATGGGCAAGAACAAAGAGCTGTCAAAGGACATCAGGGACAAGATTGTAGATCTGCACAAGGCTGGAATGGGCTACAAGACCAGCAGCAAGAAGCTTGGTGAGAAGGAGACAACTGCTGGAGCGATTGTTCGCAAATGTAAGAAATACAAAATAACCATCAATAGCCCCCAGTCTGGAGCTCCATGCAAGATTTCGCCTGATGGGGTAAGGAGGATCATGAGAAAAGTGAGGGATCA
Source organism: Glandirana rugosa (assembly GCA_018402905.1). NCBI lineage: Eukaryota > Metazoa > Chordata > Amphibia > Anura > Ranidae > Glandirana > Glandirana rugosa. The sequence continues at coordinate 449,945 of BLSH010423897.1, read as the reverse complement.
GCCCAGAACTACACAGGAGGAGCTTGTGAATGATCTCAGGGCAGTTGGGTCCACAATCACCAAACAAACCATTGATAACATAATACGCTGCTATGGATTAAAGGTCCTCCTTCTCAAATAGGAACATGTACAGGCCCGCATCGAGGGGCCCATGGATGGGGCCATGTATTGTAAAATCTTGGAAGAGAACTTTCTTTCCTCAGCCAGAACACTGAAAATGAGTCTTCCAGCATGACCATGACCCAAAACATACCACCAAGGCACTTTAAGGCCATGGAGTAGCCTAGCCAGTCTCCAGATCTTAATCCTATAGAAAATTTATGGAGGGAGCTGAAACTTCAAGTTGCCAAGCAACAGCCAAGAAACCTTAAGGATTTAGAGAAGATCTATAAAGAAGAGTGGACCAAAACTCTCCTGAGATGTGTGCAAACTTGGTAACCAACTACAAAAACGTCTTACCTCTGTGCTTGCCAACAAGGGTTTCTTCACCAAGTCATAACATAAGTCATGTTTTGCTTGGGGATCAAAAACTTATTTTACTCACTGAATTGCAACTCTATTTATAACATTTCTCCCACGCAGGAGAATCAACTTCTCACAGTAAAATGATCAACCAAAAATGCTAGCCTACTTGACTACGCTTCAGCAGCACTGCTGCTACCAGGGCTGGTCCCTCAGACCATTGGCTCTTCAGGCTCACTTAGCCTTCATTGCAGCATTTCACTGCAAAGGCCCACTCCTGGCCTCTAACAAGGGTTTTTCAGTCCCGCGTGTACTCAATCATCCAAAGACTTCCTGGGCTCCCTCCAGGCCCCCTGGACTCACTAGCTGCCTCAGATTTCTCCCAGGCTAACAAACCTTTTCCGACTCTCCCAATCCTTGGGCATGGAATCCCACTCACAAGGGATGCCGTTTCTGACAGGAACACGCAGCCCTCCTGAAAGGGATCTGTCTGTAAATGGCAGCAGACCTGGCTTATAGCGACCCTGCCCACCTATGTACTCACACAGGCTACAGGTGTCCATCAAAACCTGGACACAGGATTGAATGTTCCATCCCACCCAAGACACTTTAGAACCCTTAGGCTTCAGGGCCTCGCACTGTCAATATATTGTGAGGGATTAGCTCATGAGGGGATCAGCTTCCCTGGGATGAAGACAGATCACACAGCAGTTTCTTTAAAATCTGGCTCGCAGCCAGAGTTATTGATTATTTGCAGGTAAAAATAAACAAAACAAAATAAATCCTTGCCTCTCTGGCAACATCAGCAGTCCTTACTGAGCGGTGTAGGGCTCGTCCCAGACACCCACAAAACAAAGTGATTGCAATTCTTTTCTCTTAGTCTCAAAGCTCCATGTGTCAGCTCTCTCAGGCTAATTGCTCTCAGAGTCCTGGGTAGAGCAAACCCTTGCTCTTTTCCTGGTCATTTAAAGTTCACCTGATAGTGGAATCAAGTGGACCACAAAATCCGGTCCGAAGCCAACCCTGCCAAGGAGGCTGGAAAAACCCGGGCCGGATTCCACTTCAGTCTCTCCAAATGAACGCATGTGAGGCGACACACAGCGTCCATCTATTAGTTTGCCTCGCATAAAGTCACTATATATATATATATAGTATACATACACACACACACACAGTATCTCACAAAAGTGAGTACTCCCCTCACTTTTTTGTAAATATTTTATTATATCTTTTCAGGTGACAACACTGAAGAAATGACACATTGCTACAATGTAAAGTAGTGAGTGTACAGCTTGTATAACAGTGTAAATTTGCTGTCCCCTCAAAATAACTCAATACACAGCCATTAATGTCTAAACCGCTGGCAATAAATGTGAGTACACCCCTAGATGAAAATATCCAAATTGGGCCCAATTAGCCATTTTCCCTTCCCGATGTCATGTGACTCATTAGTGTTACAAGGTCTCAGGTGTGAATGGGGAGAGCAGGTGTGTTACATTTGGTGTTATCGCTCTCACTCTCTCTTACTGGTCACTGGAATTTCAACATGGCACCTCATGCAAAGAACTCTGAGAATCTGAAAAAAATTGTTCCTCTACATAAAGTTGGCCTAGGCTATAAGAAGATTGCCAAGACCCTGAAACTGAGCTGCAGCACGGTGGCCAAGACCATACAGCGGTTTAACAGGACAGGTTCCACTCAGAACAGGCCTCGTTGAGTGCACGTGCTCAGCATCATATCCAGAGTTTGTCTTTGGGAAATAGACGTATGAGTGCTGCCGCATTGCTGCAGAGGTTGAAGGGGTGGGGGGTCAGCCTGTCAATGCTCAGACCATACACCACACACTGCATCAAATTGGTCTGCATGGCTGTCACCAGAAGGAAGCCTCTACCAAAGATAATGCACAAGAAAGACTGCAAACAGTTTGCTGAAGACAAGCAGACTAAGGACATGGATTACTGGAACCATGTCCTGTGGTCTGATGAGACCAAGAGAAACTTATTTGGTTCAGATGGTGTGAAGTGTATGTGGCGGCAACCAGGTGAGGAGTACAAAGACAAGTGTGTCTTGCCTACAGTCAAACATGGTGGTGGGAATGTCATGGTCTGGGGCTGCATCAGTGCTGCCGGCACCGGGAAACTACAGTTCATTGAGGGAACCATGAATGCCAACATGTACTGTGACATACTGAAGCAGAGCATGATCCCCTCCCTTTGGAGACTGGGCCACAGGGCAGTATTTCAACAAGATAACGACCCCAAACACACCTCCAAGACGACCACTGCCTTGCCAAAGAAGCTGAGGGTAAAGGTGATGGACTGGCCAAGCATGTGTCCAGACCTAAACCCCATTGAGCATCTGTGGGGCATCCCCAAAAGTGTCATTTCTTCAGTGTTGTCACATGAAACGATATAACAAAATATTTAGAAAAAAGTGGTATATATATATTATATTATAATATATATATATATATATATATATATATATATATATATACACACACATACAGTATATACATATACATATTGTGATGATTTTTAAGGCACGACAATGGATGGGCGATACTTGTCGCCTCGCATGCGATCATTTCGAGGCGACTAGCGGGAGTCCGACCTGGGTTTTGCTGGCCACCGTGGCAGAACTGGTTCCAGCCTGGACTTTCTTGCCTACTAAACCCCTCTCCACCTGCATTTAATGATCAGGAAGAGATCTCACTTGAGCTTGATCCTGGATCTCAGAGGGGAAAGCTGAGAGAGCTATGTGTGCTAATTTGGACTCTCAAACAAGGTTTGCAATGTGCTTATGTTTTGTGGGTGTCAGGGACAGCCCCACATTGTATAGAGAGGAATCTCTTTGTTTAGTGTAGCGCCAGACACTGAGGTTTTGTTTTTTGTTTCGGTTTGTGTTTTGATCTTGCAAACCTGTGAAAATAAACCTGGCAAGCCCCAAGACTTTAAAGAGACTGACATCCATGCTGAATCATTTCCCCTGAAAAGTGATCCCAACGAGCTAATCTCCCACAATATATACACATTTATTTATTTCCTATTAAAAAATGGATGGCACAGCAAAACAAAAAAAGGGTCGCTGGTTCGAATGCCAACCACGTCACTACCTGCCTGGAGAAAGAAAAGGAAACTGCTCCAAGCCTTGCCTGTTAATCACCAGTAATCACCAGCTGCTACTCAGGTTGGGTGCTGGCTTAGCTGTGCTTGCAATGTAGGATGAAGAAATTCCTGGACAGCCGCACTTCCAAAAACACACCCCTTTATTGAAGAGTTTTAAAAGCAGATCAATAGCTATGACTATGCGTCCCCCCTGAGATGGGAAATGCGTTGGCTATCATGCCCCACCAGGGGTCCTGTTCCTGTCTTCATGTGATGCATTGATCTGCTTTTAAAACCCTTCAATAAAGCGGTGTGTTTTTGGAAGTGCGGCTGACCAGGAATTTCTTCATCCTACACTACCTGCCTGGAGTTTGCATGTTCTCCCTGTGCCTGCGTGGGTTTCCTCTGGGTACTCCAATTTCCTCCTACACTGCAAAGACATGCTGGTAGGTTAATTGCCCCCTGCCTAAAGTGCTGCGTAGATTGACTACGTTATATAAGTACCTGAAATAAATAAATAAAATAAAAATCAAGCAAGCATTTGAACAAGACTAACTGTGCTATGCTTTAAAAGATGGGAAAGAAGAAAGTATTAGTATATGTGTGTGCTGTAAACCATTTGCTGAGAAAATACAAATTTTCAGCCATTCCCGTTGTTTAGAGGAGTACTTGGTCAAATACTGGACCAAAGCTTTATAACAACTGTGTCAAATACAATCAACAATAGTTTGACATTTTAATAAAACTTGACCAATGAAATATATGGTATTGCAGTGTCATCTAAAGTTTGCAGGCAGACATGCTCTCTTTATAGAAAATGATGTAGAACGACTACAAGAGAGAAAGACTGCCAAGATCAAGAACTCATTTTCCTGCAATTACTTAAATGTCCTGGGGTCCTGTTTGCTAGGAAATCATAGACCAGATATAATGGAAGCAATGAAGGTGTATCCAAATTACATATAGGAAATTATAATATGTGCATGTATACTTATTTGCAGCACTCTGTATGTATTTCATTGTTTTCCGGTAACTGTAAGTAGGTAGTATACACAACATTCTTGTTTAATAAAGTATATTAATATACTACTGGTTGTCTTCCGTGCTTTACTGCAAAGAATTCTACAAACAGCAGAAAGGATGAAAGGAAAGTATGCTTGTTTTAATCTATTAAAAAGCAATGGTCACTTATTAAACCCTTAACCAAAGCATAAGCTGTAAACCTTCCACTTAAAGAGTAACTCCACTCTTGTTGAGGAAAAAGCATTCCCCTCTGGGTGATTTATGTACATTGCAAGGATTTTAACAAATGTTGTTGCAGATTCCTATCTTTTGTTATTCTGAAGAAATCCCTGTGTGTTTGTCTGTGTCCATATGGTTAGTGAATCTAATGGGAGTGGTTTCATAATTATCAATCAGCCGTTGCACTTGCAAGGCTCTAATGAGGACATTTTCTGGGTCTGCATCCCTTTAGACGTGATTTCCTATTGGGAGTATCTCACCAAAAATGACATTGGTGTTGCAGGTGATGCCTGAGATCTGACTTGTATCTTAGTGTAGACTTCTGGGAAAACCAGTGAGTCAATCAGGCAAGCAGGAAATTACATATCTGGGGGTAGCCATATTGCATTGCATTTTACAGAAAATTACAGTGGCTGCAGATTGAAAAGGAAAGGTCATTTTTAATAACATTCAATGACAATATAACTTGACTCGCAATTGTATACACTATATTATTTTTTTTTATTTGCCAATTTTTTTCCCATGAAAGTGGAGTTACACTTTAACCTCAAACTAACCACAAACTTAAACAGAAAACATGTAACAAGTGCTATCAAGTTTAATAAGCAGTAGTGTTAAAGTCAGAAACTACAATCAATTTATGTTATTCCTAATGAAAAGTTAAATGTGAATTTAGCCATAAGAGTGCTCCTGCCACTATACAGTTAAAGTAATTCTAAAAGCAGAAGCTTTTTTTATCCTAAAGTGGAGTTCCGCAGTGAGATCCCTCAGAAGTGGGGATGGGTACCTGTGAAAAACAGGTACCCGCTCCTCCCCTCTGAAAGGTGCCAAATGTGGCACTGGAGGGGGGAGTCAGATAAGCGGAGCTTCCACTTTTGGGTGGAACTCCGCTTTAATGAATTCTATGCAAGATAAGATAAAAAAACATTCTATGTGCAGCAGTCCCCTTTAGCCCCCCTAATACTTACCTGAGCCCCATCTCAAACCAGCAATGTTGCAGGAGAGACTCAGCTGTCTGGGACTCTCCCTCCTGATTGGCTGAGACACAGCAGCGAGCGTCATTGGCTCCCGCTGCTGTCAATCAAAGGCAGTGAGCCAATGAGGGGGGCAGGGCCCAGCAGCAGCCCTGTGTCTGAATGGACACACAGAGCAGCGGCTCGGCTGCCCCCATAGCAAGCTGCTTTCTGTGGGGGTACTTGGCAGGAGGGAATGGCCACGAGCGCCAGCAAGGGACCCAAGAAGAGGGGCTGATCTGTGCAAAACCACTGCACAGAGCATGTAAGTGTAACACGTTTGTTATTTTTAAACAAAAAACAAACACAAGGCTTTAGTATTACTTTAAGAACTGTTAACAATATTTTTTTTATTTGCACTAACAGTTAAATTTTCAGGACAAATTTTCAGGTTGGGCTGAGAGGAAGCAAAGAACACCCTGAAAGCTTGTCCTGAAAATATAACACATAAAATAAAAGAAGTATCACAGACAGTACTTAACTGTGTTCTTCTGAAAGACTTAACCCACTTATGCTTTCATTGACATTATTAGGTTCAAACTGAGCAGTGTAAATCAGATCTGCTGCTTAATTTGTATCACTGCAGGAGAGCAGTTGGGGGCTAATATGTGGGTGAAGGGAGAATGAACTATGTCCTATTAACTGTCCAGGCTGTTTTTAGAAACAGGAATAAAATTATGCTCAAATTGGAAACCATGATGTACAAAATGCAGCCCCTTGCTGAGCCCATCAGCAGCAATTTTTAGCAGTGCACAGGGCTTGCACATCAATGTTTTCAAACAGAATTGATCCCTGGTGGAGAGGAATGCTGTATCCTCCAATACCAATACCGGGACTCATATCAGTGTTGTTTACCGATCGGAAAGGACTAAACTTTGGCTAAGCAACTCAAACCTCTTTATGTAGCTCTCTTTCTGAGCGGATTCCACTTCACAAGTGACACTGCCACATGCATATCATAAGGTTGACTTTTGTAGAAATAGAGCTCCTTTGTATACATGAGGACACAATTTTTTTTAGCTATGTAAAGAAGAGAATACTAAAGTTGGATCAGATAGGACATTAAACACTGTGTAACATGATTGACTTACTAAAGGCATTTATATAATGCTGACACTTTACACAGTGCTATACATATTGCATATTCATATCAGTCCCTGCCCTCAAGGAGCTTACAATCTAAGGTCTCAATCTCACATGCATGCATACACATACTAGAGCCAAATAACTGACCAGCATGTTTTTGGAGTGTGGTAGGAAACCCATGCAAGCACAGGGAGAAAATAAAAACTCCATGTGGGTAGTATTCTGGTTGGGATTCAAACCAAGGACCCTAGTAATTAATGGCAGGAATGCTAACCACTATGCCCCTGTGGTGATGTCTAGTTCTCTTTAATCACTTCAGCCTCAAAAGGTTTTACCCCCTTAATGACCAGGCCATTTTTTGCGATACGGCACTGTGTTACTTTAACCACATCAGTACCGGGCACGAAAACCCCCTTCCTGTCCAGGCCATTTTTCAGCTTTCAGCGCTATCACACTTTGAATGACAATTACTCAGTCATGCAACACTGTTTTACCGGACCTGTCCTTCCCCCAAAAGCACGGGCCATGACTACACCAATTTCATTGTGTCACGGCATAGCGTTTTTTACCGGACCAGTAATTCCCCCATTTTGGAAAACTCCGACTTCACTAATTTCTCTTGATCTGTAGTGGTGTCCCCGTATCACCAATCGTAAGGACGGTAATTAATGATCCCAGGAACCAAACTTAGGGTTGGTCTTATGATGGGTGTACCTCAAAAATAAAAGAGGGACACGAACGTACCCAAAGGATGGTGTGAGGTTTTTGTACGACCAGTCAATAAACCGAGATCATACACATAC
>BLSH010423897.1:402241-437188 GCA_018402905.1 Glandirana rugosa | reverse complement strand
CTGGTGGTCACTGATGGGTGACGGGTGAAGGTCACTAATGGGTGACGGGTGAGTGGCGGTGGTCCCTGATGGGTGACGGCTGTCTGGTGGTGGTCACTGATGGGTGACTGGTGGTGGTCACTGATGGGTGACGGGTGACTGGTGGTGGTCACTGATGGGTGACTGGCGATGGTTACTGATGGGTGACCGGTCATGGTCAGTGATGGGTGACTGGCGGTGGTCACTGATGGGTGAGGGGTGACAGGCCATGGGTGACTGGCGGTGGTTACTGATGGGTGACGGCCATGGTCAGTGATGAGTGACAGGCGACAGGCTACGTCAGTGTTGGGTGACAGGCCACTGATGTGCCGGTTGACACACCACGGTAACTGATGGGTGACGGGTGACACGCCACGGTCACTGATGGGTGTTGGGTGACAAGCCACGGTCGCTGATGGGTGACGGGTGACATTCCATGGTCACTAATGGGTGACACGCCACGGTCAGTGATGGGTGACGGGTGACGCGCCACGGTCAGTGATGGGTGACACGCCACGGTCAGTGATGGGTGACACGCCATGGTCAGTGATGGGTGACACGCCACGGTCAATGACAGGTGACGGGTGACACGCCACGGTCAATGATGGGTGACGGGTGACAGGCCACGGTCACTGACGGGTGACAGGCCACGGTCACTGAGGGGTCACGGGTGACAGGTACACTTTATGATGCCAGGTGCACTTTATGATGACAGGTGCACTTTATGGGGGGCATATGGGGTGACTGTTGGGGTGACAGGTGCATTGAGGGGGCAGGGAGGGATGTGTCAGTGTGATTTTACTGTACAGATCAGTAATTCACTGATCCCAGCTCTTCTCTCCTCACACTGGACACTGTGTGAGGAGAGAAGAGCTGGTAACAGTGAGTTACCGCTCTGTTTACATTGCATGTGATCGGCTGTGAAGTAGATCACAGCCGATCACAAGGTATCAGCCGCCGGCTGGCGGCTGATACCTGTGTCGGTGACAGGCAGTGTTCCCTAGGAACACGCCGCCACCGACACGCACGCGCAGCGCGCTCCCGATCGCGCGCATGCGCAGTGCGAATCGGGGAAGTGCCATTTGTGATCAGCCCTGACTTCGTCACGGCCGATCACATGGTAAACAGCCATGCCCAATGGCTGTTCACTCCCCTCGGTGACGTGGCGTGTCCTGGGGACACGCCGACACCGACAGAGCCGGGATGCGCGCGCACGATCGCGCGCAATCCCGGCTTAAAGGGAGGACGTCATATGACGTCCACCCGGAATGAGAGCCGCTCTGCCGTCATTTGACGGCGGGCGGACGGCAAGCGGTTAACTGACAAGTCCTTTTTTTCCCATAAATAGAGCTTTCTTTTGGTGGTATTTGATCACCTCTGCATATTTTAGTTTTTGTACAAAAAATTGTGTCTCCAAACTATGGGATTAGTAATGGCGGCGACATGCAATTTTTAGAGGGACTGTGACATTTTGGGGGAAAAATCTGACCCCAAATTATACTTTTTGGGGACCAGTGATATTATTACATTGATCAGTGCTATAAATAGACACTGATGAATGTATAAATGACACTGGCAGAGAAGGGGTTAGCACTCAGGGGGCGATCAAGGGGTTAACTGTGTTCCCTGGGTGTGTTCTAACTGTAGGGGGGATGGGCTGCCAGGGACATGACAGAGATCGCTGTTCCCGATCACTGGGAACAGCAGATCTCTGACATGTCCCCTGTCAGATCCGCGTTCTGCCTCTGTAAAAGGTGATGGCGGGTCGCCGGCGGACACAGAGTCCGGGCGTGCCTGCCCACAATTGCACATGAGCGAGTTGCCGTACAGCTACGGCGATTCATGCAGGAGAGCCAACCTGCCGCAGTATAATGACGGTGGCTGGCTGGGAACTGGTTAAAGCATTTGTAACCCTAACAAAAAAAAAAAAAGATCCTGTTCCCTTAAAGCATGTTATACAGCACAGTGCTTGTGCTGTGTCATTTGGCACCCTGTGTCATCTGACATACCTGGCTGTTCCTGCCTGGTCCTGCCCTCCCCCCTGTAAACTGACCACAGTTTATTATGGCTGCTGGGTCCTGACACTGTGGTCAGTTTACGTGCCTCCGTCATTCGCAGCAATCCGGTCTTCCCCTGTCCTCTCCCCCTCCCTGCCTGTCAGTTCTGTGTCAGGGTCCGTTCCTCCCCCTCCCCTCGTGCTGAAATAACAGTGTTATTTTTAGGCACTCACCTGTTGTCCTTAATGCAATGTCTCCAGTGTATCTGTTTTATTTAAAAAATGCTGTTCTATACTGTATTTCTGAGCGCTGCTCAGTGCTCACCTGACCGGCCGCCTCTTTCCTCCTCTCCTCTCGACTGACGTCAGCAGGGGATTCTCAGCCCTTTCCACTGTACCAGTCAGATTGAGAGAGGGAGCAACAGCCGGTCACCTGAGCGCTAAGCGGCACTCGGAAATACAGAATAGAATGTCATTTTTAAAAAAAAAAAAACAGATACACTGGAGACATTGCATTCAGGAAGACAGGTGAGTGCCAGAAAATAACCAAGTGGAGTTACAAACACTTTAATTTTCTGTCCCAGAGAGTGGCAGGACACTACTGTGAACCAAAGGGTTTGCTTCTCCCATTGGCGTGTCCACAAGAGCTTGCAACTAGTGTTGCTAGATCCCTATGAGTTCTCCAGACGCATGTATAAGAAGAGTGCTCCAGAGAGGAAAAGCAGGAAAAACACAGGATGCTACTAGGAGGGGATAAGACATCAATACAATATTTACAGTAGGCCTAAACTCTCCCCCATTCAAAATAAACTACATTTTTGGCTAGGCCACTTTACTCTCTTGCCACCCATAAAACACATATGTGGAGCAGCAAAGAAGTTGGGATTTAACACCCACACAATGCTCATATGGATCCCATGGGCAGCCGCACTTTCTGAGCTGAGAGCGCACTTACTGTATATCCCCAGCACAGTGACCAAGCGGTCATAGACAGCTCCCATTCTCTAGTAATGATTGTGAACCAATGGGACCTGCTTCCGATCACGTGTCCACTCTGACAGCCAATCACAGTGGTCATGTGATTGGGCAGTCCTCTCAACCCCTGGGCATAAAGACCCAGTTAAAGCGGTTGTCTACCCAGTAAAAAAAAACAAAAAAAAAACTGCAAGACAATAGGATAATGAGCTAGTATGCACAGCATACTAGCTCATTATGAAATACTCACCTTGAAACTAAGCTGCTCGGTCCCCTTTGAGGGAGCGGACATCTTCCCTTGGATCTTACTTCCTGATACACGGCTTATGCGTCCGGGAGCCCATCTTTCCGGCAAGGTCCGGCGATATGCGCCGGGCCTTTGCCGGGACATCACGGCGAATGCGCCTGGACATACACCACGCATGCGCCGTGACCCCGCAGCTGCTTGGAGGGGGAATATCTCCTAAGCCTTATAGGTTGAGGAGATATTCCTTTTATGTACAGGTAAGCCTTATTATAGGCTTACCTGTAGGTAAAAAGCCCTCTAAAGGATAGACAACCACTTTTAAGTCATGCTGGGGCTGGGGGAGAAGAGGCTACAATTTAGCTATATTCATAATGTTGTGTTTTTCATGCAAGTAGAAAGTGCTTAATCCATGTCTATTCCAAAATATAAAAAACAAGACCAAAGGCACATAAAAAAAATTGCACATCCTGCATATACTGTCCTTTCAAATTAAAATGTAAAATTATATGTCTCATGTTTTTAACATTAGTCTTCCGACTACCATATCTTAAATTATTGTTTTTACATTGAACATTTTCTGTCAACTGCACTGGGAAAATGACAAATGGGTTCTGTGGTTAATACATTTTATTAAAACGCTATGTTTTGTGCACTGATTTACTGTAATAACTTCCTTGACAGCACATGTAAATCTTTACCAGATTAAACTGATTGGTATTTAATGCAGGCGAACGTATTAAGCAATAATTCCAGCTAAGATATGCAAGCACATCTGCTTATAGGTCGCAGGCAGTCTGAATAATACTCATAGGAAGCAGACAAAGAGTGGAGTGCTATAGAGGAAATGCCTCCAGCTTATGTGATTCTAAAACATTTCGGTGAGCCATCTGTACTGTATAATGGGTCTTCATCAACTGCATGCAATTTATAGGGAACTCAGGTTTAATTTATTTATAAATTCTTTATTTTTTTTTTTTTTTTTAACAGCAGCACGTGTTGATTCATGCAATACGAGACACAGAGTATCTAAAATACAACAGTTAGGCTTGGTTCACACCTATGCAGTTTGCTTTTGATCCGCTTCTGCAGTGCTTTTTGCAGCGCCTTTTGCTTGTTTGTACATGCGTTTTTCCAGCTTTTTTTATGTGTTTTGCATTTTTTATGCTTTTGGATTTTTTTACTTCTGCCAATTTGTTGTTGAGCAGATTACAAAATGCACACCACAAAAAAAAAAAGCACTACATGTTTTTCTGCAGCTTTTCCATTGAAATCTAATGAACCACTGTTTTGCTAAAAAGGGATCTGACCCATTTCAAAAACGCAGCGACTGAAAAAAGCATAGATGTGAACCCATGGAAAAAAACATGGATTGTGGTGCGTTTCTGCAAAAAACAATAAAAATGTATAGGTTTGAACCGAGCCTCAGGACATTATCAGGGGCCATCCTCTGATTCGATCAGCAGGGGATCCATGAGCAGAGTCCCTGCTGAAACAAATCCGAAAAATGTGTCTTTTATTACATCTGTGTCCACTCATCCCCCCCCCCCCCCAGCTTGTGAGCAAACTGACTCATGTTAGTTTCTTTACCTTTAATCCATCACGCTTAGGTCCAAAAAAGCTAAAAATAATGCAAATCTTTTTTTATTTTTTTTTATTTTACGACCTAGACCATCTCTGAGGTAATCAGATATAGACGGACACAAATCCGTTTACATCCACCTTCTGATCAGAGCCACCTGAAAAACTGAAAGAACCTAAACAGCTTAATGAAACAAAGTAGAAATGCACGTAAATGCAAACATGTAATACAAAATATCCAAAATGTCACAAATATGACTTTATTAATATTGGAGAGAATCAAACAAGAGAATGCAATGCTTATTTGGGGGGGGGGGGGGGTAGGGTGGACACCAGTGCCCCAACTACATTGGGATATAAATCCTCGAAATCTTGATTTAGTAGACACATGTAGAGGGTAAATGTGTATGGAAGGCTTGAAAACGGGAGGAACGGTTAGTAAGTAGGAGGTTGGATCTGTAAATAGGGGCAATTTTAGGAAAGGTACATTGGGCTCTATCAGGCAGGGGCGCCCCTTTATCCATGCTACCCCCTATATGATAAATAACAAAAAAACTTCTGCGCTACTATGTAAGTGCAAAACAAGAAATAAAAATAGTACTTTTGCTTCTAGACACCTTGAAAAGTAAACCCCACTTACTTGTTACAAATAGAATTAAAATTGGTGAAGCGCTAACCTCATAATTGATTAAAAATAACAAGTCGTGCGCTCGTGCCACCTGGTGGCTAAAGTGCATAGTGCATAGAACTGGAATTAATTCCAACATAAAAAACAATACATATACAACCACACGTTCAATAATCTTGATTTGATCTTGATTCCATAGACACATGTAGAGGGTAAATGTGTGTGGAAGGCTTGAAAATGGGAGGAACGGTTAGTAAGTAGGAGGTTGGGTCTGTAAACAGGGGCCATTTTGGAAAAGGTACATTGGACTCTATCAGGCAGGGGAAGAATGTCCATTACAGGCGCACAGGCGCCGCCCCCTCTATTCATACCACCCCCTATATGATAAATAACAGAAAACATCTGCGTTACTATGTAAGTAGTAAAAATAGTACTTTTGTTGCTAGACACCTTAAAAAGTAAACCCACTTACTTGTAACAAATAAAATTAAAATTGGCGAAGTGCTAACCTCATAATTGATTAAAAATAACAGGTCATGTGCTCAGTGCCACCTAGTGGCTACAGTGCATAGAACTGGAATTAATTCCAGCAATGTATTAAAGTGGTAAGTAAAATATGTACAACAAAATTGGAGGTGTTTCGCAGAACTATGAAGATTGATGTGCTTTCTCACTGTGGATCTTGTGACTATCAATGCCCAAATCTAATGCTCACTTGCACAACAAATAGACTATTGATTTATATGCTAACACACATTATTTGAATTGCTTATTATTCATTTTTGTTGTACATATTTTACTTACTACTTTAATACATTGCTATTTTGCACATGAAATGTATTATTACTGTTTTTTATGTTGGAACTAATTCCAGTTCTATGCACTTTAGCCACTAGGTGGCACTGAACCCTATATGATAAATGGATTGATTCATGCATAGCATGAATCTACCCACGGACGTCGCGGCCACCCCCTATTTATGCCTCCGGCCCCTTTCAGGACGCATGAATTACAGCGGCAGGGGTGTTTTTTTGAAGCACCTTATTAGAGCCATGGGCTCTAACAGGTTTTAAAATAGAGTGGACTCAGAGCACAGAGCATTGCGCTTGGAACCCAATCACGTGGGTTAGAAAAGCAAATTAAATGAATATTCCCTTTTATAACACTGAATCGTCTCTCCGCCAATCAGGAAGCGTGGGTCTGTTACCCATTAACCGACTGGCTGAAAGGTCAGGCGATCCGATTGGACGCCTTAGAGGAGGAGGGGAATGCATGGTGGAAGCCGCCGTGATCTACACCACAGGAGGAGAAGGGAAGCACCAGCTCACCGGACACCGCTGACCGCCCACCTGCCCGCTTCCTAGATGGGGTAAGTGCAGGGCTTTGATGTCCCGATTGCCCTCCGGGGGAGGGGGGCCGTTTGCCGCCCCCAAAAGAAACAAACACCAGCCGCCACTGCTATCAGGGCTGGCATTTTTCTGGGTGAGAGTAAAGGAAGGGTGGGTGAGGTTGATACAGGCAGGTCCAGGTGTAGGGATACAGGCTGGGCTAGATGGAGAAAGGTGAGTAAGGGGAAGGGAGTAGTGAAGAAAATGGAAGGAGAGGTGGGAAGGGGAATATGGTTAGGTAGGGGAGGGAGGACGGAAGGGGAGAAAGTGGACTCGGTCAGGATCATGGCCAGGATGTCGAGTCCCTTGAATTCTAATGAGATTTTAATTCTGGTGAGGAGGTAAACTCAAACTAGTAATACCAGATAGACCAGAATGTTGTGCCTGTGCCTTTGAAGGAACTAGTGAGCATTTCTATGATTTGAACATCTTTCACCCTATCCAGCCAATACAAACTTTCTGAATGACTGCATGTAGCCGATTCCACAAATGATCCGGTTTGGGGAAGGACCAGGAGACTTTATTCACACTGGCACTTAAACTGGAGTTCAGATTTTCCAACTGCAGAAGTGATCTAAGAGGTATAAATACATTTTGTGTCTTGATCACTTTTCCCTGCGTTTAGATATTCCTGCTTATATCACCATTTAGGTGCACTTACTGCATTTAGTCAGGTTAATGGCCAGCTGCCATGCATAGAAATTAATCAAATGTCACTTGGATATTCCATTAAAGTTTAGGGGAAAAATGGGGGGAAAGGTGCCTTGAGTTGTAAAAATGCAAAGCACTATCCCCAAGCTGTGATCACTACCGGCAGAGGAAAACTGAACTTTTTTCTATGTGGATAGTGTGAACCCACCCCCAGAGTTTCTAATTGGATCCTGGACTTGTTCCTCTCAACAGAACATTGAAGCCCGGTATTGTACAGTACTGTGGGATGTGCTGAGAGAGTTCTGCAGCACTGACTGTTCAGATAGTCAGAAAAGCAGTTCTAATACATACAATCCTGTGCACCCCAGTATTTAGAGCACATCTATCAAATGCTTGACGGATTGAGATCTGGAGAATTTGGAGGCCAAGTCCACACTTCAAACTTGTTGTGTTCCTCAAACCATTCTTGAACCATTTTTGCAGTGTGGAAGGGCACACTGTCCTGCTGATAGATACCACTGCCATCAGGGAATACCATTTCCATGAAGGATATACTTGGTCAGCAACAATGTTTAGGTAGGTGGTACATGCAACATCCACATGGATGACAGGACCCGAGGTTTCTCAGAAAAATATTACCCAAAACATCCCCCTGCCTCTGCCCGGCTTGCCTTCTTCCCATACTGCATCCTGGTGTCATCTCTTCCCCAGGTAAGCGAAGCACACGCACCCAGCCATTCACATAATGTAAAAGAAAACATGAATCATCAGACCAATGCCCATTTTTTTTACTTTCAACACATCAACTTCATTGGACAACATGTTTACTTGCTGCCTAATATATCCCTTCGACTTTCAGATGCCATTGTAACAAGAGGTCTAATGTCAGGCTCCTGCCCATTCCCTCTCCAGCTTTCAGCCCATACTTCTGCATGGACTGTCAGCTTGTAAGCTGGAGGGAATTTGAATGGACTATGAGCGAGCTGATCAGCATGCTCACGGCCAATTCAAACGACAAATCCATCTGCCATGGTAGAAGACGGGACTTGTAGTTAGTTGTTTTATTCATAGATTCCTGTACCATAATATGAGATAGCGGGTGCATGAAGAGGATCCCCCGTCGGCTGTGTTGTGGAAGGGAAGTATCGAGGGGTGCGGGAGGAGGTTGCTGAACATGTTACACCCGAAATGCAGGTGTAACCTGTACATTAAGGCTCGGTTCACACTACAGCAACTTGGGATCCGACTTGTGCCCCCCCAAGTAGCTTGACATCAGAAATCCCATTGAAGTGTATGAGAGCCGTCTTAATGTACACTACTGAAGTCGCTCCGACTGCAAAAAAGGTTCCTGTACTACTTCAAGGTGACTTCTATCAGACTTGTGCCCATAAAATTCAATGGAAGTCGCCTCCAAGTCGGATCCCCCATCAATATTGAAGGGACTTTACAGGAAAAAGAAAATAATTTGCCCAGTGAATTACCTAGGCAACCCCTCCCTCCCTTCTCTGATTGGCCACAGGCAAAGTCACCTGGCATGGAGGTCGCTTTAAGTCGCGTTGTAAGTCATCCAAAGTGGTTCTGAAGTTACGTTGAAGTCGTGTTCAAAGTCGCTCCTGAAGTCGGATTGCCCCTGTGTGAACCGGCCCTAACATGTTCAGAAATTTGAATTTATCTTTTAAGGCTGATCGGTGTAATGAAGAGTGTATTGTAGTGAACTAAATATAATGAAATTCATCCATCCAACACATTTTCTAGGATACGCTGTGAGCCAACCAACATGATACAGCAGTGTAGCGTACAAATGTGATTTAACCTCCAAATTGTTATGTAAACTACAGTTAGCTTGCTAAGAGAGGCAGTACAAAGAACAATAGTGATGTGAAAAGCGCACTCAGGATGAACTGCACTCCTGTGCATACATGTGGGAAGTGATGTCATTCCACGCCAGCCAATCGAGACGACCAAAAAGTGGCACCCAGGAAGATTCTGGGGAGAAGATACCGGTGCTGACAAGGGACCTGAAGGGCGATGGACCATTGGAACCAAGGTATTTTTTGCCTTTAGTTCCACTTTAGGCCAAACTCCAGCAAATGCTTTTAAACAGCTACAGCAACAGTTTTTTTTCTATTTGGCATAAAGATTTTACGCAAATGAATAAAAGCTAATCAATGTAAGCATCTCATCAGTGTTAAATGGCAACCCCCTAACTGCCAATTTTGCTGGACAGCTTGATCTGTTAAAGTGGAAATGAACGTTTAAAAAAAAAAAAAAAACACACACACACTAACAGGTAAGATTATTATGGTCTCTTCTGCCATAATGGATATTTCCTGTCTGTCAGCGTTAATGTACACTGAGTCATGCATGCGTAGATCAGCGCACATTTACACCCCCACTGTGTGCTGTGATGATGTTGCTCCCACTGTGCATGCATAGGAGTGACATCATCGTGGCCCGGCCAATCGAGCGGTCAAACAGTCTGAACATGGAAGGAAGACCAGGAGAAGATAGAATTGAATGTGAACAGTGGGAGCGTTAACAGCATAGTGCAGGAGGGGATTATTTGCCAGGTAAGTCTGCTATAATGTGCTAATATGCTGAGAATACTAGCTCATTATGGCTAAGGCTGCTTTCACACCAGGACGGCGGGTCCGTTAGCAGTAAAGAAACTTTTGGGCCGCTAGTGGGCACTTTTAACCCCCAAGAAGGGGTTAAACAGGGGTTAACCACTTCAGCCCCGGACAGATTTGCCCCCTTCCTGACCAAAGCACTTTTTGCGATTCGGCACTGCGTCGCTTTAACCGACAATTGCGCGGTCGTGCGATGTTGTACCCAAACACAATTGACATCCTTTTTCCCACAAATAGAGCTTTCTTTTGCTGTATTTGATCACCTTAAGCTATAAACAAACAAAGAGCGACAATTTTGAAAAAAAAAAACAAAATTTTTTACTTTTTACTAGAATACAAATCCAAAAAAAAAAACATGTATAAAAAAACAAATGTATTCATCAGTTTAGGCTAAAATGTATTCTTCTACATATTTTTGGTAAATAAAATTGCAAAAAGCGTTTATTGATTGGTTTGCACAAAAGTTATCGTATCTACACACTATGAGAATTGATTTATGGCATTTTTATTATTATTATTTTTTTTACTGGTAATGGCGGCGATCTGCAATTTTTATCGGGACTGCGATATTGCGGCGGACATATCGAACACTTTTGACACTTTTTTGGAACCATTGACACTTATACAGCGATCAGGGCTAAAAATAGCCACTGATTACTGTATACATGTCACTGGCAGGGAAGGGGTTAACCTGCAGGGGGCAATCAAGGGGTTTACTGTGTTTCCCCACTGTGTTCTAACTGTGCGGGGGCTGGGCTGGCCAGGGCATGACAGATCTAACTGTTCCTGATTACAGGGATCAGTAGATCACTGTCATGTCCCCTGACAGAACGGGGAACCGCCGTGTTTACATCAGCGGTTCCCCGGCTCTGTAGTAGACGGTCGCGGGTCGCCGACGGACAGGCACAAGAGGGCGCCGGCGCGTGCCTGCCCACGGCTGCGCAAATCGCCGTTTATATATGGCGATTTGCATAGCGGAGTCACTTTTATCTACACGAGACGCTCGGCAAGTGGTTAAAAGTGCCCGTGTTGCGGCGCTTCAGAAGCGCTTTTCAGGTCCTTATAACTACTCCTTTAGTCTGCCTTTAAAGTCCCCATTGGGGTAATTATTCTCTCAATTTGGGTCTTTTTGGGATGTCGGCAGCATTTTTTGGTCTTCGTTCACTGGCCCTCTCCCTTTGTATATCATTTTATTACTGGACTAAGATCAGTATAAGATGAACTCTGATTGGTAGCGCTTTATTAAAGTGCTTTAAACAATGCAGCAGTACAATTTTCTGTGAAAATGAATCCTCACTTTACCAAGGCTCATATATATATATATATATATACTGAACACAAGATGTCCTCTCAATGGGATTTCTTTTAACAGATGAGAAGTTTTCCTAAGTATGCATCTGAAAACTCTGTTGCGCATCTTTTTTTTCTTCCAAGGGCAAAAGTAGTAGAAATAATTAATGACCCACAATACTCATTCATCAGTAAAATAAGATAACACTGATTAGGGAACGCACATCAGAACATACAAATAACAGTCTTGGAAAACTCATACATCTACCTTGTCTGCTTAATTAACTGTGAGTCGCATAATCCTTACTCGTGTTTTCTGAGGGATATATATACACCGGCTGTACCGCCACTGCCACTCTTGTGCAGGAAAAAGGAAATGGAGAATATTTTAAAACATCAAAGAATATATAATGGGCTAATTGAAAAGGAAATGCCACCTACTGTGCCTGAGATTAGCTCACAGGTAGTCACAATTTCCCGCTGATAGAAGCATGCCAGCAGGGCGCAGGTTTCAGTTACCAGGCATCTGCATACATATATTTGATGTATAGTACTGAAAGTGACACTAAACAAAAATGTTCAATAAAATAAAATAAATCTAATTTGTTTCAATATAAGAAGAAGGTACCTTAATAGTTCACCTCCCCCACAGCTTATAAATCTTCTTTTCACATTAAAAAACTGCCACTATATACCTTTTTGGCTGATCTGTATACCACATGATAAACTGCAGGGTCTGCCTGAGTGTTGAGTGTTCAGGTAGGAGGAGATTTACACTATAGCCTGTGTCCTCATGCTGTTATGGGAGGCAGATCATCCATCAATCAAGATGTGACATCCCACCCACTGTGTTCTTTTTTTAGTTACTGTGCATGGAGGAGGAGGGAGGGACTGGGCTGTCATTTAGAATCTGTATACATGAACACATGTGTGATGTCAATACCATGTGTCCTGGCTAGCTCTGAGAAGAAAAATGTTCCCTCCAGCAATAGAGCCCAAACTGAGCATGCGCAGCTTTACTACCCTGCAGTAGGGGGAGGATCTGTCCATATAGGATCGAAGAGCCTTTTTACACAATGCAGAGGACTAACCCCTTAAAGCAGAGCTTCACCCTAAAATGGAACTTCCGCGCATCGGATTCATCCCCCCTCCGGTGCCACATTTGGCACCTTTCAGGGGGGAGGGGATACCTGTCACAACCAGGTATCCGCTCCCACTTCAGCAGAGACCATTCCGAAAGCGCAGCGTGACTCCTGCATGTGCGGTAGGAAATAGGCTGTGAAGTCGCAAGGATTCACTTCCTGTTTCTCTTAGTAAGAATGCCGGTGCCGTACCCAGAGCTGAGGGACGGACCGGCTTCTGGTTGCCGACATCGCAGGCTCCCAGGACAGGTAAGTGTCCTTATATTAAAAGTCAGCAGCAACAGTATTTGTAGCTGCTGACTTTTAATTTTTTTTACCCAGGTGGAACTCCTCTTTAAGTTCCACAGTGAGTATAATAAGCATGCTATTCTGCATATACAGAATGATTTTACTTTTGTGGGTTTAGTAACACTTTAAGGCTAGGTTCACATATATGTGAATTGGATGTGTTTCTTTGATGCTAAATCCAATTTGCATAACATGTGAGTGTGACTGGCTTTCAGTGGAGCCAGTTCACACATATCCGGGGTGGCTGCAGTGCAAATTTAAAAAGGGTCCTGTGCGTCTTTAGTTCCGGTTCAGGTGTGAATTCAGGGAAACTTCTCACCTGAATCGCACCTGAACCAGTGAACACAAACGCACAGGACACCGGCCTTAGGCTCCATTCACATTTGGCATTTTGGGATCTCTGGCAGAATCACTGTGACCTCAAATTGCACATGTTCAGGTGTCATTCATTTTCAATGGCACCTAAATGCGGTGTGGTTTTGCTACGATTATCATGCGTTAAATTGCGGCAAATGTCTCACATTTATTGCACAATAATTGCGGCAAACTGCACCATGTTTTGGTGCCATTGAAAATGAATGGCACCCAAACATGCCTTTTATGATTGTAGTGCAATTTTGTTCCCATAACATCAAATGTGAATGGTGTCTTAAAGGGGTTGTAAAGTCTCCAGGTTTTTCACCTTATTGCATTCTATGCACTAAGATGAAAAACCTCTCGTTGTGCAGCAGCCCCCCAGAGCCCCCCTTTTACTTACCTGAACCCGTTAGTTCAAGCGACGAGACCGAGACCAGCAGCTCCAGCCGCTGTCTCAGGTCCTCATTGGACAGATTAATAGCAGTCAATCAAATCCAGTGACACAGGAGCTGAGGGGCGGGGCTGAGTCCTGCTGTCAATGTCAATGGATGCAGCAGCAGGACTTGGGAGCGCCCGCATGGAAAGTCGCTTTTTGTGGGGGCACTAGAGAAGAGGAAGAGACAGGAGTGCCGAAGAGGGACCCCAGAAGAAGAGGTTCAGGGCCACTTTGTGCAAAACCCTTGCACAGAGCAGGTAAGTATAACATGTTTGTTATTTTAAAAAAAAGACGACGAACATTTAGTATAAATTTAAACACAAGCTTTTTTCTGCTATTCTTGGACCTCCTGTTATAGGAAGGCTAAGTTTGCTCTCCATGTGCCCCTTGTGTATGTGAGCGTAGCCACCTTTTCCTGCCCTCCCCTAAGATGGACTGCACATCCACCTGAAAACACATTCAGCTCTATGGGAACTATGGTACAGAGCATGAGACCAGAAATAACAGCAATGCTCGCTCTAAACCGGTATCAGGGAGGCACATCAATAGAGGATAGGACAAAAAAACAAAAAAGAGCCTGAAAACAATTATAAGAGACTTGGGGTGGATTTACTAAAGGCAAATAGACTGTGCACTTTGCAAAATGCAGTTACTCCAGAGCTTATTAAACACTTTAAGATCAGCCACTGTCATTTTATTGCGGCAAGCAAGACTGTTCCCGCGAATCACCGTAGCTGTACGGCGGCGTGGGAACTCGCCTGTGGGCAGTGGCACTGGCCAGTGGGGGAGCCAATCAGCGGGTCCGGTGAACTCAATGTCCGCCGGCCACCCGCAATCGTTCCCCGCAGTGACCGAAACGGGGATCTGCCTGTGTAAACAAGGCAGATCTCCGTTCTGACAGGGGAGATCACACAGAGATCCTGTGTTTCTGCTATGCAGGAAGACAGATCTGTGTGTTTCCCCAGGCACACAGTCCCCCATACAGTTAGAAACACCTCCCAGGGGACACATTTAACCCCTTGATCACCCCCTAGTGTTAACCCCTTCCCTGCCAGTGTCATTAGTACAATATCTGTGCATATTTTTAGCACTGATTACTGTAATATTGTCACTGGTTCTCAAAAAAGTATCAAAAATGTCAGTTAGGTGTCCGATCTATCCATGGCAATGTCGCAGTTCCGCTAAAAATCACTGATCGCCGCCATTACTAGTAAAAAATAAAAAAAGAAAAGAAAGAAAAAGTCCATAAATCTATCCTCTATTTTGTAGACGAGATTACTTTTGCGCAAACCAATCAATATACGCTTATTGCGATTTTTTTTACCAAAAATATGTAGCAGAATACATATTGGCCTAAACTGAGGAATAAATGTGTTTTTTTTAATTTTTTTGGAAATGTTTTAATAGCAGAAAATAAAAAAAAAAATTTTCAAAATTTTCGCTCTTTTTTTGTTTATAGCGCAAAAAATAAAAACCTCAGAGGTGATCAAATACCACCAAAAGAAAGCTCTATGTGTGGGGAAAAAAGGATGTCAATTTTGTTTGGGTACAACGTTGCACGACT
Source organism: Glandirana rugosa (assembly GCA_018402905.1). NCBI lineage: Eukaryota > Metazoa > Chordata > Amphibia > Anura > Ranidae > Glandirana > Glandirana rugosa. The sequence goes on along the minus strand of BLSH010423897.1, from coordinate 422,000 downwards.
GCGCAATTGTCAGTTAAAGTGACGTAGTGCTGTATCACAAAAAATGGCCTGGTCATTAAGGGGGAAATCCTTCCGGTCCTTAAGTGGTTAAATGAGCAGAAGCTTTGCTGACTTCCATCATCCAATCATGAGAAAGCACAAAAGCATTTTTTTTTAAATTTTCCTTGCATGTGATTGGGTATTCTTTGCAAAGTGAAGCTTTACCTCATTTACTAAGCTCTGGAGCAACTGCCCTTGCAAAGTGCACAGTCTATTTGCCTTTAGTAAATCAACCCCAGTGAGTTTAGTTGAATTGAGTTTAATGTCACTTTAACGTAAACCTGTTGTTAGATTAAAGCATATGTAATGGTAATATAATTTAATTTCTTCCCAGGAGACGTAAAATTCAAGGAAATGTGCGTTGCATCTGAAGAATTTATTTAGGAAGTTGGCACTGTGATTGCATCTCTCTGTTTGGGATTATGCCCATTACATTGCTAGACCAACAGGTAAGCTGCAAGGAGAGGTTTAAGGCCTGGCTCACACCTATGCATTTTTAATGCTTTTGCATTTTGCAGATTTGTACTACAGAACGTGATTCATAGGAAATCATGTTAAATGGACTGTAGTGCAAATCTGCAAAATGCACTAAAAACGCATAGGTGTGAGCCAGGCCTTCAGGGAAGACTACCCAGATGGAATCACAGTTGCATAATACAGTGACCTATCTTTTGACGCTCCCCAGTAGTTGTGAAAGAAATCTGCAGGCACTTAACCTGGCCATACATGGATAGAAAATCTTTCGAAAAAGCATTCAATAAGCCTGATCGCTCAACTTGTTAGTGGGCGCATTTCAATTCTCAAAATGCTAACTTTTATGCTGCGTAATCAAATGATGTTCTAAACATTAGTAGGGAAATTGATCGTAAACAGTTTGAAAAAATGTACAGTGCATGTGCATTGATCAATAAAAAATGTACCATTCATGTTGTTAACCATCAATAACGTGGAAAACAATCCGATACAATGATGGTGTTAACACACAAAACAAACGTTTTTTCAAATGATTTTCTATCCATGCATGGCCAGCTTTAGAGGCGCATGTAGATGTCTGTATGACCGGTTTAGCCTCTTTGGGGCACCTTTACCCCTGTGGTTAGGGGGTGTTAAAATAGGCAGATGAGCTGCATTTTTACGCACCCCCACCCTATAAGCTGCAAAGGCAGTCAGAATGGGATGTACAGATGCTGAAGAAAAATTATACCTCCTGTTATGCTCCACAGGCTGTACTGCAAAGAATGAATAAATCAATTAATGATATCGTACTGCAACCACCCAACAATGTGGTGGTGTGGGCTTTACATGGTTAAAACAGGCGCTGAGGAGGCAAAATATCACCTCCTAATAGCCTGTTAATTGCTTCTGAAAAGCAATCCGCCAATAATCACTTTTTTTTTACAGGGGCAGCAGGTCCTGTTTTTGTGTAAACTTAGCTTTAACCACTTCATTACCCGGCACTTTCACCCCCTTCCTGCCCAGGCCATTTTCCAGCTTTCAGCACTGTCGTATTTTGAATGGCAATTGTGCAGTCATGCAACACTATACCCATATGACATTTTTAGCATTTTTTTCCCCACAAATAGAACTTTCTTTTGGTGGGTTTTGAAAGGCGGCACTGATATGCAGCACTGATAGGTGGCACAGATCGACACTGATAGGTGGCACCAATGGGCACTGATGGGTGGCACTGATGGGCGGCACTGATAGGCAGCACTGATGAGGAGGCACTGGCAGGCATTACTGATGGGCACCTCTAATGGGCACTGATTGGCATCCCTGGTGGGCTCTAGTGGGCATAATTGATGGGTCTGCACTGATAATCAATGCACTGATTATCAGCGCAGACCCCCTCATCAGGAGAGTCACTGATCGTCTCTCCTCTACTCGCATCTTGTCAGTGCGAATAGAGAAAAAGACGATAAACGGCACTTCCTGGTTACAACGTGACCAGCTGTGACTGGGCACCACTGATCACATGGTAAAGAGCCTACGTCATATGCTTTTTACTAGGATTGGAGATGCGGTGTGTCAGAGCGATACACCGGACTACCGATCTCTGCGCACCCTCACAGGTGCACGCGAGCGGATTATCCTGCTGGACTCATTTGATGCTCAGCCAGGATAATAGAGCCGCCCTACGGCCATCACTTTGCATATGGTGGGTGGGAAGCGGTTAAACCGGTATTAAAAGAGAAGTGTAGGCTTTAACCACTTCAGCCCCGGAATTATTTACCCCCTTCCTGACCAGAGCACTTTTTGCGATTCGGCACTGCGCCGCTTTAACTGACAATTGAGCGGTCGTGCGACGCTGTACCCAAACAAAATTTATGTTATTTTTTTCCCACAAGTAGAGCTTTCTTTTGGTGGTATTTGATCGCCTCTGCAGGTTTTTATTTTTTGTGCTATAAACAAGAGCAACAATTTTGAAAAAACAATATCTCTTACCTTTTGCTACAATACATATCCAAAAAATATATAAAAAAACTAATTTATTCATCAGTTTAGGCCAATATGTAATCTTCTACATATTTTCGGTAACAAAAAAAAAAAAAAATCTCAATAAGCGTTTATTGATTGGTTTGCGCAAAAGTTATAGTGTTTACAAACGATGAGAATTAATTGATGGGGTTTTTATTTATTTATTTATTTTTTTACCGATAATGGCGGTGATCTGTCGGATACTTTTGGGGACCATTAGCATTTATACAGCGATCGGTGCTATGAAAATGCACTGATCACTGTGTAAATGTCACTGGCAGGGAAGGGGTTAAATGTGTTCCCTGTCACAGTGTTCTAGCTGTATGGGGGCTGGGAAGAGTGGGAGAGGAGAGTGATCGCTGCTCCCATATACTGGTAACATCACTGTCTTCTTCTTTCAGAACAGGGATCCATTTGTTTACATCACAGGTCCCCGTTCTGTCACTGCTGGGGAGAGATCGCGGGTGCCCGACGGACATTAAGTCCGCCCCACCCGCTCACTGGCTCCCCCACTACACAGTGAGCGCACGAGCACACCTCCAGTGGCGCGCACGCGCCCACAACACACACCCCCGCTGTCAGGTGATGGCGCTTTGCACAATAGAGCCATACTGCCACCGTCAAATGACGGCGGGTGGTCTGGAAGTGGTTAAAATAAATAAACATACATGGTAGCGAGTGATTGGTGTCCCAGAAGCTGCCAAGTCAAAGCCTGCTGTGTGATAGTGAATGGCAGTCTCAGCCTGGACCCCTGCCAGGCCATGCCCCCACCAGAGCTTACTCATAGGGACTTCTCTATCAGACGGTTGCCTTAAAACAAAAGTGAGGGAAACCAAAATAATAAACATACATGCTCACCTAGATGGCTGCAGCATCGATCTGATGCTTCATCTGTCCCCCCGCCAGCTTTAGAAGAACTGAGCGATCAAAAAGAGCTCAGTTCTTGGGTCCGCTCTGTGCACAGATTGGTGACTGTCAGTCACTAGCTCACTGCTCTGCCCCTCCAGTGCTCACTGGAATAGCGGGCTGGGGAGGGGCGGAAGTTCTGGCTCAGGCTCTCAACAGCGCACTGATAAGCTGAGCCAGCTGCCATCAGGCATTTGGATGGATCCCAACATTATTGTTGGGATCTCTGCAGAATTTTGACCGGCTCTGTGAGATGTCAGCAAATAGCAGACTTTGACCCGCTGTTGGCTAAATCTGGGTCACAGGAGTGTAGAATTAAGTGCACTTCTGTGGCCCACAGGAGAAGTATGGCCAAAATGTCTTTGTCCTTACTTCTCCTTTAACCACTTCAGCCCCGGAAGGATTTCCAGCTTTAGGACCGGAGCCCTTTTTGCGATTTGGCGCTGCGTCGCTTTAACTGACAATTGCGCGGTCGTGCGACGTTGTACCCAAACGAAATTTGCGTCCTTTTTTTCCCACAAATAGAGCTTTCTTTTGGTGGTATTTGATCACCGCTGCGTCATTTCTGATCGCCGCTATAAACAAAAGAAGAGCAACAATTTTGCAAAAAAACCCAAATTTCTTACTTTTTGCTAAAATACAAATCCAAAAACAAAATATAAAAAAACTTTTTTTTTCACCGTTTTTGGCCGATTTATATTCTTCCTCATATTTGCGATAAAAAAAAATCGCAATCGGCGTTTTTTTATTGGTTTGCTCAAAAGTGGTCGCGTTTACGGATGATGAGAATTCATTTTTGGGGGTTTTATTTTTTTTTTATTTTTTATTAGTAATGGCGGCGATCTGCGATTTTTTGCGGTACTGCGATATTTCAGCGGACATGTCGGACCATTTTGACACTTTTTTGGGACCATTGGCATTTATACAGCGATCAGTGCTATAAAAATGCACTGATTACTGTGTAAATGCCATTGGCAGTGAAGGGGTTAACCTGCAGGGGGCGCTCTAAGGGTTAACTATGTTCCCTGGGCGTGTTCTAACTGTAGGGGGACTGCACTATCTGGGGAAGGGAAGTGGTCACAGCCTCCATGTACAGGAAGGCTGTGATCACAGCCCTTCCCCCCCACACAGAGCGGAGGTCCGTGTTTACATACACGGACCTCCGCTCCTTCGCTCCGGGGGGGCCATCGCGGGTAGCCGGCGGCAATCGAAGCCGCCGCACCCGCTCCCTGGCCCTCCCCGAACACAGTGAGCGCGCGCGCTCACTAACCTCGTTCCCGCAGCCACCGTTGTATGACGGCGTTTTGCGGGAACGAGCCACTTTGCCGCCGTCAGATGCCGATTGGCGGTCGGCAAGTGGTTAAAGCAGTTGTATACACTTTAGAGGGATTTTTAATTACATGTAAGCCTATAATAAGGCTTACCTGTAGGTAAAAGGAATATCTTCTAAACCTGTACGGTTTAAGAGATATTCCCCCTCCAAGCAGCTGCGACGTCACGGCGCATGCAATGTGTTTGTCCCGGCACATGCGCCGTGATGTCCTGGCGAAGGCCTGCCGCATAGCGCTGGACCTTGCTGGAGAGACGGGCTCACGCACGCATGCACAGGAGTGACATCTGAGACTGGCCGGAGCCGCGTACCCGGAAGCAAGATCTGGGGGAAGATGTCCGCTCCCTCAGAGGGGACCGAGCAGCCTGGTCGGATCTTCGTTCCAAGGTGAGTATTTCATAATGAGCTAGTATGTGGTGCATGCTAGCTCATTATGCTATTGCCTTGCAGGCTTTTTGATTTTTTGACTGGGTATATAACTGCTTTAAACCAAAAATGTAATATATTGCCACTTACCAATCAATAGATGTGGTAGCTGCATTTGTAATTGTATTTTTAGGCATTTCCCCACTGCTTTAACCTGGTGATGTGCCCACCCTCTGGATGAAGGAGCACAGGGGGCACCTTTGGACAGCAGCTTTGTCAGTCTGGGGGGTATCGGCAGACTTAAATACACTAACAGATTGAAGCCAAACACCAGCTAACACTTTATATTCAGTTGTCGAGTATCTTTTCCTTTTTAGATAAAGGTTTACATAAATAAATACAATTTTCAAGTATCTATAATGCATTTAAGCAATGAGCCCCTCGAGGAGTTTTGGTAGGCTAACCTCATCCACTATTTCAGGGATGAGTTCCTTGTTAGGGTTTACATACATTTTCAATTAAAGTATGCAATCTTCTGCAATTAACAAGAATTGACTTTAGTACCAGAGCATTTTTTTATGGAAATGTTCTTAACCTTATAAATGTGTTCCAGCTACATATTATACATGTCCATTTGGCACATATGGAGTTTCTAATTTTGTAGCAGCTTTAAATAAGTATATTTTTATTTTATAGGTTTTTAATAGGAAGAAATGAACATTACATACAGTGGCAAGAAAAAAGTATACCAACCTCTTGGAATTAACTAGGTTTCTGCAGTAATTTGCCATAAAATGTGATCTGATCATCATCTAAGTCACTGTTTCTCAAGCTTTTTTCCACCAGGGCACCCTTAACCGCTTCCAGACCATCCTACGTATATTTATTGTGGCAGGGCGGCCCGGGTGCGCAAAATCACATACCTGTACGTGATTTTTTTGCACGCGGCTTGAGGGGCACGTGCACTCTGCTGGAGCGCTGCTTCCACCTGCAGATCGTTCACAAGAAACATGGAGCAGCGGTGTGCCGATGTAAACAAAGCACACCGCTGATCTGTCAGTGAGGGAAAGTGAGAGATCATGTTTCAGCTAAGCTGAATCACGATCTCTCTTTTCTCCAGTGAATCCACTCCCCCCCCCCCCCACACTTGGAAAGCACCTCCCAGGGAACACATTTAACCCCTGATCACCCACCTGGTGTTAACCCCTTCCCTGCCAGTGTAATCTATACATTGATCAGTGCATTATTTTTAGCACTGATCAATGTAATAATGTCACTGTTCCCCAAAAAGTGTCACATAGGGTCAGATTTGTCGGCCGCAAAGTCTCAGATTGCGCCATTATCAGTAAGAATAAAAAATAATAATAAAAGTCCATAAATCTATCCCGTAGTACAGACGCGCAAACCAATCAATATACGCTTATTGGGATTTTTTTACCAAAAATATGTAGAAGAATATATATTGGCCTAAACCGATGAAGACATTTGTTTTTCTACTTTTTTTTGGAATATGTATTATAGCCGAAAGTAAAAAAACTTGTGTTTTTTTTCCCAAAATTGTCTCTCTTTTTCTATTTATAGCGCAAAAAATAAAACCAGCAGAGGGGATCAAATACCACCAAAAGAAAGCTCTGTTTGTGGGAAAAAAAGGCATCAATTTTATTTGGGTACAACAGAGCAATTGTCAGTTAAAGTGATGAAGTGCTGTATCGCAAAAAATGTCCTGGTCAGGAAGTTGGTAAAACCTTCCAGGGCTGAAGTGGTTAAAAGGAACCATCTCACAGCACCCCATTCTAAAATTCAAAAAACTAAACTAATAGTTTTACATAATGCAGCAACATTCACATGCATAGGACAGCCAACATTAGAGGTGATTTATTCTTCCAAAGCAAACACACCTTTGTACACTGGCACTGATTAGTATTCCAATGTTTCTCTTCTCTCTCAATCAGCTAATGTAACCCCAGTGCTGACAGAGAGGGGAAGAGGAGGGACAAAGAAGGATGATGTGCAGGTGCACGACGTGCTCCTTATCAACTGATGATGTCACTGGCGGCTAGAAGGTTGTAATGGTGCACAATGAAAAATTGTGGCTTTATGTAACTAATAAGTAGAACTGATCCACCTGCTGGCGTGTATACACTTTATGGGCAATTTCTAGGCATTTTGCCAAGGCACCCCTGAAGACACCTGAAGGCACTCTGGTTGAAAAAGGGTGATTTAAGTCACAACAATAGACAAACATAATGTGCTTAAAAGGTAAGTTCACCTTTACAGAAAATCAAGGTCAACGTACATTGGACCCCCTACCCATCCCCCCCCCCAGTCCCGCTGACCTGGAGTCCCGTGATCACCTGCTGCAACACATCAGGCTGCCGCTTCACCAGTCAGGGGATTTGAATCCCTGCAACTTAATCTCCTAAATGTACCTTGTAGAAGTACATATAGGAAGCATCCTAATTGGTTAGCGCCATCACATGGACGGCGCCAACCAATCAGGGCCCGCCTAACCGCTGGAGGAGAGGAGAGAAAGCCATGGGGATTTCAAATCCCTGGACTGGTAAAGTGGCGACCTGATGAGTCACAGTGGGTGATCGCGGGACTCCACGTTGGCAGAACCAGGGGGGATGGGGAGGGGGTCGAGTGTAAGTTCACCTTACAGACTTTCTGTAAAGGCGAACTTACACTTTAAGCTGATAACACACAAATAATTCTACAATTCTAATTTCTTGTGTCTATATTGAGCACACCCATTAAACATTCACAGTGCTGGAGGAAAAAGTAAGTAAAGTCTTGGCATTAATAACCGGTCAAACCTCCTTTGGTAGCAATGACTTCAAGCAAGCACTCTCTGTAGCTCTGGATCAGACCTGCACAAGATTCAGGAGCAATTTTTAACCATTCCTCTTTACAAAACTGCTTCAGTTCAGACACAGTTGTAGGCTGTCTGGTGTGAACGGCTCTCCTGAGGTCATTTCACAGCATCTCTAAGGAGTCAAGATCTGGCCTCTGACTGGGCCACTCCAAAAAGCACATTTTCTTTTTCTAAAGTCAGCCTGTGGTGGATTTATTTTGATGCTTAGGTTCGTTGTCCTGCTGCATCACCCAATTTCTAATAAGTTTCACCTGGCAGACATTATCCTGGAGGATATTTTGGTAAACTTGGGAATTCATGTTTCCCTCAATGATGTAGTCTAGGCCCTGAGGCAGCGAAGCAAGCCCAGATCACATTTCCTCAACCATACTTTACCATTGGGATGATGTTGATGTTAGTAAGCTGTGTCCTTTTTGTACCATACATAGTGCGGAGTATTCTTCCCAAAAAATGCATCTTCTTTCATTAGTTCACAAAACATTTTCCCATGGATTGCAGTTTGCCAGGGTGCTCTTTGGCAAACTTCAGGTGCACAGCAATTTTTTTTTTTTTGGGGAGCAGTGGCTTCCTCCATGGTCTTCTGCCATGGACACTCTGCCTGCTCAAACACTTATGTATGGTAAACGCATGAACAGGGATGTTTGCCAGTGCCAGTGATGTCTTCAAGCCTTTAGCTGTTACTCGTGGGTTCTTCTTTACCTCACTGAGGATTCTGCATTGTGCCTTGGGAGTCACCTTGGCTGGGTGCCAACTTCTAAAAAAAATAGCCAAAATACTAATTTGTCTCTATTTATAGACAATTTGTATAACTGTTGACTTATGGGTGCCTAAACACTTTGAGATTGCTTTGTATCCCTTTCAGCCTTATGCAGGTCAGCTACTCTTGATTGTATATCCTCAGAAAGCTCCTTTTTGTGAGGCATGATTCACATTCACATCTGATGCTTCTTATTAACAGCAATCTTAAAATATTTGAGTGTCTTTTATCAATTGAAGTAGCTCTAAACCACACCTCCAAACTTGTTTCATTATTTGGACTCCAGGTATGCAAACTACTAACTCCAATTAACTTTCATTGAAGTAATTAGTCTATGGGTCCACTTACTTTTTCCTCCAGCACTGTGAATATTTAAAGTGGTAGTAAACCGTGTGGGGAAAAGCATAAAAACAAAACACAAACGAGCGCTCCTAAAAAAAAGCAAACACATTAATCCTGTCTATGAATAAAGGGTGTATACAGGACTGGTAACAAAATTAGTACCAAAGCCCAATAAGAGCAAAGGCCAGGTGTCCATATAAAAAGTAAAATGTTTATTCCAAATAAGTTAAAAACATGAGAACCATAACTGGATGTTGGACAGCATTACCAGTGGTTGACCAGACCCAGACTTCCTGCAGGAGGAATATGCAAAGAGATCCTTGAATCTCCTGGGAGACCCAGATGGGAAGGAGATCCTGGTTGGGAGGCTGCCTGCCGCGGCCGAACATCAGGGGCACTTGAGTCACTGGAAGTGGTGTCACCAGGACACAGAGGTCATCCGATGTAACACTGGAATGCTGGGAGACCAGGAAGTTGAGCCGGTTGCCAGGACTACATGTTTCCGGGGAAACACCCCATTGTCAAAATTGGCAACAGCATTTCAATGTTGCACAGCTGACGCCTGTGTCTCAGTGACGTCACTTCCAGTGACCCGAGTGCCCCTGCTGTTCAGCGGTGGGGGGGCGGCCTCCCAACCAGGATCGCCTTCCTATCTGGGTTTCTTGGCACATTCGAGGATCTCTTTGCCATCTGGGTCCCCTGGCATATTTTTCTTGCCACAAGTCCGACTGTAGTCACAGCCAGGAATGTGCATGCAAGGGAGGCTCCATGGGACTCTGAAAGGCAATGGAGCCACCCTAATACAGGAAACAAGGGAAGAAATATTTTGGGCTAGGTTCACACTATTCCGTTTTCCAGCAGCTGTGTTTGTGTGGAAACAGTAGCCTATAATTTGAATGGGCAGCTGCACCTACGGAAAACGAGGAGAAAATGAAAGTAGTACTAAAGGCAAAAAACTTTTTTTTTTCATTTTGGGAAGAGTAAGGGAGGATTATAGTCTGCATCAGAATCATCCTAAAGTGTTGTGTGATTTCCATGTTTGCAAATATAGCCTACCAAGACTTCTGCCTTTATCTGTGTTAACAGCAGGTTTTAATTGGGTCCTATAACTAGAGGGAGAAAGGCTGTTTCTTTATGCCTTACTAGATATAAGACTACAAGATATAACCAGAAATGTTTGTGCTCAGGGCACAGAGAGTTTATTAACACCACAGGGTATTACAAGCCACAGCTCATTTCAGTTAAGTTGAGAGTCACCATACCAGGCCCTCCAAAATGGTTTATTCATTTGATGAAGTCAGTTAACACATTTAGTTACCATGTCTACCTAATAGCCATACACGTCCAGCTAGGGTGGGCTATAACACTCACATACAGTATTAGATATAAACAGTGCATATTGATTGCGTGATAAACATAAAGACCTAATGTTTCATATTTGCGTTAATGTGCCAACATCCTACATTATCACATTTCAGACATCACATGAGGGAGCTGGAGCTCAATGCTATTCGTTTATCTTTCTATCAATTTCTTCAGGAGCCATCACTGCTGGGAGAACACAGTAATTATTGTTAGCAGCTATAGTGGCAGTAATTGCATGGTAGAAATCCAGCATGCTGGTTGCATGATGGATCGATTGCCTCTGGCAATGTCTTTTTGTATCAGGCACACTCTAATATGTCTGTTTGTATGGAATTGTTGTTGGTCTTCCACAAAATGGTGGACAGAATTGCATCCAGGGCAAAGATTAGTATACCATATATAAATGGCGGCGTGGTCTGATTGGCTCATTATCCCCTGAGGAAGTCACGTGACTCTGTGACGATAGGAGGAGCCAATGACCTCATGCTGCAAACAGGAAGTGTGTGGGCTGCCATTTTGCTTGAGCCATTTCTTATGTACTTGTATGCAATCTGAGGCGCACCAGCAAATGTGCACTTTTTAAAATTAAGTTTTTAATCTTGGGCTTTATTCTTTGATAACAAATAATCTTAAATATACAGAGAGCGCTATATATACATATCATTCTTTGTTAAGCTTCCTATATACAACCACTGAACGATTCCTGTGGATGGAGGTGGATTGAATGGCATCTGTATACAGCAGAGAGGAACACTTCAGGTATATCGTACCCTGTTTAAAGGGAATGCGCCTGAGACCTGATTTTCATGGAGTCAAACCGCAAGGTGAGAGTATTGGAATGTTGGTGATGGGTTTTGTACAATACAAGTTGGAGTGATTCACAAAAACATTTCACAAAGTCTACAGTATTTATGGCACGAGTAGAAGAAAGTTATAATGGGCATATACATTGATAGTTGAAGGACTTTTATATCATAATTATTGTGGACTTGCACAGTTTGGTTTTGTTTTTTTGGATTATGATTTGTGGCATTGATTAGTTATTTTATCTAATACTGGGCGGCACTATTTAATATATTGTTAACATAAAATCACTGTCCTGCCCCCAGCATTAAGTCAGCACCTGATCACTAAACGCTGGATAGGTCTTCTTACAGTGCTGCAGCTGTGAATGACAAGTGCGGCTGCAGCAGAGACCTAGAACCGAAGGGCATTTCCCTGCACCTCTTGTTGAAAGCACAGTAAGCCCACATTGTACCAATGGAGGATATGCCACCGCATGACTTATATGGTGTCACTTGGTAAATGGTCTGCAGTTTCCAATGCTGATTGCTGTACGAGAGCGTGAACAGAAGTTAAACATGGTGCTATGCATTTATGAAGGTACATGCATTACATGGCTGTTTAGCGTTCATGTTAATTCTAGGGTGAACTTCCACTTTAATGCTAAAGACTTAATTTACTTTAAATGCCACAGACATGGGAAGTGCAGACAGTGGTCCATTCAATTCTGTATATATAACCTTAAAATTTACAATTTTTGAATCACAGTAAAATAGCAAAATTGTGTTTCAGAAACAAAATGTACTCCAGAAAAAAAAACATTCCATTCAGACAAAAATACACCCAACCCGTAAACTTTTTTTTTTTTTTTTTATAATAGTCCCTTGATGGGTACCATTTCTTACATTACTGATTTCTATACTACATTACTAGAGCATATTTCATAGCTTATGATCACTACAAAGATAGTGTAGTTTGGAAAGAAGACTGGACATTCCAAGTAGAAAGAAAACAGATGAAATCATTGCCAGATCCAGACAAAAATGCCAACTGACCTCTCATGTCTACTAGCTGCTTAAAGAAGATCTCCACTAAGTCCAGTCAATAAAATCTCATATAAGATATAAAATAAGATATAAAATGTTAAATTCAATTTCAAAAGTTGTTAATATTATTAAATGTGAAGGTTGTAATAACAGAAGGCCTGGTGATCTAGCTGTAAAGTTCTTCCGGTATGGTGTGACAGCTCTCTCCCTATTACAGGGTTTCTCGACCAGGATTCCGTGGAACCCTAGGGTTCCTCCAGAGGTTGCTAGGGGTTCCTTGAGCAATGGTCAATTTCTACCTCTCAGATAAATTCCCAATGACATCATTGATCTTTTTAGCTATCTGTAAGGGGTAATTCTTCCCAATGACCACAAGTGTAGGGAGCATTCTACCCATTGACCATCACACTAATGTATCATGAGTTGTAGATTTTTAATTTTTAGCAGGGGTTCCCCGAGACCGGAGAATCATTTTTAAGGGTTCCTCTGTGTTGAAAAGGTAGCGAAAGGCTGCCCTATTACATTGCTGCATTGTCACCCTGTCACATGCGCCCTTGGTGAGGACTTCATATTACACAGGCATGATCCACCACTGACACTATGAGGACGCTGGTCCTGAACACTGATGTGTAGTCAATGCTGGAGCAAGTGCATACAGACAGGAAGTAGCTGTCAGAGGCTGTGGAAGATCAGCTGAACTGATATGCTAAAAAGCATAAAATAAATACAGTATGTCATCTTGTTTGGATTGGATCCTATAAACACTTGACCTGCTACAATCTGGCTGAAGACAACATTTTATAATTTGATCATCAAAAAAATATTTGATAAATTAAGTTTGGTGTAGCATGAACTCTATAATTGTGCATCTTGCAAGGTTTCTCAAAACCATCTTCTTTTGTTCTGGTAACCACCCTTGTACATGATACTTTACAAAATGTAATACTTACTGAGCTTTGCATAACTTCTCCCAGGCCTTATGGAATTTCACAGGGTCTTCAGCTTTGGTAGAAGGTTCTAACTCAGCAGAGTCTATATACTGCAAAAGTATAAGAGATATGTTCACTTTTTACAGGTACAGTATCTGGAAACTTTGACACAAAGAGGGCAATGTATGAACAAGCAATCATTTCAGTGCTTCTACAGATAGAGTTAAGCTAAAAATTATATATCCTGCATAAAAAAATCTCAACATGTAAATATGTGAAGAGACAAAGAGATGCACCCCCCCCCCTCCATTTATACTTACCTAATCTGTCCCCCAGCGTCTCTACACTGAGAGCCAATCGATCAAACACCGTCGATCTCTCGATTTTCAGAGCTCTGTGAGCAGAGAGCTGTAGACTGTCAGTCACCGCTCTCTGTTCTTCTCCCTCCTCGCTCATTGGAGCACTGGGCTGTGGAGGGGCGGGGCGGCTGTCTTGGGCTCTCGTGGTTCGCTGATAGGCTGATACGGCTGTCTGTCCAGGCACCTTGTGGATCCAGACTCTGTGGTCGTGATGACACGGTGCTTGGACAGACATTGGTGACGTCAGCAGAGAACAGACTTTAGTCCGCTCTCTTCTGAAAATGGGTCACAGGAGTGCAAAACGATTTGCACTCTTGTGATCCTTAGAAGTACAGACAAATGATCTTTGGCTGGACTTCTCCTTTAAGTGTTCTTTCAGGTGTCTTCTGCTTGCTTTTGACTTCATAAAGGGCCAGTTCGCACCAAAACCCACCACACTTGCAATCTGTAGCGGATATCCGCATTAACTTAACAACACATCAAATGCAGGTCACAAACCCAGTGTGTTTACCTGTACTGGATCACATGGTACAGTAATACCATACGATCCAGTTTCAGTGTCTTTGTTGAACCCAGATAGCAAGCAATTGTGCTGCGAGTTTGAAAATGACTTGCTAAGCTATTGCTACATTTGCCAGGCTTCACAAGTTTGTTGTACAATTGCAGCAAGTCCGCATTGCATGACTCCAGATCAACTTTCTTGGCAAACTTTGAGTAAGTCTGTAGCAAGTTCTGATTCAGTTATGTTGTGCAATAGTCATTCCACCACAGGGGTCAATGTGGCTGAATGTTCATGCTGTAGACTTGCAGAGCTCTTGCTGTGGACTCACCACTGCAACTTTGCTCTTCCTAGAGACTTGCCACGCAAATTTGCTACAAATTGGAAAAGCGTCAACTAGAACTTGTACTTCAAGTGCTGTGCAAGTGTACAACTTGCCAGTGAAAAGTGCAGCAAGTTAACAGACTTATAATTCAACACTGACACAAATTTGTGTCAAGTTATCCTTGCTATCTGCATGCACTACTTTTGGGGCATTCAAATGAGTGGGCTGAAATAGCACTGCATCTGGGGCAACAAGATTGTGTTTGCTTCAAGCAGGTTTTGTATACCAATAAAAGTCTATAAGAATGTAAAATGCCTTTGAAGCAAGTCAAAAGCAGGTCAGAAGGAGCTCAACTGCAGGCCAAATACACCTGTCAATGAGTGCTGAATAATCTCAGAAGTATCTTCAACTGATGTCAAAGCAATGCTATTGATAGCCCATTGACACAGGCCCTTAAACCACTTGCCGACCAGCCACTGTACATATACGGCGGCAGGTCAGATCTCGTGCGCAAACCACGGGTCCGTGCATGCGACACTGTCCACCGGCCACGCGCGATCGCAGTACACAGAGGAGGAACGCCTATGTAACAAGGTGGATCCCTGTTCTGACGGGACACCATTGAGATCTGCTGTTCCTAGTGATCAGAAACAGCGAACTCTTTGTTGTCCCAGGCAGCCCAGCCCCCACACAGTTAGAACACAGCCAGTTAACCTCTTGATCGCCCTCCTAGGGTTAACCCCTGTCCTGCTAGTGTCATTTATACATTTATCAGTGCATTTTTATAGCACTATCATTGTAATAATGTGACTGGTCCCCAAAAAGTGTCACTTGGAGTCAGATATATCTGCTGCAATGTCGTGGTCATTGCGATTTTATTTACCAAAAATAAGTAGAAGAATACATATCGGCCTAGATCGATGAATACACTTTTTTTATATATATTATTTTTTGGAGATGCATTATAACAGAAAGTAAAAAATATTGTTTGTTTTCAAAATTGTCGCTCTTTTTTTGTCTATAGAGGAAAAAAAAAAACCGCAGAGGTGATCAAATACCAAAAGAAAGCTCTATTTGTGGGAATAAATTACATACATTTTTTTTTTTGGTACAACATCACAGGACCTCGCAATTGTCAGTTAAAGGGACACAGTGTTGTATCGTAAAAAATGGCCTGGTCATTAAAGTGGTTGGCAAGTATTGCCCACCACTTTAACCTACAGGTAAGCATATCTCCTGTACAGTTCAGGAGATATGCAGTGTACTGTGATGTGTCCATGTCATCGGCCTAGGTGCCGTTTCTTCACTGACAGCGTGCTGCGATTGGCGGCTCCCGCGCGCATGCGTGGGAGTGATGCCACGCGGCTTCGGCAAATCGCAGGGAGTCCGTGGCCCCCAGAAGGAAGAGGGGTGAAGATGGACGCTTCCTGGAGCGGGGACAGCGTGGGTTTCCATGGCAGGTAAGTGTCACATAATAGACTAGTATGCGATGTATGCCAGCCTATTATGATTTTATATTACAGGGTAATCGGGAGAGAAAAAGAGGAAGTAAAACCCATCAGGGTCTACTTCCTCTTTAATCACTTGCCGACCATCAACCGCAGGTTGACGGCGACAAGGTGGCTCGATAAGGCAAACCGCCGTCGTATACGACGGCGGCCGCGATCACGAGCCGTGGGCACGCGCCCTAGGCGCAGGCGCTACAGCGCCATTCGTCACAGGACCGATCAATCTACAGGGCCAGGCCAATGATTTTTGGCCTGTCTCTTCGGTCCTGCCAATGATAGGGCTCCCCTGCCTCTGAAATGTAAACAGAGGCAGTAAGCTCCACTTCCTCCCTGAAGCCCTTTTCGGTTTCAGCGAGGAAGAAGGAGCATCAAAAACGTGAGTTGCACAAACAGCACACTGACACCAGGACACATAGGCACACTTAACCCCTTGATCGCCCCCTGGTTAACCCTTTCACTCCCTGTCACTCCCTGTCACAGTATCATATAGTGCAACGATCTGATTTTTACCGATCGCTGTACTTGTGACCCTTGTGATGCTAAATCAGTGTTAGGGTAGATAATATTAGGCCTAGTTAGGTCATATTGGACCACGCTCCCAATTCACCATATGCCCGTGTTCTCTGCTTGCATGTCCAGGGCACAATACGAGCAGATTTTGCGGTTCATGCACTTTAGTGATAATGAACTCAGTCGTCCATGGGGTGACCCTGAATTTGACCGGCTCTACAAAATTCGGCCCCTCATAAACCACTTCAACCAGAAGTTCGCCACACTTTTTATTCCCAACAAAGTTGTGTGCGTGGACGAGTCCCTGGTTAAATTTTCTGGCTGTCTTGCTTTCAAGCAGTACGTCCCCAGCAAGCGTGCCAGATACGGGTTCAAGATGTATAAGCTCTGTGACAGGGCCACAGGCTATACACATAGTTTCCTGGTTTATGAGGGCAAAGATAGTCATGTAGAGCCGGAAGGATGCCCAGACTACATAGGGAGCGCTGGCAAGATTGTGTGGAGCTTGGTGTCACCCTTATTCGGAAAGGGCTACCACTTGTACGTGGACAATTATTACACGAGCGTGCCACTGTTTATTCCCTTATTTGATCATCAGATTGGCGCATGTGGCACCGTGCGACCTAATCGCCGGGGCTTCCCCCAACGGCTTGTAGAATCCCGTCTTAGTCGGGGGGAGAAAGCCTGCGCTAAGTGTAATAATTTGCTTGCGATGAAGTGGAGGGACAATTGGAATGTTTTCGTTCTGACCTCCCTTCATGCAGATACGACAGTGCAAATTTCTATGGCGACTGGTCTTGTGGAGAAACCCCTCTGTGTCCACGAATATAACCTAAATATGGGAGGGGTGGACCTCAATGATCAGTTACTGGCGCCGTACCTAATTACCCGTAAAGTGAGACGCTGGTACAAAAAAGTGTCTCTATACCTTTTTCAATTGGCTTTGCTGAACGCTCATGTCTTATACAGAGCGTCAGGACTGACAGGATCCTTCCTCAAATTCATGGAAGAGATCATCACAGCCCTTCTGTATCCAGATGGTGCTGCACCACCTATTCACCATGTGAATGCAGTTAGCCGGCTGCATGGGAGGCACTTTCCACACCTCCTCCGTGGTACCCCAGGCCAAAGAACACCCCAAAAGAGATGTCGTGTCTGCAGACGACGTGGATACAGGCATGACACCCGCAGTTATTGCAAAACCTGTCCTGACCAGCCTGGTCTCTGCATCAAGGACTGTTTTGAACGCTATCACACATTAGTGAATTATTAGCGTAGGGTGCAGCAGACACAGCGATAGGCACACTGACATAGGGTCTCCAAAGATGCCAGTGCATTTTGAGAGGCCCAAACCTGGAACCGATTTTTAGTTACAAAAAAAAAGAAGGCGTACCAAAAAAAAAAGTTAAAAAAACAAAAAAATATATAAAATAAAAAAAATAAAAACAGTTGTACGTTTCTTTTTTCTCTCTCTCTCTCGTTTTCTCTCTAATCTCTCTCTGTTCTCCCTCTATTGTTAATATTTTGTATGCATACCTGTTTGTTACTGTTTTTATCATATTTTCTTTGCAGGTATGTCATTTTTTATGTTAATGCTTACCTGTAATGTTATATTGTTAATTTGTTTTATATTTTTTTCTTTTTAGCAGGTATGTAATGTTTTTATGTAACTGTGTTTTATTAATTGTTTATTCCTTTTCAGGTATGCCATTCAGCTGCAGCACTGGTTTATTAATGGTGCAAAAGCGTGGGAGCAAAAGCAGTTGCTCCCACCATTCATAAAGCAGCGACTCCAGAGCTGTTGGCGGTGATTTCACCACCTCAGTTAAAAATAGAGCAAATATACCGGAGCATAGGGGCAGTGGGTGGAAATTGGGGCGGATTGCCCCTATGCTCCGGTATATTTTTTAAAAAAGTGGCTATGCCCACTATTAGAAGTGGGAGGATGAAGGGAGGTTTGCTAATGGTGGGCATACCCACCGATTGATTCTTTTTTTCATGAAAAAAAGAACATTACTATATATGCCCAACAAGGACCCGCGACATACTAGTGTGTTGCTGGTCTTCTCAGGCTATCCTGTCCCACCGGGGAACGTGAGAATGCAGCTGGTGGTTCCGCCAGCTGACCATAGAGCTGATTGAAGACTAGAATGTCTCCAATCATCTCCATGGCCTAAGAAACCGGAGGCTACGAGCATTTTGTGACTTCGGTTTCGCCAGATATAAACAGCGCCATTGGGAAATTGGGGAAGCATTTTATCACACCGATTTTGCTGTGGTCAGATGCTTTAAGGGCTGGGGAAAGATCTAGAGTTTAGTAGACCACAAATTAAAGAAAAAAAAAAAATATGCGACAATACCTATTTTTATCATAGGGGATATTTAAAATCCCTGTGATAAAAATAAAAATGATTTAAAAAAAGATGAAAGGGACAGTGTAGAAATAAAATAAAAAAGCAAAATGAATAATTAAAAAAAAAAAAAAATGCACCCCTGCACCCTGTGCACGCGCGCATAGATGGACGCAATCGTCAGTCTCGTGTCGTATGTAAACAACAATTTCACCATGCATGTGAGGTATCAACGCGAACATCAGATCGAGGGCAGTAATTCAAGCAGTAGACCTCCTCTGCAGATCTAAAGTGGTAACCTGTAAAGGCTTTTTAAGGGTTTTAAAAATGTATATAGTTTGTCGCCGCTTCGCGGGTGTTCGTTATTTTTAAAGCATGTCATGTTTGGTGTCCATGCACTCGGCATGAGATCAACTTTTATATTTCACCAAAAATTTGGGCAAAATAGTGTGTTTTTCTG
Source organism: Glandirana rugosa (assembly GCA_018402905.1). Taxonomy (NCBI): domain Eukaryota; kingdom Metazoa; phylum Chordata; class Amphibia; order Anura; family Ranidae; genus Glandirana; species Glandirana rugosa. Next base: position 402,772 of record BLSH010423897.1, on the reverse strand, counting down.
CATTAAAATTCAAAAAAGTGTTTTTTTTTCTCAAAAAATGCATTTGAAAAATTGCTGCGCAAATACTTTTTGAAAAAAAAATTGTAACACCCACTATTTTAATCTGTAGGGCATCTTCTTTAAAAAAAATATATAATGTTTGGGGGTTCAAAGTAATTTTCTAGCAAAAAAAAAGTATTTTTTTCATGTAAACAAAAAGTGTCAGAAAAGACTTGGTGGATCAAGTGGGGGGGTTTGTAATATATAAAAAAAATTTCTTCTACGGGATGTCTAATTTTATCACCCACAATGTTAAAAAAAAAGTTTTTCATAAACGCGTCGTTAAAAAGTTTACGTAAAAAACTCTTTTTTTTTGTGAAAAAACTTAAAATTACGTCTTTTTGTGTGATAAAACGGGTTTAAAAACCACTTTATATTTTCAACTAGAGTACGGCTCACGTACCTGTGGTTTGTACTGTACGAAATTTTTATTGCTTGTGGGCGCTTCGCCGCTGTTTGATATATGTAAAAATTTTGGGAATTTTTCGGAAA
>BLSH010423897.1:347769-401483 GCA_018402905.1 Glandirana rugosa | reverse complement strand
TGGGGGGGGGGTTGTGCTATCTGGGCATTTCATGGCCTCCAAAACTGAGATAGTTAGTGTGGGGTGAAGGCATACATTTTTGCCCTTAGAAATCCTGAAGGCTGTAATTGATTTTCAGGGTCCCGTACGCCGATAGGCTCCCAATAAGTCTCACACATGTGGTATCCCGTACTCAGGAGAAGCAGCAGAATGTATTTTGGGGTGTAATACCACATATACCCATGGCATGTTCAAGCAACATATCATTTCATTAACAACTTTGTGTATTTTTAAATTTTTTTGGTCATTTTTCAATCACTTATGACAAAAAAATAAAATATTCACTGTCCTCAACATGCCTCTCAGCAAATTCCTTGGGGTGTCTACTTTCCAAAATGGGGTCATTTGGGGGGGGGGGTTGTACTGCCCCTCCATTTTAGCACCTCAAGAAATGAGATAGGCAGTCATAAAATAAAAGCTGCGGAAATTCCAGAAAATGTACCCTAGTTTGTAGACGCTATAACTTTTGCGCAAAGCAATAAATATACGCTAATTGGCTTTTTTTTTTACCCGAGACATGTGGGTGAATGCATTTTGCCAAAAATTTATGACTAAAATTTAGTTTATTGTATTTTTTGTAATAACATAATGTTGAAAATATCAATTTTTTTCAAAATTTCCGTTCCTTTTTTGTTTATATCGCAAAAATTAAAAAGCGCAGTGGTGAAGAAATACCACCAAAAGAAAGCTCTATATGTGGGAAAAAAAGGACGCAAATTTTGTTTGGGTACTGCATTGCATGACCGCGCAATTACCATTTGAAGCGGCGCAGTGCCAAATTAAAAAAAGTGCTCCGGTCCTAAACCTGGAAATCCTTCCGGGGCTGAAGTGGTTAAGGGGGCAAATCCTAATAGATCTTTATTAATTATAGTTGTTTAACTAGCAAGCCGACCAGGCCCTTATTCTGCTCACGCTATAGAGTAAACAGACAGCTGGAAAGAAAATGGTGGAGTCATGGTTGGGCCCTTGATCATAAGTTGTTCATCAATACCTCTCTGTACTCCCTTATTTTATCAAGCAATTTAGAAAACTTTCTTTTTTTTTCAATTTAGGAAAAAGTTCTCTTAAAAAAGCAGATTGTTGGTGTAACTGTGCAGAGAAATAGTAAAGCCAAATCTATTTCTTTCCATTTTGAATTGAATTAAGGAAGGCTTAGAAGATCTGTCAGGTTCATATTGCTTTCTATATCCTTAGTAAAAAGATTTTCTCTTATTTCCAGCGTACCAAGATAGGAAGACATGGGAAATCTTACCAATTACATCACAAGCAGCAATAAAGATCTGAGGATTTTAGAGATTCAAAGCCTTTTTCACTCCATGCAAAACTAGAAAAGTTTGTCTGAAGTTAGGTCTGAATTTGCAGCTTTACAAATTTTGAGATTACTTTGTACAATGGCCATATTCTGCCAAACTCCAGGTAATATTGTTTAAACAGTAGCGGACTGCACATGCATATATACTGCAGGGGGGGCCATTCTCGGCTGGATGAGGTATATGTATGTAATCCAGCATTTTCAGGCATGTACCCCCCCATCTGTGCTGTCATTCGGTACAGCACAAGTCAGTCAGCAGGTCCCAGCCAATGATTTATGGCTGGGACCTGCTGAGCAGCTTAGCGAATCACAGCATAGAGCCCCGTGTATAGAGAGCAGTGATGTAGCTTTGTTTTTTTCTCCTTGCAAATCAGGGGAAAAAAATCAGCCTCATCTATTAGTAAAAGCAGATTATAATGCACACATTACACTTGGTAGGCCCAGTTAACCCTTTCATTGCCCCTAGATGTTAACCTCTTCCCAGCCAGTGTCATTAATACGGTGCCAGTATATACTATCAGCACTGATCACTGTTTTAGTGTCACTCCTGATTTCAGTGTCAGTTGGTCAGTTCCCACCCAGTGTCAGTTAGGCCCCATTCTCACCTGAGCGTTTTGTAGCTTGATACACTGGAGGGGAAAAAAAATCAATGCTTCTCTATGGAGATGGTTCACATCTCCACTCCAAAATGCCAGAAGCCAAAAGCCTGAAGCTCAAAAAAGTTCTGGAGGTATATTTGTAGCTTTATTTGGGTGTTTTCTACTTTTTACACTGGTGACCCTTTGACCTGTACAAAATCGTGTCAAAATCGTGGTAAAAACCACGTGTCTTTCTGCCTGAAAATGCTACTCCCCGGTGTGAATCCTGCTTTCGTGTCAACTTGTCTGCCACACTGTCACAGTCCCACTATAAGTTGCTGCTCAACGCCATTACTAGTTTAAAATAAATCCAGTATATATACCATAGTTTGTAGATGTTATAACTTTCACACAAACCAATTAATATACACTTATTGGGATTTTTTTTACCAAAGACATGTAGCAGAATATCCTTTGCATACATTTATGAAGAAATTTGATATCTTTTTATTGGATATGTTTTATAACAGAAAGTAGAAAAACATTTTTTTTTAATATTTAAGTTCTTTTTTCATTTTTATAATAAAAAATGTAAAACACCCAGTCGTGATCAAATACCACCAAAAAAGCTCTATTTGTGTGAAAAAAAATTCTATAAATTTCATTTGTGTACAGTGTTGCATGACTGCGCAATTGCCAGTTAAAGTAGCACAGTGTTGAGTAGCAAAAATGCTCTGGTCATGAATAAGGTAAAACCTTCTGGAGCTCAAGTGGTTAAAGTGTATTTATAACCAAAGCTTTCTTTTAGTCTTGGACAGAGAGTGGAAAAGTTAGAGCCACTGTTGCTTTTTTTTTGTTATTCGAGGCTCCAAAGATTTCACCTTACTGTCCTCACGGCAATGATTTTACCAGACAGGAAGTGAGGGAAACTCCCTAATGGCAACACAGACAAAAATAAAAATGCATTTTTTTTGTATAGTTTTATTTTTTTTTGTTTGCCATCTGTGTCTGTTGCAGGTTTTACCTTACTAAAAAAAAAATATTATTATATTGGTGTTTTCAGTAGGAAGAATGCCCCTTAGATCAGTGTTCTGCCCTCTTAAATGGATTGTCAGTGGGTAGAATACACCATTACATTTGAGGTTAGTGGGAATGACCCAAACACTGGGTATGAGTGGAAAGAATATCCCAACCATTGGCGGTCAGTATGAAGAAGGCTCTTTACAGTAGATTGATGATTAGTTGCCAGAATAATCTCCTTATTGCTAGACAGATCAGAAAGTCCAGTGGACCCATGTGGTTTGGTTTGTCAGGTTGGCGCTAGATATCATCAGCCCGGATGTCAACATGCCATTGCTCACTGCTAGAGGAACCCCTTAGCAACCTCTGGAGGAACCACAGGTTTCCATGGAACCCTTGTTAAAGTGGTTGTCAACTTGTGTCAACCACTTTAACCTACAAGTATGCCTATAATAAAGTTTACCTGTAGGTGCCCTGCATATTTCCCAAACCTGCACGGTTCAGGAGATATGCAGTGTTGAAGCTGTGCCAACGTCATTTCGGTACATGCGCAGTGAAGGAAAGGCCTCCGTGACGTTCCTACACTGCGACTGTGCCGTGACTGGCGCGGGAGTGACGTCACGCGACTCTGGCCAGTCACAGCGCTAGAGTCGCAGCCCTGGAAGGAAGAGGGGCTGAAGATGGACGCTGCCTGCAAAGGGGACAACGCTGGACGTCGCAGGCTTCGTTTGCAGGTAAGTGACACATAATGGGCTAGTATGCGATGCATACTAGCCCATTATGTTTCTACTTTACAGGGGTACATAGAGGAAGTAAACTCAATCTGGGTTTACTTCCTCTTTAAGATTTCATTAGGTTATAATTTAACACCCAGACTCTGTCTGCAAAGCAGGAATTTTTTTGAGCACTAATGAGAAATCTAAACTTGTCAGGTTACTTGACTGGGAGAGAACATGAATGTTGTTTTTCTCAGTGAAAAAACAACAGTGATTAAGTGAGGGTTCTTTAACCTGACAGACAGATGTTCCACCAGTTACCTGTAGGCTTACCAATGTCCCTGATGTCTGAGTTTCCCTTCTCTGTGACACTATAATTATTTCTCTAAGGAAGATCATACCTGTGGAAACGTGCTGACCTTTGCCTGAACTCTGGGTCTGAAGTCCTGCAAATCAACTGTCTTGTAAGAAGAAATTCTGTATCAACAGCCAAATATCTGTCAAAGACCCCTACACATACTCTATTTTCTCCTTTCAGCAGGAATTGCTAATTCCAACCTGATTAGAAATTTCAGCTTGTCTGCAGATGGATGATTAGGATTAATATATATATATACAGTATCTCACAAAAATGAGTACACCCCTCACATTTTAGTACATATTTTATTCTATCTTTTCATTTGACAACACTGAAGAAATGACACTTTGCTACAATGTAAAGTAGTGAGTGTACAGCTTGTATAACAGTGTAAATTTGCTGTCCCCTCAAAATAACTCAACACATAGCTATTAATGTCTAAACTGCTGGCAACAAATGTGAGCACACCCCTAAGTGAAAATTTCCAAATTGGGCAACAAGGGGTTGATTAACTAAAGCTGGAATGTGCAAAAAACAGTGCAGCTGTGAATGCTAGCCAATCAGCTTCTAACCTCAGCTTGTTCAATCAAGCTTTGACAGTATAACCTTGAAGCTGATTGGTTTCTGTGTGGAGCTGCACCAAATTTTGCACTTTAAAGCTTTAGTAAATCAACCCCAAAGTGTCAATATTTGTGTGGCCACCAGTATTTTCCAGCATCGCCTTAACCCTCTTGGGCATGGAGTTCACCAGAGCTTCACAGGTTGCCGCTGGAGTCCTCTTCCACTCCTCCATGATGACATCACGGAGCTGGTAGATGGCATCCTTGCGCTCCTCCACCTTCCGTTTGAGGATGCCCCACATATGCTCAATAGGGTTTAGGTCTGGAGACATGCTTGGTCAGTCTATCACCTTTACCCTCAGCTTCTTTAGCAAGGCAGTGGTCATCTTGGAGGTGTGTTTGGGGTCATTATCATGTTGGAATACTGCCCTGCGGCCCAGTCTCCGAAGGGAGAGGGATCATGCTCTGCTTCAGTATGTCACAATACATTCACATTGGCATTCATGGTTCCCTCAAGAACTGTAGCTCTTCAGTGCCGGCAGCACTCATACAACCCTAGACAATGACACTCCCACCACCATGCTTGACAGTAGGCAAGACACACATCTTTGTACTCCTCACCTGATTGCCGCCACACATGCTTAAAACTATCTGAACCAAATAAGTTTATCTTGGTCTCATCAGACCACAGGACATGGTTCTAGTAATCCATGTCCTTAGTCTGCTTGTCTTCAGCAAACTGTTTGTGGGCTTTCTTGTGCATCATCTTTAGAAGAGGCTTCCTTTAGGGGCGACAGCCATGCAGAGCAATTTGATGCAGTGTGCGGCGTATGGTCTGAGCACTGACAGGCTGACCCCCCACCCCTTCAACCTCTGCAGAAATGCTGGCAGCACTCATACATCTATTTCCCAAATACAACCTCTGGATATGACGCTGAGCACGTGCACTCAACTCCTTTGGTCAACCATGTCGAGGCCTGTTCTGAGTGGAACCTGTCCTGTTAAAACTTGCCGAATGGCGCCTGACGGCAATAAAGTGGCAGGATATTGCAAACCGCCGTCATATGACGGCGGCCGCGATCACAAGCCGTGAGCGTGTGCACGCGCTCCAGGCGCTACAGCGCCACTCAACACAGGACTGATCACTCTACAGGGCCAGGCCAATGACATTTGGCCTGGCTCTTCTGATCGGTCCTGGCCAATGATAGGGCTCCTCTGCCTCTGTAATGTAAACAGAGGCAGAGGAAGTGAGCTCAACTTCCTCCCTGAAGCCCTTTTCAGTTTCAGCGAGGAAGAAGGAGCTTCTAAAACGTGAGTTGCACCAACACCACACTGACACCAGGACAGTTAGGCACATTTAACCCCTTGATCGCCCCCTGATCGCCCCCCAGTTAACCCCTTCACTCCCTGTCACCCCCTATCACACCCGATCCCTGCGAAATCTGACAGTGAATTTGGTAGCGTTTGAAACAGGCTCTGACAGGCTGAAAGGCTCTGCGCTTTTTTGCCTGTGAGTCACGGTAGTGTACCTATAAATTTAGAAAGTCCAAAATGTCCGATCCGAGGTACACTACTGAAGAGGCCTACAATATGCTGAATATGACAGATGAGAGTGATGGGGAAGCTCCACTGTCAGAATCAGGCTCAGCATATCAACCTGTAGAGAGCAGCGGCACCCTGTCAGATAACTCTGACGACTGAGTTGTGGTCCCTGCTAGGGTCAGGCGTACCAGACCCCGTTCTGCTGTCACTGATGTGTATGAACCGCAGGGCTCTCGTATGCAGCAGAGAGCCAGTACTAGCGTCGCTACTCGTTCTGGTGACCTGGCAAGCACCAGCAGCCTAGTACCCCCTGGACGCAGACGAACTAGCATTGCAGTATCACATGGTGACGTGGCGAGTCCCATAAGTGCAGTTAGCTAGCACGAGTAATGTCCCGCAGCCACAAAGAAGACAAACACAGACCCGCAGAACCTATAGTGCCCTTTCTGACGCACTTGCAAACCTTGATTGGCAACCCACCACTGATGCAGCACCTGTACTTCCCCCATTCACTGCCCAACCCGGAATCACGGTGAATACAGCTGATTTTACGGCCATTGATTTTTATCCGCTGTATTTCACGGAAGATCTCTATAGATCTATAGTGGACCAAAGCAATTTGTATGCTGGTCAATTCATTGCCACTAATCCCCATATGACACTTGCCAGAGACTGGAAACCATTGGCCCCTCATAAACCACTTTAAAATGTTCGCCGCACTTTTTATTCCCAACAAAGTTGTGTGCGTGGACGAGTCCCTGGTTAAATTTTCTGGCCGTCTTGCTTTCAAGAAGTACGTCCCCAGCAAATGTGCCAGATACGGGGTCAAACTGTATAAGCTCTGTGACAGGGCCACAGGCTATACACATAGTTTCATGGTTTATGAGGGCAAAGATAGTCACGTAGAGCCGGAAGGATGCCCAGACTACATAGGGAATGCTGGCAAGATTGTGTGGAGCTTGGTGTCACCCTTATTCGGAAAGGGGTACCACTTGCACGTGGACAATTATTACACGAGCGTGCCACTTTTTAGTCACTTGTTTGATCATCAGGTTGGCGCATGTGGCACCGTGCGACCAAAGGCTGGTAGAATCCCAACTTAGTCGGGGGAGAGAGCCTGCTTGAAGTGTAATAATTTGCTTGTGATGAAGTAAAGGGACAATCGGAATGTTTTCTTTATGACCTCACTTCATGCAGATACGTCTGTCCAAATTTCTACGACAACTGGTGTTGTGGAAAAACCCCTCTGTGTCCACGAATATAACCTAAATATGGGAGGGGTGGACCTCAATGAGCAGTTACTGGCACCGTGCCTAATTACCCTTAAAGCTAGACGCTGAAACAAAAAAGTGTCTCTATATCTTTTTCAATTGGCTTTGCTGAACGCTCATGTCTTATACAGAGCATCAGGAAGGACAGGATCCTTCCTCAAATTCATGAATTCAAATGTGAATGCAGTTAGCCGGCTGCATGGGAGGCACTTTCCACATGACCTCCATGGTACCCCAGGCCACAGAGCACCCCAAAAGAGATGTTGTGTCTGCAGAAAACGCGGATACAGGCGTGACACCCGCAGTTATTGTTCCACGTGTCCTGACCAGCCTGGTCTCTGCATCAATGACTGTTTTGAACGCTATCACACATTAGTGAATTATTAGCGTAGGGTGCAGAAGACACAGTGATAGGCACACTGACATAGGGTCTCCAAAGATGCCAGTGCATTTTGAAAGACCCAAACCTGGAACCAGTTTTTACTTACAAAAAAAAAAAAAGCGTACCAAAAAAAAAATAAAAAAAAAAAATTTAAAACAAAAAAAATTAAAAAAGTTTAAAAAAACAAAAAAATATCAAATAAAAAAAAAAACAAAAACAATTGTACGTTTCTTTTTTCTCTCTCTCTTGTTTTCTCTCTAATCTCTCTCTGTTCTCTCTCTATTGTTAATTCTTTTAATGCATACTTGTTTGTTACTGTTTTTCCCATGTTTTCTTTGCAGGTATGTCATTTTTTTGCTACTGCTTACCTGTAATGTTTTATTGTTTATGTGTTTTATATTTTTTTTCTTCTTAGCAGGTATGTCATTATTTATGTTACTGTGTTTTGTTAATTGTTTATTCCTTTTCAGGTATGCCATTCAGCTGCAGCACTGATTTATTAATGGTGACAGCAAAAGCGTTTGCTCCCACCATTCATAAAGCAGCGACTCCATCGCTGTTGGCGGTGATTTCACCACCACAGTTAAAAAAAAGAGCAAATATACTGGAGCATAAGGGCAGTGGGTGGAAATTGGGGCGGATTGCCCCTATGCTCCAGTATATTTTTTTAAAAAAGTGGCTATGCCCACCATTAGAAGTGGGTGGATGAAGGGAGGTTCTCTAATGGTGGGCATACCCACCGATTGATTCATTTTTTTCATTTAACCCACAGGCTGCATGAAAAAAAAAATAACATTACAATATATGCCCAGCAAGGACCAGCGACGTACTAGTGTGTTGCTGGTCTTCTCAGGCTATCCTGTCCCACCGGGGAACGGGAGAATGCAGCTGGTGGTTCCGCCAGCTGTCCATAGAGCTGATTGAAGACTAGAATGGCTCCTATCATCTCCATAGCCTAAGAAACCGGAGGCTACGAGCATTTTGTGACTTGGTCCATTGGGAAATTGGGGAAGCATCTTATCACACCGATTTTGGTGTGGTCAGATGCTTTAAGAGCTGGGGAAAGATCTAGAGTTTAGTAGACCACAAATTAAAAAAAAAAAAATGCAACAATACCTATTTTTATCATAGGGGATATTTAAAATCCCTGTGATAAAAATAAAAATGTTAAAAAAAAAATGATGAAAGGAACAGTGTAAAAATAAAATAAAAAGCAAAATGAATAATTAAAAAAAAATGCACCCCTGCCCCCCATGCACGCGCGCAAAGGTGGACGCAAGTGTCAGTCTCATGTCGTAAGTAAACAACAATTTCACCATGCATGTGAGGTATCAACGCGAATGTCAGATCGAGGGCAGTAATTCTAACAGTAGACCGCCTCTACAGGTACAGGACCCCGAAAACCAATCACCGCCTTCAGGATTTCTAAGGGCATAAAATGGTGATTTTACTCCTCAGTACCTATCACGGTTTTGGAGGCCCTGAAATGTCAAGGTAGCACAACCCCCCCCCCCCCCCAAAGTCTCCATTTTGGAAAGTAGACACCCCAAGGTATTTGCTAAGAGGCATGGTGTGTATTTTGCAGCTCTCATTTGTTTTGGAAAATGAAGAAATAAACAGATTTTTTTTTTTTTTACTTTTTTCAAATTTCAAAACTTTGTGACAAAAGGTGAGATCTGCAAAATACTCAAAATACTTCTCAGCAAATAGCTTGGAGTGTCTACTTTCCAAAATGGGGTTATGTGGGGGGGGGGGGGTTGTGCTATCTGGGCATTCCATGGCCTCCAAAACTGTGATAGGGAGTGAGGAGTAAAATCACCTTTTTAGGCACTTAGAAAGCCTGAAGACGGTGATTGGATTTTGGGGTCCCGTACGCGGCTAGACTGCCAGAAAGTCTCACATATGGGGTATCCCTGTATTCAGGAGAAGCAGTAGAATGTATTTTGAGGTGTAATTCCACATAAACCCATGGCATGTTCAAGCAACATATCATTTAGTGACAACTTTGTGAAAAAAAAAAAAATACAAAAAAAAAATTGTCATTTCCCCAAAACTTGTGGCAAAATATAAAATATTCCACGGACTCAACATGCCTCTTAGCAAATAGCTTGGGGTGTCTACTTCCCGAAATGGGGTCATTTGGGGGGGGGGGGGGGTTGTGCTATCTGGGCATTTCAAGGCCTCCAAAACTGAGATAGGTAGTGTGGGATGAAGGCATTCATTTTTGTCCTTAGAAATCCTGAAGGCGGTGATTGGTTTTCGGTGTCCTGTACGCGGCTAGGCTCCCAAAAAGACTCACATATGTGGTATCCCCATACTCAGGAGAAGCAGCAGAATGTATTTTGGGGTGTAATTCCACATATATCCATGGCATGTGTGATCGATATATCATTTCAGTGACAACTTTGTGTATTTTTTTTTTTTTGGTCATCTTTCAATCAGTTATGACAAAAAAATAAAATATTCAGTGTACTCAACATGCCTCTCAGCAAATTCCTTGGGGTGTCTACTTTCCAAAATGGGGTCATTTGGGGGGGGGGGTTGTACTGCCCCTCCATTATAGCACCTCAGGAAATAAGATGGGCAGTCATAAAATAAAAGCTGCGGAAATTCCAGAAAATGTACCCTAATTTGTAGACGCTATAACTTTTGCGCAAAGCAATAAATATACCCTAATTGACTTTTTTTTAACCAAGACATGTGGCTGAATGCATTTCGGCAAAAATGTATGACTAAAATTTAGTTTATTGTATTTTTGTAATAACAAAGTTAAAAATATCATTTTTTTCAAAATTTTCCATTCTTTTCTTGTTTATATTGCAAAAAATAAAAAGCGCAGTGGTGAACAAATACCACCAAAAGAAAGCTCTATTTATGGGGAAAAAAAGGATGCAAATTTCGTTTGGGTACTGCATTGCATGACCGCGCAATTACCATTTGAAGCGGCGCAGTGCCAAATTGAAAAAAGTGCTCCGGTCCTAAAGCTGGAAATCCTGCCGAGGCTGAAGTGGTTATACTGCTGTATGATCTTGGCCACTGTCCTGAAGCTCAGTTTCAGGGTCTTGGCAATCTTTTTATAGCCTAAGCCATCTTTATGTAGAGCAACAATTCTTTTTTTCAGATCCTCAGAGAGTTCTTTGCCATGAGGTGCCATGTTAAACTTTCAGTGACCAGTATGAGAGAGTGAAAGTGATAACACCAAATTTTACGCACCTGCTCCCCATTCATACCTGAGACCTTGTAACGCTAATGAGACACATGACACAGCGGATGGGAAAATGGCTAATTGGGCCCAATTTGGACATTTTCACTTACGGGTGTACTCACTTTTGTTGCCAAAGGTTTAGACATTAATGGCTGTGTGTTGAGTTATTTTGAGGGAACAGCAAATTTACACTGTTATACAAGCTGTACACTCACTACTTTACATTGTAGCAAAGTGTCATTTCTTCAGAGTTTTCACATGAAAAGATAGAATAAAATATTTATAAAAATGTGAGGGGTGTACTCACTTTTGTGAGATACTGTATGTACACACACTGTATTTTTGGATGTTTGGGTAGAACAGATAAAGGTATTAACTATACTAAACAGAGTGAATCAATATCTCGCTCTGCCTACAGTAAAATGTAATGTGACTGCTTGCCATGGTTTACCACATCTAGCACATCTTTACTGTTTTGCAGCCGATCATTTAGCCTAAATGGCCACAGTGGACATCTCCAGTCATAATGTAATAACACCGTGCATAGAATCCTGCCTGACAGTCCTCAGCATAACACAGACGATCCTTACCATTAAATTCAGCTTGTGATTGATGGCCAGCGCTGAGTGTTCCAGAGCCTTGAACACGGATGTGTAGCAATCACTCAGCTTTGTGTATTTTCCAACCAGGGCGATTGAACAGGTTTGCAGCAATCTTTCATATCTGATGGGAAAAAGAGTTTATTGATTTGTGCTAAATTGTAATTTGTTTTCATACAAGTCAAAATCAAAAAGTAGAAAAGCAGCAAAAGAAGTCAACATTGTCTTGATGTTCAAGGTGGGATATGCAGAGTTAAAATAGGTATGATATAAATGAATTAACATTAATTCAGTTAAATAGCTATGAGTACAATAGAGCTGCACAATTCTGGCCAAAATTAGAATCACGATTTTTTTGCTTAGAATAAAGATCATGATTCTCACAGTGTAAAAATTGGGCTAACAGCACTGTTTATTTATTTATTTTTTTGAAAGGGTCATTTTTCCAAAAAAAAATGCGTTTGAAATACCGCTGCGCAAATACCGTATGACATAAAATATTGCAACAACTGCCATCTTATTCTCTAGGGTCTCTGCTAAGAAAAAATATATAATGTTTGGGGATTCTAAGTCATTTTCTAGCAAAAAATACTGGATTTTTTTTGTAAGCAGCAAATCAGAAAAGATTTAGGCCTCATACACACGGGCGTATCTAAAAAAATAAACAAAACGTCGGGCCCGACGTCAAGGAAAAAAAGTTGACGTTTTTCGGCGTTATGCATTGGCGTTTTTGAGCGTTAGTGAGCGTCGGCGTCATTAGGCGTTTTTTTAAAAAAATCATCCCTCTGCTATTTTTCAACCTAAAAACATTGGCGTCAAAAAACGCCGGAAAACGCCGGTACAATATTAGGTGGCGTTTGTTGGCGTTTTGTGGCATCGGCGTCAAAACGTTACAGCCTCAGAACGCGTTGGCCATGGGTTCTACTTTCTGCTCACTAATGCCGACGCCATCTACAGCTCAAAAACGCCGTTTGACTAACATGGAGAGCTGCAAAAAACGCCAGAAAACGCCAGCGCCAAAAAAAGTCCATGGGTATGAGGCCTTAGTCTTTAAATGGTTAAACCAAACATCTTCTATACACGGGAGTTCATTCGGAGTTCATTCCTTTGAAGTAATTACATTGTATCTTTCTAGCTTCTTTTATCAGCTGTGACTTCAGAACTTGGCTCTCTGCCCAGAGACTCAAGTCGCTCCGACTTAGAAAAGACTTCAGGCGACTTGCATTGACTTTTATTACAGTCAAGTCGTGCTGAGTCGCCCCGCAAGTCGGACTCCATTAACTGCACCGCACTGAAAATCGCGTTAAAGCCCGATGGAGATCGCAGGGGGGGTGGGGTGGATCGAGATCGCGATTTTATTACGATTGATTGTGCAGCTCTAGAGTACACCATTAAATATATTAAATATTTTTTTATGCAAGCAGTATAAGTACCTTTCTTGGCCCGGGATTAGCCTTTTGCAATCTCCTGTACAACAGAGCTTAGAATGGGGGCAAGAGAAGCAGCACAAGAAGCCAGTCAGGTGTGATGCCCTGCTCATGTGCTATAAATGAACATGCTGATAGTAGAAGAGAGCAGAGTTACAAAGAGATGAGCTCATCAGTCTGCTTCTTCTCCTATCACTGTCCAGTTAAAAGTTGGGAGAGGGACAAGACTTGTAAGTTTTACATAACTGCAGTGGAGATAAATCAGGTCTTCTACCCTGTCATTGTGCTGGGCGTTGTAGCAGAGCTGTGCAAATTTCAGGACTGGAGGGACAGAAATTCATATCTATTGGGAGGAAAATCAGCTGTGCATTCAGCTGTTTGCCTGGAGTTCAGCTTTAAAAACAAACAAAAAGTATATTTCTATTGAATCCACTAGGAAATAAAAGAAGGTATAGGTGATCCATTCATTCATCCGTTTTCAGTGGAATGACCTTTTACATTTTTAACAGTTTAACTGACTGGGACCACGTAAAAAAACAAAACAAAAGATCTTCCATAAAACGTACTCCTTTGTATGCACCTTCCATACACTGGGTGACATTTACAGTTGGCGATAAGGATATTCTTTGTAATGCCTGTACCATTTCCTACAACTGGTATAAACAAGATGAAAGCACAGCCATCAATTTGCTCCACTGTCAGAGGAAAAATGTCAGTCACTCTGTCATATTCAGTAATGCTGTAAGCCTGGATGTGAGCAGCCACTTATAGAGACAAACACAAGCAGCATTGTATATAGGTTTCACTTTGAGTTTACTTTGGCCTTTATGATATAGTCACATAGGCACCCACATGAAGAAGGGATCACCAATTCCTACCAAGACTGTCAATCTTATGCAAACCAGCATGATCACTTAGAAACACATTTTTATTCTGCAAATGATAAATGCAAAGATTCTTACAATAGTTTTGCAATTGAGAAACCCGGGATCTTATCTGAGTATGCAGATATACACTATATGACCAAAAGTATTGGGACAGCTGCCTTTACACGCACATGAACTTTAATGGCATCCCAGTCTTAGTCTGTAGGGTTAAATATTGAGTTGGCCAACCCTTTGCAACTATAACAGCTTCAACTTTTCTGGGAAGGCTGTCCACAAGGTTTAGGAGTGTGTCTATGGGCATGTTTGACCATTCTTCCAGAAGCGCATTTGTGAGGTCAGGCACTGATGTTGGACAAGAAGGCTTGGCTCGCAGTCTGCACTCTAATTCATCCCAAAGGTGTTCTATCGGGTTGAGGTGCAGGCCAGTCAAGTTCCTCCACCCCAAACTCGCTCATCCATGTCTTTATGGACCTTGCTTTTTGCTTGGCAAAGTGAAGTTTTATTAAGCCTAGTGGATGAGGTGAAGCTGTGCCAACTTCAACTATCCAATCATGTTTTTTGTTTTTTCTTTAAGTGGTTCTAAAGGCTGGAGGTTGTTTTACCTTCATGCATTATATTCATGAAGGTAAAAAACCATCAGTATGCAGTTCCCCCCAATACTTACCTGAGCCCGATCTCGATCCAGCAATGTGCACGAGAGCAGCTGCACTCCAGGCTCTATGTGCCCTCATTGGCTCAGCGGGAACCATTGGCTCCCGTTGCTATTAATCACAGCCAGTGCGGAAGGGGTGGGGCCGAGCCCCATACTGTGTGTCTTATGGACACACAGAGCAAAGCATGGGAGCAAGCATGCCAGAGTTCTCCCAAAGCAAGTGGCTTGCTATGGGGGCACTCAGCAAGGAGGTGGAGCCAGGAGCGCAAGAGGGCGACCCGAGAAGAGGAGGATCATGGCTGCTCTGTGCAAAACGATTGCACAGAGCAGGTAAGTATAACATATTTGCTTTTTTTTTTTACCTTTAATATCACTGATTTTTCTTGACATGATTGGGTATTCTTTTCAAAGTAGCTTCACCCTGATCACTCTGCTAAGTGATTTTGCAAAGTGAACATGCTTTATTAATCTAGTAAATAGTCTATCTACATTAAACTTAGACTATAAAAACATATACAAATATTTTTCACAGAAACCCTACACAGGGTCACAATCCTGATTACACGTGAGGATTATTGGATATAAACCACTCTGGATGCTGTTTGTGCTGGCTCTTTGTCGCGGAACACACCACCACCAATTCCATAGTTGCCAACATTGTCAAAAAATGTATAGGGGCACTTTTTTGTCTGTAGGCGGGGCATTCATTTTTGTAGGCGTGTCATCAAAGGGGGTGTGGTTAGAGTCTGAGATGAATGGGGGAAGGAGGAAGAAAGAAAGAAAGAAGGAAATAGGGAGGGAAATAGAGATGGAGGGACAGCAGGCCCAGATTCTACACCACAATAGAAATATGTGTATTCCAGAAAGTTTAACAATCAGCAGATAAAGATACTCCAAACACCTGGTGTTAGCGCTTCAATCATCCTGGCACCATGGTTGTTATGGCGTCAGGATGATTGAAGTGCATTATTTCTATTTTTACATTGTAATATAAAATTAAATAGTTCAACTCACCATAATGCAGAATCAGTGGGAGCCCTGAATGTGTCACTTGCCACCAGATGCCATCAGGTGTCTCCAGCAGAGCCCCTCCTTACACCAAGTGTCACCAGAGTGGAGTCCCTCCTTACATCTGGTATCAGGTGTCTGCAGAGCGGAGTCCCTCCTTACATCAGGTGTCCCCAGAGTGGAGTCCCTCCTTACACCAGGTGTCCCCAGAGTGGAGTCCCTCCTTACATCAGGTGTCTGCAGAGCGGAGTCCTTCCTTACATCAGGTGTCCCCAGAGCGGAGTCCCTCCTTACATCAGGTGTCCCCAGAACGGAGTCCCACCTTACACCAGGTGTCCCCGGTTACTCCTCTTCACCGGGTAGCGACGTGACTGCCTGAAATAAATGGCCTTCGCACCATTTACAGAAGACCAGCACTGGAGGCGGAAGGGAAGAACCAAGAGGCGGAGCTCGGGTGGCAATGAAAGCTGCTGTCAATAGAAATTCTATTGGCAGCCACTTTCATTGCCACTCGGAGCTGGTCTTCTGTAAAATGGCCAACGGAAACAGAACCAGCAGTGGCAGCGAATCGGGAAAATGTGGATTTCTCTGGACATTTCCCAGGAATCGGTAAGAAGGTCTAAATCCTGGGAAATCCGGGACTGTTGGCAAGTATGCTGTTCCCGGAAATGATGTCCCCAGGGGGTTCACAACTCTCAGCACCATATCATCAATACACAGATATATTGTGTAAGTAACATAGGGGGGTCCGTTTATTTTTGTTTCTACTTCTGATTATGCCAGATTATTTAGGAATTCATGCATTTCATTGCAGATATATACCAAGTGCTTGCTCCTGAAGAGTGGCTTAAAGCCACAAAACGCATCAAGCTATCAGATGACATGTTCAATATTAATCATGTCTTTATAAGATTTTATATGGAATTTTTTCATATGAATTATGTGTTTACAGGATTTTTACATGAATTTCTCGCAACCATGACATTTTTATTTCTAACAATAATGACAGGGATTAGAGAGATTATAGGTCACACAGGTTCTTTCTTTCAATGTGTGTATGTATATGTATGAATTTTATTGGATATTTATCGTTATTATGTAAAATTGCTTTGTACTTTGATATAAACTATAAAGACTATATATAAATATATGAACCCAAAAACATTATCTTATACTCCTCAATCAATTTATTTGCAACCACGTAATGCATTAAAAGTCCCACTTCCTTTCATCCTTTTTGTTCATATTGACAGGGATGGAGGCATATGACTAGGTCATTGCTTCATTTAAAGTGCCAAACCCCTTCTTTTTCAGTACTATATACTGTGAACAGATCATGGTCTCAGATGACGTCACAAACATATATGGGAACTAGAACACGGATACCTTGGTAAACAATTTAATCATTTACTTTATTTTCTAAACTAGATAAATACACTTTGTTTAATATACATCAAAGACAACACAAGCACCAAGGATAATGAAAAAGTTCTGTAACTTGCTGCAACCAAACGGAATCTCATTTAGGCTAGGTTTCCACTTTTCTAACCCCAAAGTTGTGCGATTTAGAGTGAGACTTTGCAGTGCACCTTTGATGTGACTTTGATCCAACTTTACACTCTGGAACAAAGTTGCATCAAATGTTGGAACATAGTAGTGCAAAAGCCTTTTTTTGGAGTCGGTGCAACTTGAGTCTCACCAATTAGAATGAGGACCATTGAAATATATGGATTTTGACTTGTCATGTCGCACAAAAACTCGCAGTAGTGGAAACAGAGCCTTTGGCTCATCAGGGTGCTGGGGAACCTGAATGGTTTCTATGTCTATTCTTCTTTGCACATCTTCTTAGTTGACAGTATGTCATTGAATATACATTGTTCTATGTGCATGCAGCATGAATAGTAACGCACATGTAAAATCACAATAAACTGCAGTGCATATATGTGAATAAGCCACATAGAAAAGAATGGGATTTCTACTTGATGTGCATTTGCATGCAGCACACACAAGAGTTTTGCATCAGAAAAATGTAGAACTGTGGATAGGGCCTAAATATACACAATAGTGGGGTATCCGACATCACAAACTACAACACCAGTTTGAAATACAAAAAAAAAAAAGTATCAACTGCACTCCACTCTGACCTCCCCTTGCTGTTTTTTTTAGTTGTCAACAAAATGACAGCATACAGCAATATCTCCACCTGGGAACCATCCTTCCTTGACGCGTTTCATTACTTTTGGCCTGCTCACAAAGACTGGACTTACCCTATCTTTATGAGAAAGCCTAGGAGTGGTGAAATTCCCCAAAGATGGTTCCCAGGTGGAAACATTGCTGCATGTATTCATTTGGTTGACAACTAATAAATATGGCAAGGGGAGTGAAGAGTGGAGTGTGGTTGATACATTTTTTCGTATTTTTGATGGGGAGTGGAAACGGACTACAGTGGCCGGAACCCATGTTGTCCATGTACAGGAGGGGCGAGTCTTGAGCGGAGCTGTGGATTTGGGTATACAGCACCAGTTTGCCTGATATTCTTAGTTTATAGTCTAGACTGTATAACTTGCACAACTCTCTCTAGTTTATTTTCTAAAAGGGAAACTTCAAGCAATTACATGCAGTATACAAAATAGATAAACTATGGTTGCAGGTATGTGGCAGAAAGGTGACAGTCTAACTGTCTAAGGCCTCATACACATGGGCGTTATCAACGCCACGTTTTTGAGCTGTTTTTACAACGGCGCAGTACGGACCGGCATTCGAGTGGGAGAGAGCGCAGAGTCAACTTCTCCAGAAGAGAGGGGGAGAAGACAGTGGCAAAAGAGCAGAGAACAGACGACCCCTCAGAAGATAGAAGACCCCTCAGAAAACCCCACAAAAGAGCTGAAGAAAGGAGACAGAGAAGAGAGGGGAGAAGATGCCGGAGCTGATTTAATAAAATAGTTTAAAAACCTGTATAGTGTTTTCTTTTTGGACACTTTTGTTTCCAGGTGAATGGGTAGGGGTACGATATACCCCATACTCATTGACATAGGGTGGGGGGGCCAAGATCTGGGGGCCCCCTTGTTAAAGGGAGCTTCCAGACTCCGATAGGCCCCCGCCCCCAGACCCCGACAACCAACGGCTTCATCATGGGCACAAGGTGCTTTGGGGTGGGGGGCACAGGGGGGCATGAGGCCTGGTACGGTCCATGTGTTGAGGGCATGCGGCCTGGTACGGTCCGGGGGGGCGGGGTGCTCGCTCATCCCCACTCCCTTGCCTGCCAGGCTGTGTGCTCAGATAAGGGTCTGGTATGGATTTTAAGGGGGACCCCACGCCGTTTTTTTGGCGCGGGGGTTCTCCTTAAAATCCATACCTGACCGAAGGGTCTGGTACTTTTTCTTTAATTTTTGGGGGGTTCCCCTTCAAGATCCTCTGCACACAAGTCGCGCCGTAAGTCGGATCATCATGATCCGACTTCTGGTGTGACTTCTATTCAAATCAATGGGCTCCCACAGGGAACCATTGATTTTGAATAGAGGCAGAGAAACGCCCGCTGAAAGCTACACGCACTGACAGCAATGCAAAACGTGCACTGACGACAATGCAAAACGCTGATAAAACTGCGTTTTTGACGTGTCTTTTTTTCTGGTGTCATTATAAATCCTTTGCAAATATAATCTATGATGGTCAGTATTTGCACATGAATGCCCCCCCCCCCCCCAATATGCCTGCGTGTTGCTTGGGAATTGTTACAGTTGCTAATGTATTGTCATACTAAAAACTATTTTGTTCACCATGCTACATGCACTGCTATTACCCCCTTCCATGAAGAATCTCAGGCTTATGGAGATATGCCAGGAATGCTCATGACAAAGACTAGAATGCTGATGCATATGCTGCTTCACTGCCTGCACAGAGTAAGTGCTTGGTGTGACATTTCTAGTCCATTAGCCTGTGCAATACTGCAAACTTTCCATGATAACAAGTGACCAGTGCAATGTTGGATTGGGGTCGAGTGCTAATACTCACAGCTCAGAAACTGGCACTCCAACTGGCTGATTGCAGCAGTGACATCAGCATTGCAGCTCCTGGTGCTCTGCCAAGGGAGGTTTGTGTAGGCAATGTATGGCTAAGTTTACCTTCTGTATCATTAGGAGAGGCAGCAGGTAAAAACAAACTGCCACCTCTGACAGTATAGCACATTCCTGTTAACATAGCTTTCCCTGCCAGCCCTTATATCCCCCACACATATACACTATATTGTCAAAAGTATTGACTTTACACGCACGTGAACCTTAATGGCATCCCAGTTATCAGACACTGATGTTGGACGAGAAGGCCTGGCTCACAGTCTCCACTCTAATTCATCCCAAAGGTGTTCTATTGGTTGAGGTGCAGGCCAGTCAAGTCCCCCTCCTCTTCCCCAAACTCGCTCATCCATGTGTTTATGGACCTTGCTTTGAGCACTGGTCCAGATCATTTGGTGGAGGGGGGATTATGGTGTGGGGTTGTTTTTCAGGTGTTGGGCTTGGCCCCTTAGTTACAGTGAAGGGAACTCTTAAGGCGTCAGCATACCAAGACATTTTGGGCAATTTCATGCTACCAACTTTGTGGGAAGAGTTTGTGGATGGCCCCTTCCTGTCCAACACGACTGCACACCAGTGCACAAAGCAAGGTCCATAAAGACATGGATGAGCGAGTTTGGGGTGGAAAAACTTGACTGGCCTGCACAGAGTTCTGACCTCAACGCAATAGAACACCTTTGGGATGAATTAGAGCAGAGACTGCGAGCCAGGCCTTCTCGTCCAACATCAGTGCCTTACAAATGTGCTTTTGGAACAATGGTCAAACATTCCCATAGACACACTCCTAAACCTTGTGAACAGCCTTCCTAGAAGAGTTGAAACTGTTATAGCTGCAAAGGGTGAGCCAACTCAATATTGAACCCTACGGACTAAGACTGGGGTGCCATTAAAATTCATGTGTGTAAAGGCAGGCGTCCCAATACTTTTGACAATGTATTGTATATTGTATCCCTGCCAACATGGTATATTTCGGGTAATACTGTATATTAACCCTTTGCCTGGAAGAAACATAAAATAGGTCTAAAATGGTGCCCCTGAATCCTATAACATAGAACCTGTCCACTGGCTGTTGCTAAAGCCTCTGGCATCATAAGACTCCTGTGATACCATGGCTGCCCTCTGGCAGGGCGGTATACTGGTAACATATTCATAAACTGTGCTTTTCATTTTGTTATATCGCAAAATCACTTATGCTATCGTTATTGGAAGTGTCGTAATAAAACTTTACACATGAATCCAAGCCTGTAAGCTCGTCTGGCAAACTATTTTTCATTGCGATGAATAATAAACTGCAGAAGAGTAATATTGATAGGGAAACCTGTAAAATGCAGCATTCTGAGGATCCTGCTGGGCACAAGGTGAAACATCTTTTTCATGTCAACAGCAGAGCCATTCATTTCTCCACTGCTCAGAAATGCTGTACTTACACCGGACTATGTACTAACGCAATGTTATCTTTTATTACATACGTTCCCATTTTCTCTACAGCTCTGCAGCCCACAAATGTCTCTGAAAAACAGCTGGAAATAATATTAAATTCCCACTGAGAGAATTACCATCCAGTAAAGTACAAGATCAATACACTTGATGGGGAAATAACACCATGTTACAGCAATTACAAGCTGAGCAATGCAGCTAATACAATAGTGATCAAAATCAGAAACAGCTTGCAGTCCTAATATCAAATAGGATTTTAACTTTCCTGTCCTGTGAAGGGAACCTCTGCATATTTGCGCGCCTAGATTTGCCTAAAAATGTCAGTTCCTCAATAAAAATAAGGTAAATGTGTAGTGTGGAAGAGATAGCAAAGATTTTTTCCCAGGAAGAAAAAGAAAAACCTTAGATAAAATCAATGAGTTGCTATCTCCAAACAACGCATGTAAAAAAAAACAGGTTGGGCTGTAATTATAATTGCATTATTAAAGGGAAACTATATGATGTTGGGTCCATTTCATTTTTTTTTTAATTCCTTTATTAGGCAGTCAAAAAACATACAGGGCATATTGGTAGTGGGTACAAGATAAGCCATGATACAATGTAGCATCATATGGTATACACTGATAGGGAGAACAAAAAATATGATTTGTGCATGTCATCTGATGAGGAAGCGGGTATGCTAGTACAAAGATGCCATAAAGGTTATGTAGAAAAGAGGGGTAATACCAACATGAACAAGTCATATAATTCAGAGAGACAGACTCTTAAAGTAGAACTAGGGACAAAACTTTTTTTTTCCACACAGAAGGTTTTTTATCTTAATGCATTTACAACTCCTTTAATCACCACTGGGTTTTTTCTTTTTTGCGCTATAAATTAAAAAAGACCGGAGTTTTTTTTAAAACAATGCATTTTCCTTTGTTCCTGTTATAAAATTTTGCAAATTAGTAATTTTTCTTCATAAATTTGGGCCAAAATGTATACTGCTATATATCTTTGGTAAAAATAACCCAAATCAGTGTGAATTATTTGGTCTTTGTGAAAGTTATAGAGTCTACAAGCTATGGTGCCAATCACTGAAAATTGATCACACCTGATGCACTGACGGCCTATCTCATTTCTTGAGACACTGACATTCACACAGGGGCGGGCCGACTTCAGAGCGACTTTGCTAGGCGATTTCAGTACGACTTCAGGAGACTTACAATGCGACTTGGAGCAATTCACTTCAATGGGATTTCTTCTGTCAAGCGACTTGGAGTGACAGAAGTCACCTCTCAAGTCACTGTAGTGTGAGCCGGTTCTAACGAGCAAGGAAAGTACAAATACCTCCCAAATGACCCCTTTTTGCAAAGCAGACAGTTCAAAGTATTTAGTAAGAAGCATGGAGAGTTTTTTGAAGTTGTAATTTTTTCCCACAATTATTTGCAAAATGAAGATTTTTTTTTCATAAAATTGTCATATTAATAGGTTATTTCTCACACACGGCATATGACTACCACAAATTACACCCCAAAATACATTCTACTATTCCTCCTGGCAATACCACATGTGTGAGACTTTTACACAGCCAGGCCACATACAGATGTCCAACATGCAGGGAGCACAGTCAGGCATTCTAGGGACAAAAAATACACATCTAATTTCTTGACTACCTCTTGCACTTTTGATGGTCCTAGAGCACCAGGACAGTGGAAACGCCCAAAAAATGACCCAATTTTGGAAAGAAAACACACCAACGTATATTCTATGAGGCATAATGAGTCTTTTGCACATGTCATTTTTTGTGGCACAGATGAGAACTGATGTGGCATGGATGAACACTGATGTAGCACGGATGAGAACTGATGTGGCCTGGATGAGCACTGATGTGGCATGTATGTGGCACAGATGAGAACTGCTGTGGAGTGGATGTGACATGGATAAGTACTGATGTGGCATGGATGAGCACTGATGTGGCATGGATGAGAATTGATGTGGCATGGATGAGAACTGATGTGGCATGGATGAGCACTGATGTGGTACGGATGAGCACTGATGTGGCATGGATGTGGCACGGATGATCACTGATGTGGCACTGATGAGGCATGGATGTGGCAAGGATGATCACTGATGTGGCATGAATGAGGCATAAATGAGCCGTGGATGGGGATGGATGAGCCATGGATGAGCATGAATGAACCATGGATGGGGAAAGATTAGCCATGGATAGGGATGAATAAGCCATGGATGGGGATGGATGAGCCATGGATGGGGATAGATGAGCATGGATGGGGATGGATGAGCCATGGATGGGGATGGATGAGCCATGGATGGAGATGGATGAGCATGGGTGGGAATGGATGAGCCATGGACGGGGATGTATGAGCCGTGGATGGATGAGCATGGATGGAGATGGATGAGCATGGATGGGCATGGATGAGCCATGGATGGGGATGTATGAGCCGTGGATGGGGATGGATGAGCCTTGGATGGATGAGCCCTGACTGGGGATGGATTAACCGTGGATGGATGAGCATGGATGGGGATGGATGAGCATGGATGGGGATGGATGAGCATGAATGAGGATAGATTAGAGCAAGAATTGGCACAGATCAGTACTGTGGGCAATACAGATCCAGCCCACAACGCTGCTGCACTCGATCTCTCCCCTCTCCTCTCACACTGTACTGATAGGTACAGAGAGAGGAAGAGCTGAACCAGGCAGGCACCAGCTTGTTGATAACTAATTGCTCCGTCATTGGATGGAGCAATCACATGGTAAAGGGCCACTGACATTTGCCCTTTAACGTAATCAGTGATGCGCCGGGTCCGGGTGCGCGCCACAGGGGCGCACGGGAGCGAGATTCTGGGAGGAGGTCATAGTACACCCTCCCAGAATTATCCAACCACGCTATAGCCGTCATTCGGCTATGGCCCGGTCGGTAAGTGGATAAGCTTTGACAATAAAACCTGGAAGTTGATTGGTTTCTATGCAGGGCTGCACCACTCCAGCTTTGGTAAATCCCCCCCCAAAGTGCAACAAACGCGTAGGAATTTGCAACATAGTTTGTTAAAATCCTTGCAATGTACACCCAAAGGGAAATGTTTTTTTCTCAACAAAAGTGAAGCTATTTTTTAAACTGACTCTGTTATGACAAGGGATGGGGGGGTGCCACTGATGGCTATCTTTTGCAATGTTGTCTTCCTGCATGGGACAGGGAAACAAGGCTAAACAACTCAACTATGTACGAACACAGAGGAAATGGGGTGCAGAAAAATTGCAGCAGGTGCTCTGGGCTCATGAGTCAAAGTTTGAAATATGTGTCTGTAGCAGGAGGCAGTTTGTTCACTAAGGGCCGGAGGGCGGTACAATACTGAGTGTCTGCAGACAACAGGGAAGCATGTTGGAGGTTCTTTGCAAGTTTGGGGCTGAATTTCTGCAAATGGAGTTGGAGATTTGGTCAGGATCAATGGTGTCCTCAATGCTGAGAAATACAGGCTTATCCATCATGCCATACCATCAGGGAGGTGTGTGATTGGCCCCAATTTTTTTCTGCAGCAGGACAATGACCTCAAACATACAGCCAATGTCATTAAGAACTATCTTCAGTGTAAAGAAGAACAAGGAGTCCTAGAAGGGATGGTTTGGCTCCCATAGAGCCCTGATCTCAACATCATCATGTCTGTCTGAGATTAAATGAAGAGACAGAAGAATTTAAGGCAGCCAACATCTACAGAAGATCTGTGGTTAGTTCTCCACGATGTTTGGAACAATCTATATGCAGAGTTCCTTCAAAAACTAGGTACAAGTGTGGAGTAGAAAGGGGAAGAGTGGCCGAGGCTTACCCCCTTATGAGGCAGGTTATAGGACTTCTCTAGGAGGGCACTGGTATACCTTTACCAAATGGAAAATGGTTTAAATCCAATTAATTTTCTGACTGCTCCACATGGGGGGTCATCTATTTGATGAGCTGCCAGTGTGGAGCATTCTATATTGGAAAAACCATAAGAGAACTGGCCCAAAGAATTGGAGACCATACATACCTCTCTGATGGAGGAAAAATTCTAACTCCGGTTACCAGACACATTGGTTTACACCACAGATACTATATAGGTATGGTCTCTTTCTTTGTCCTAGAAAAAATAACACCCGATCCCAGAGGTGGGAACTGGGGTCGGCGGATCCTTCAACGTGAGGCTTTGTGGATAGAATGCTTAAATGCTTTAATTCCTCCGGGCCTGTACGAGGTAAACTCATACAAACCTTTTCTATAGATAATAGAGTATTTAAAAGATAGCCTTATTTAGCCCTCTTGTATGAAATGTCTGTGGTTACATTGATTCTTGACCAACTGTGCTTAATTGACCTGTGATCTGCAGTAAATGCTGTCCAATTTTGACGGTACTGACCCATGTCTGGGGGGGACCCTATGAATGGCCTTGGCGGGTAACTTCTATGTAAATTCTATGTAATTCAATATATTTATGCTGTTTAATATGTAGATTTACTTTCTCATACTTTACATTACTATTATTGATGCAGTATGTTTTTTTTGTCACTAGGTGTCGACTACCCTTGAGGTGATCCTATTCCATTGCCTGCACTTACTCCCGCTGACTGCAGCGCACTAGGCCAGTTATGGGAAGCGCAGCCCTTTTCCAACATGGCTGCCGTTCCATCTTCCAGGCCAAGTCATGTGTCTGATGGTGAGGCGTGACTTTCTGGTGGATGTGCGGCTCTGTGGGGAAAGGGGGAGGACCTTGTCCATCTCCCCGTGCGGTGCCTTCGGACTCGCATCATCTGACACGATAGTCTGATACAGATATTGCGCAGGCGCACCACAGGGCCGGGCACGGTGACACCGCACACCATTCAACGTCGCCGGGCAGAGGGGGTTTTTTTTGCCGCACTTCCAGGGGGATAAATGGAGGCATACATTCACTAGTTAGCTTCTGCAGCCGCCAGAAGCATTAATGGGAACATACCATGGTAAGCTTAGATTGCTAACAATTAATATTCTCTCTTGGGACTTGCACTGACTTCCTCTTTTTTGGCATATATTAGGCCTTGGATGGAATCCATTTTGGACTTCTCCTTGATACTATACTTACCACTTATCAGTAAATGAGCGATTATCTCCATCTGGAATAATCTTTGAAATTAGGAGGTGAGTGCCACATATGCAACAATGCAAATATACCATATAGTCTTAAAGGACTCAGTGTTATCCATAGATGGAGCGCTATCAAGCTTTATATATTACCCCCAGGTCCGGTATCCTTGCCCCGCCATTGACTATCTGAGCATACTGTACAGCGGCCTGTGCAAACAACTGTTTTGATCAGGTAATAAATGTCATGGAATTATCTCCATGACCTAAATAAAGGATTCTATAGAAATGCCATATAGCAATAACAATGTATATATCACTGGGGGTACCTCCTCTATTAGCTACGTTAATAAACATTTCACCATATGGGTACTATAGATAAGGTGATTATCAATTAAAATGGAAACAGTATATTTAATACTATCCTCCATCCTATACGTCTTGACGTCTCCACTTCCGCTGGGGGAGACTAGGGCCCCCCCATCTATGAACACAGTGACATATGGTAAGGGTATCTCTGGGGCAGTCCCCCCCTGGTGACAGTTATACCTACTCTATACCAAAAGGCTGTATTATTATATGACTTATTGCTTAGTAAATAATTCTACTAAGAGTGTCTAATTATATGATTCTTTGTTATCACCATTACAGTATTCGTGCAGATTTTAAATGTACAGAATTCATGCACCCTCCTGTAAAAGACTCCTGAGGAAGCGGTAATACTCCATCAAATCCGCGAAACATGTTGAGTCTGCAGGAATCTGTATAAGTATCACTAAACTATGTATATATGTCACTGTGCAATATGCTTTAAAGAGAAATCCTCTTTTTAATATGTATTACTGTGCGTACAGTTGTATTCAACTTTCTTTTTAAGGAATACAAATAAAGATGTATATTTTATGAACCTTTATGGTTTATGATTTCATACGGTACCATGAAAGTCCTATAATCTGCCTCATAAGGGGGAGAGCCTCGGCCACTCTTCCCCTTTCTACTCCATATTAGTAATTGTGGACGAAGGTAATAGTTATATAAATTGATTGAAATCCTAGGCACCCAATATAACTAGGTACAAGTGTACCTAAAAGAATTGATGCCATTTTGAAGCAAAGGGTGGTCACACCAAATATGCCTCTTGTCCTGCCCCCTGCTTTCCATCCTGATTATAAAAAAGATCTGTAAGATCATGGGCAGGTGAGTTGTTGTATATATCATTATTTGTTTTCCCTCTCCATTGGGAAGGTGCAGTAACCTATGTTGGCACAGGATCGCATGACTGTGCTACCAGTGGCGGCTGGTGAAATTTTAGGATGGGGGGGGGGGTGCCAGACCCTGCCTTTCCTTTTTGGCCCCTCCCACTTCTCATAAGACGCACTCCTTATAGATTCCACCCATTGTGTCAGGAGTATACAGCCAAGCATCACCAAATGGGGTATACAGCATCACAGATAGGGTATACAGCATCACCAGATAGGGGTATATAGAGTCACCAGATAGGGGTATATAGAGTCACCAGATAGGGGTATATAAAGTCACGAGATAGGGGTATACAGAGTCACCACAAAGGAGTATACAGAGTCACCAGATAAGGGTATACAGTGACCAGATAGGGGTATACAGAGCCACCAGATAGGGGTATACAGTCACCAGATAGGGGTATACAGAGCTACCAGATAGGGGTATACAGTCACCAGATAGGGGTATATAGAGCCACCAGATAGGAGTATACAGAGTCACCAGATAAAGAGTATACAGAGTCACCAGATAGAGATATACAGAGCCACAAGAACAAGATAGGGGTATACAGAGCCACCAGATAGGGGTATACAGAGCCACCAGATAGGGGTATACAGGGCCACCAGATAGGGGTATACAGAGCCACCAGATAGGGGTATACAGAGCCACCAGATAGGGGTATACAGAGCCACAAGATAAGGGTATACAGAGTCACCAGATAGGGGTATGCAGAGTCACCAGATAGGGGTATACAGAGCCACCAGATAGGGGTATACAGAGTCACCAGATAGGGGTATACAGAGCCACCAGATAGGGGTATACAGAGCCACCACATAAGGGTATACAGAGTCACCAGATAGGGGTATACAGTAACCAGATAGGGGTATACAGAGCTACCAGATAGGGTATACAGAGCCACCAGACAGAAGTATACTGCAGTGACCCCCCCTTCCACCCCCGCCCTTGCGGACGGCGCTGACAGCATGCACCCCCATCCCAGAGGTCCAGCACTTAATGTGTGTGTGGACTCAGTCTGGAGTGTAGAGGATCCTCCTGTCTCCTCCATAGCAGTGGCGGCGGCAGTGTGTATAGAGGGCAGACGGAGGTGTCCACACCTCATGTTTCCCCTTCCTTACAAAAGCGCCTAGGCATCCAATAGGATCGCCTGACACGTTGGCAAATCGGGAAACAGGTCTCACCAACCTGCCTCCTGATTGGCGGGGAGGCACTGCAGTGTGAAAATAGCAAAAATTAATTTGCTATGGTCAAACAATTGGAAGGGATCGGGCGCACGCCTCGGGCTCTAATCAGGTGCTTAAAAAAAAAAACACTCCCTCCCGTCCCCGCCATAGGAATCCATGTGTCCGGCATCCTGAAAGGGGCCGGACGTATGGATAGGTGGGTGGCGGCAAGGATGGGGGGGCGGCGCCCGTGCGCCCTTGTGCTACAATGGCTTCTGCACTGTCAGGATTAATTTTCAACCACAAACCAGCATTGTGCTGTTCACCTGTCATTTAAAGTATACAATTTTCTAAACAACTGAATTTGCAAAACAGGCAGGTTTGATTCCAAATGTCAGCAGTGCTCTTTAGAGGGTGGGGTATAGAGTTAAATTGTAAAAATTATTTAATTTGGGACACTTTATACAGAACACACTTTGGCCAGAAGGACTGAATAAAAAGATTTACGCTTGCATTGAGCGAAATGGTGATTTTAACTGAAGGTTTTTGTTTTATGAAAGCTAGATTTTAACTATATATATAAAGAGTAATAGAGAAGAGATATTCCTTTGTCCATGATTTGTATTATCAGACAACAAAGTGACATATCACACCTGTCAGCCATTCTTTTCCACTTGAGAAGCTGTGTGCTTTGGTGACCATCAATAGGAAGGTTCAGTCTGTGTTTAAAATACTTGGTTATCCCCTGCTCCTCTAACAAGATGGGAACTCGGTATGTGGAAGAGACATCATGAATGAAAATGACCTAAAAAGAGTGAAAAAAATAAATCTGGTAAGTAATTTGTTCATAATTTAAGTATTTACAGTACCTCAAAGATAGCTCTAAATCGGTTTGTCTTTCCATTTTTTGTACTTTCAAAGATAAAATAGAAAGGAAGCACATCAAGACAAAAATATGGAGGCTACAATTATTTGCCTTCTTCTGAAAATGTAAAATACAGAGCTACAATGGAGTCATTAAAAGGGACCGAGGCAGGAAGTGAGGGAAAATCATTCCAACAAGGACAAACAAGGCAGAGAAAACCTGGTGGAGGTTCAAATTCTTCCATGTTCTATGTATTTCACAAATTGTGGTGTACCCTCTGGGTTGTTAAAAGGTGAGTGCCAATTGCACAGATCTGGATGGATCACAGTACAGAATCACAAGGCAGGAACTAGTTAGACTCACTGGAGGTCAAAACAGGTGTCGGGCAAGTGTGGTCAAGAAACAAGCAGATACAAATGCAGGCAGAAAGCATAATTAGTAAGTCAGAGTCAATAAGAAAAAGTAATTCACAAGTTTAAAGTAGCTAAACCGGTAGCAAGACTTTGATATGACACTAATTACATTTCCTGTACTCCAATTAAGAACTTAGGCCAGGTGTGCACCTGCAGAGTGACTACTTTGCAGTACTGCATATCATCCAACAGATGGAAGAGGCTGCAGACTGATCATTAAAATGTAACAAAGAAAAAATATTGGCTTTAGCAGGAGGTTGGTTTATAGAGCTACTGGACAGGCTCATATTTTTTTTTAACAGGACAGATTAGGATTTAGACCCTTTTCACAATGAGTTGCTTAAAAAACTGCCCATAAAATGTTGGGCACTTTTGAGGCGCTAACAGTGCGCTTTTTTTAAGGTGACGTTACAACGTCACCTTAAAAAAAAGAGAACCATTTTGCGGCGATTTTGAAGCGCTTTTCAGGTGCTTTTCAAGCACTTTCCATTCCTTTTAATGGAGAGGGGCGTTTTTGAGGCACTTTTTTAAGCTCTCCAAACATGCTCCAAAGGTGCTGCTTGCAGGACTTTTTTCACCGCCCCGCCAGTAGGGTTGCCACATCATCCCTTTAATCCAGGACACATATGAATTACACAGGTTCTGAGGCTAATTTAATGCAGCTAAGGCGCCAAGTGAGTTTAATTACCACCTTAATCAGCCACAGAACCAGTGCAATCGATATGTGTCCTGGATTAAAGGGATGATGTGGCAACCCTACCCGCCAGCACACCACCCCAGTGGGAAAGCATCCATTGAAATGAATGGGAAGCAATTTTCAGGAGCTTTTCAGGCGCTATTTTTAGCGCAAAAGCACCTAAAAAAACCTCAGTGTGAAAGGGGTGTTTGGGTGTCAAGTCATAGGCTATCACTGAGATTAACCACTTTCCTACTGGGCACTTTTACCACCTTCCTGCCCAGGCCAATGTTCAGCTTTCAGCACTGTCACAATTTGAATGACAATTGCGCGATCAAGCAGCACTGTACCCATATGACGTTTTTATGATTTTTTTCACACAAATAGAGCTTTCTTTTGATGGTATTTAATCACTACTGGGTTTTTTATTTTTTGCTAAACAAATGAAAAAAGACAGAAAATTTTGAAAGAAAACAAAAACATTTAGCAAACAGGTAATTGTTCTCCTTCACTGATGTGTGCTGATGAAGCTGCACGGATGTGCACTAATAAGGTTGCACTGATGGGCACGGATGAGGAGGCACGGATGCGGCTTTCTGTGGGGGCACCCGATGAAGGGGAAGAGCAAGGAGCGCCGACAGGGCACCCCATTCTATGCATTAATATAAAAAGCTTTCTGTGTATAGCAGCCGCCCCAGCAACCCCCTAATACTTATCTGAGCCACATTGGCTCCGGCGGCTGTCAATAAAAGTCAATTAGCCAATCAGGGGAGAGAGGGGATGGGGCCGGGTCTGAATGGACACCCGGAGTTGCAGCTCGGCTCGGGTGCCCCCACAGCAAGCTGCTTGCTGTGGGTGCACTCGGCAGGTGGGAGGGGCCAGGAGCAGAAAAGTGGAACCCGAGAAGAGGAGGATCGGGGCAGCTCTGTGCAAAACCAACTGCACAGAGCAAGTAAGTATAACATGTTTGTTATTTAAAAAAAAAAAACTGACTCTACAATCACTTTAAGTTCAGTCCATACAAGTGGCAAAGATGAATTCTTAGCTACATTTTAAAAAAACTGATGTTTTTAGTGAACCAATTTCTTTGTCGTGTACTTGTGGTAATGGCGCTTGCAGTGTCAGACATGCACTCTTTTCTAACAATGGCTCTCTTGGGAAACAATGTCCATCTAGGGGTTTAAGTGCAGTCAGCATTAAACTGGATTTATCTTTTAAACGTCATTTCAGCATTATTTACCAGTAGACTAATTAATTAGCTGTTGTCTTTGATGCATCTGTCTGCCAGAGCCTCTGACATTCTCATTTAATGACTTCTTTTAACTAACAACGTCTATCAGGTATAACTCTTGTGTGACCTTTTCCTGGAGCTGTCTATAGAAGTCATCTAATAAGGTGAACCACAGAAATAAAAAATGCACATCAAAACTACTGTGCATGTTTTTCCAACATGCAAACAAGTTTGCCAAATGATTTAAATAACCTACATCTATTGATGAGTTGCATTTCTATCAAACTGTGTTGGAATCGTATGTGTTTCATAGCCATGGCAATCGCTCCTTACATTAGGTACGTTTCATCATTAAAGTCAACTCACTCAACTTTCGTGGGAAAAGAATAGCAAATAAAATAAATATATGGCATACGCAATTGCCACATATGATCGTGGAGGTGTGTTATTGGACAGATCGCCAAGTGAATCAGAGGGAAAAAAGCCAAAGAAAAGAAAACTCATGCAGCAACAACATCTTATGATTGACGGTGACTTAAATGGGACATAGTGTGGTTAACGCTGCTGCCCTTAAACTTTGGGGCCCCGCTGTGACCCCAGCTTGTAATCCTGCCAACTTAACCAGCACATCGTCCTTCTGAGAATGAGGGCTTGCCCCTTGAAATGCATCAGCATGTATGTTTGTGTGGTTACTAGGTCTCAATGATATCTATCTACATCTGGACCTTCTTGTCACTTGGGTTTTGTTCTTTTTAACACTTTCAGCCTTCTGGCTTTTTCATTATCAGCAATCCACAAGGCTTTTTCCCTGAAGTCATGTGGTGCGTAAGATAACGCTTAGGGCGGAGCCTGTACAGCCGCGGATCGGAAGTAGTGGTATCTCCATGGATTTTCTCGATATGCTGATGTTTTTTTGTGTAATATGTGAGTGTTTTTTTCTTTCTTTTTTATGTAATCTTTATTTATGTAAATTTTGCAGCATAAAGACAAAAAGAAATGCACAGACCAATTAGAACAACAAACAAGTCAGAGTAGGTAACATTCAGTGCAAATGTGAAATTATACAGATGGTGGGTAGTGAGATAAAAGAAGCATCAGACCTGTGTTACATCCGATGAACACTATCACAATTTAAAGTCTCACATTCCCCTACATATACAGTATTAGAGCCTATGGCGACTCAATACCTGAAACAGGGACATTGATCCAGACATATTCAGAAAGAGACACAGGGTAAATGGACATGAAGGAATAAGGGCGGGAGGGAAGGGAAGGGTAACAGTTAGTGAAAGGTATGGGGAACAAAAACAGCACTCTACTTCATAATGTAACACAACATAACATAGCAGGTTAAACTAGGTTTAAGAGGTATGAGGACTAAGGTCCAGTCTGTTCAAAACAATTAGTGTCCTTTAGGCTGCATTCACACCTCAGCGTAGCATTTTTGGGCATTTTTTCAAGCTTGTTGTTGCGCGTTTTGAATCGCATCTTTGCGCTTTTCTAAACGCCCAAAGAAGCGCAAGTCACGATAATACGCACAAAATGACGCTTTACCATTGATATCTATGGCAATACAAGTTTTCCAGAAATGCCCAAATATGCCTGATTCACGTGACAAAAATACCTCCAGAACTTGTTTGAGCTTCAGGCGTTTGGCTTCAGGCGTTTTTGCGTGAAGATGTGAACCATCTCCATAGAGAATCATTGATTTTTTCCCCTCCGGCATTTTGTAGCTTCAGGCTTCAAGTATATTCAAGCTACAAAACACTCAGGTGTGAATGCAGCCTAAGGGTCAGAGGTGCTGAGGAACCTCAACCAGACATGGTGCCAAGGTCGAGTGAGGGTGATCATCCTGAGGGCTCAATACAGTTTCATTAACATGATTTATCCAGGTGGCCCAGACACTGTAAAACATAGCAAAGCGATGCTTGCAGGTCGCCATCCATTCCTCTGCAGCCATGATATCATTCACTAAACGGGTCCAGTCCGTTTGACTAGGAATCTGAGGTTTCTTCCAGAAAACTGGAATCAGCCTCCTCGCTGTGTTTAGAAAATGAGGCAGTACAGACTTACGATAGCGGCTGAGAGGGATGGTCGGGACATGAAACAGGAGTTCTAATGGGGAATCAGGTAATTCGATGTCCAGAATTTCTTTTACCTGGGATCGGATGTCCTGCCAGTAGGGTTGCAACTTGGGGCACTCCCACCAAATGTGTGTAGGAATGTACCCCAATGTCCACACTCCCTCCAGCAGGCATCCGACACAGTTGGATAAATCTGAGCCAACCTGGACTCTATACCAACGAGTAAGTATGTCATAACCATTTTCCTGCATTTTCGTGTCCACAGAGCTAGAATGGGTAAGGCAGTAGGTAAAGGGGGACAAGTTGGGTCTCAGTAAACACATGCTGCAGATCTCTCTCCCATTCCCTTATGCAAGAAGGTCTCCCCCTAATCTCTGGTGACTGCAACATCCCATATGACAGAGAAATGGAATTAGAATGAGAGGTTGACTTGCATAATTTCTCGAACGGGGACGTCGAGGTGGGAGAGCAAATGGCTTGGGGCAGGCTCCGAAGGAAATGTTGGAGCTGCCTGTAACGCCAGTCGTCCATAGGAAAACTACCGTACTGTGCTCTCAGAGCATCCAGAGGCAGTAAACCATTGTCTTGAACAAATCTGCCACATCGGATCTCCCCGTCAGCAGCCCAGGATCGGAAGGAGAGGGGTTCCCCTGTAATGAACCAGGGGAAGCCCTGAAGGGGAGTAAAAGGGGAGAATTGGAGGGCAAGCCCTCCCTGACAATTTAGAACAGGGGTCTCAAACTGGCAGCCCTCCAGCTGTTATGAAACTACAAGTCCCATCATGCCTCTGCCTCTGGAAGTCACGCTTCTAACTATCAGCCTTGCAATGCCTCATGGGACTTGTAGTTCCGCAACAGCTGGAGGGACGCCAGTTTGAGACCCTTGATTTAGAGTATCCCACCATTTCAAAGTATGGATACCTGTGGGAGAGGAGAACTCAGACAGACCTCGGCTTTCCCTAGGGAGCCAAGGGGCATGGGAAAGGTTGCGGCCAGCCAAAAACTTTTCAAGGGGGACCCATAATTTAGTGGATACACTATGGTACCAATCCAATATCAGTTGAAGGGCAATTGCCTCGTAGTAGTGAGTGTGGGTTTGTATATAAATCAGCCTTAAAGGGACCAACACCACTTTCTTCCTGGAGGAGTCCTATGGAAGAGTGAGATGTCCTAGTGGGCAGGAGTGTGATACCTTACTACAAATACACAGAAGGCACCTTATGACCAGAGAGTTGCCGTTTGGGAATAACACATGCATTGTTTGACCTTACATACAGTACAATGTAGGTCAAGACAATAAGGTAAGCACATTGTAAACACAGGGGTGAATAGGAAGAAGGTTTAAAGTGATTGTAAAGTCTTTTTTTTTACATAAAAATAACAAACAAGTTATACTTAACTGCTCTGTGAAGTGGATTTGCACAGAGCAGCCTGGATCCTGCTCTTCTTGGGTCCCTCTTCTGTGCTCCTGGTCCCTCCATCTTGTTGAGTACCCCCCACAGCAAGCAACTTGCTATGGGGGCACCCGAGCCGAGTTGCAGCTCCCTGTGTCCATTCAGACACAGAGCTGTGGTTTGGCCCCGCCCCTCTCTCTCCTGATTGGTTAATTGATTTTTATTGACAGTAGCGGGAGCCAATGGCGCTGCTGCTGTGTCTCAGCCCATCAGGGGGGAGAGTGCGGGACGGGCGAAACACTCATGGACATTGCTGGACAGAGATGGGGCTCAGGTAAGTATTGGGGGGGAGGGGTGAGGGGGGCTGCTGCACACAGAAGGCTTTCTATCTTAATGCATAGAATGCATTAAGATTAAAAAAATCTTCTGACTTAACAACCCCTTTAACCTTCCTGGCGGTATTCCCGAGTGTGGCTCGGGGTGGAATTTAAGTACCATTAGCGGTAACCCCGAACCACACTCGGGATTGCATCGCTGCATCCAAGGCATCGTTACTTACCTTGTCCCCTGGATCCAGTGATACTGATTTTTGGAGAAATTTATCATCAGACACTGAAAGTGACGACAGTGACAATTCTGCAACTGAGCAAATTTCAGTGTTTTTGGTTTGATTACATTATTGAATACATTTTATTACTATTACGTTATTATTTTTGATAATTATTTTTAGTTATTTATTATATTATAATTTATGATTTCATGTTTCAAACTTTATCATACCCGGGATGTCTACGAGACTCTTGTTTGGACAGATTTAAGTGAGTTATTCCAAAGAATTACAGGCCTACAATATAAAACGCCAAATTTCCATGCAAAATAATTGTACCGCTTTCAGCACCAAAAATCTGAAATAATCATACCGCCAGGGAGGTTAAAGCATATAGGAATTCACAGTGAAGATTTGAATTTACAGAACCGTTTGCTTTATGACAGAAAATTGATGAACTGATATCACTATTATTTGGAAATGAATCAGAGACTATATTTTGACATGCTTTTCTGTTTTCGTGTTTTGATTTTGTGATATATAGAAAATAGGATTTATTCAGCTAATATTATTAGTATATTGACAAGTGGCTTAATAGGTTTGTATAATACAATTATGGTGATATATCTGTTGGCAGCACAGCGCTTGATATTACATATTCTGCTTTTAAGGTGTTAATAATGTTTCCAATGTAAAACTGATTATTATTATTTTTTATGACTTATAAACTGCTTTCATCTCCCATGGAACTTTGTAGAGTAGAGACAATATTGCTACTTTGAAAGTATAGTAGTTTAAGTCATCATAAGGGCTCTTTCACACTAGCAGAGCCCGTTTTGACGGGCACCGCTGCTCAGCGGGGATCCATCCGTTGATCTCCGCTGAGCCGGCGGATAACAGGACAGTCTCTGCACTCTGTGCAGAGACTGTCCTGTCACAGCTCCATTCTCCTCTATGGAGAATCGGATGAACACGGACCGTCTGTCCGTGTTCATCCGATCCGATCCGCCAGACGGATGGAAAATAGGGTTTCCATCCGTCTGTTTTTGGCGGATCGGAGCGGATCGAGTGTCAGCGGACATGTCACCGCTGACATCCGTCGCACCATAGAGAGCAATGGAGCGTCCGTTCGGGTCCGCCTGAAAAACTGACAGGCGGACCCGAACGATCCGCCTGTGTGAAAGGGGCCTTACTGTCCATATATTAGCTACATCATCTCTACTATGTATGTATGAAGACATACCTAACATATTTCTTTGCCATTACTTTCTATCTGTCCAATAAATATAATATAATAAATCCTTAATTAAGCACTTTTACACCTTAAACCTTTAAAGCCTATCTCGGGGGAAAACTTAAGGGTTAACAATGAACTTCAATCCCCCCTGCATTTTTTATCCCCAGTCATGCAGTGTTGTCCTCTATTCGCATGCTCACCTGGCCAGTAGATTTATTGCTGTCTTACTATGATCTGCTGCTTAGTTGTGTTGGCCTGGGTCCCATGCCGTCATCTTAGTCTACCTCTGTCATCATGAGCCTTCTTCCTCTTCTGGGTTCAGGAAGCCAGCCCATGATGGCGCCCACCATCCTCTGTTTGTCCTACACCTGCAGCCTCCTGGGATATGTAATGGAGGCTGCAAGAGCAGGACATGTCATTCTTGCCTAGGCTAGAATGACGCTGTAGGGGGTGGAGTGGACAAAACAGTAAAAAAAATAATAAAGTTGGGGGGGCTTTTCAAAATGTGGTTGGGAAGATCGAGCTAGGAAGGAAGACTCACTTGAAAGCTGACATTTAGGTATGAATTATTACTTCAAAAATTGCAGCAGTTGTTCAGGTACAGTGTACAAAGGCTTGCCCTTTTGCATATTGTTTGCTCAGTACTGCCGCCTTACAGGGAAAGTTTTAGGGGGGGGGGGGGGCTGAAGTCAGGTTAATGCAGAGAATGCATTAAGGTAAAAAGAACAAAGGGAGATGTACATGTACTGGGCAGGTGATTTTTTTAAAATTTGCCCAGACATCCAAGCAAAGTTGTTACTGTAAGCCTAATGATAACATAGCACGTCAAAGCACGTAGGGCGGAGCTTTGAGGGACGACACCCTGCACTAGCCCGTGGCGGCTCGCAGCCTGTGTTTGCGGCTGGAGTCGGCGGTGCACAAGACAATGCTATCATTCCCCTTGTGTCCGGCACATTACGGAAACATTATTATTTAAGTGGCTATAAATAAACCATGAATGGTTTTACACCATGTGGAGCTTCCCTTCTATTCCCTAAGTAAATACTGTACCGCTTGAAATGGTGAAGACCCCTAAGTATTAATGTTTAGTTGATTGAGCAGAGGAGCGTTAATAATAAACCCATTAATGGCTAGATGATCCCCTTATGGATGCAATCTGATTAATCAAGGATCTTTCTGTGCATGGTGCAACTTCCCAAAGTTTTTTTGGGAGGTGTGGCATTTATTTTTTGAGGTGAAAGACACTGGGTTCACACATCTTTGGTGATAACATGTGACTGCAGCTTAATAGATTATATACCGTATATCTGTGGCATGGATATATTTTTTTTATTGATATGGCAGGGAAAATGTTTGTAATTAAACTGATTTTGACTACTTACTCCAAGTAAGAATAGAAATGCACATCGGTGAATCAGCCATGTACAATATATGCCATTCATTTGGTACAAAATAAACATTTAAAAATGAATTGTAGACAGCTCAATATTTTAAAGCCCAAATCAAGCCAACTTTTTTAGTTAGTTTAGGACAAAAAGGGGTTTGAGCCTCTCTTGGTTTTTATTGCTATTTATGTACCTATTGGGGAGATTTTCCTCCAGGATGTTTAAGGCTGGAAAGGGACACAAAGCAATCTCAAAGTGTTTAGGCATCTATCAGTCGACTGACAAATTGTCTATAAATTGAGACAGTTAAGTACTTTGGCTACTCTTCCTAGAAGTGGGCGCCCAGCCAAGATGACTCTCAAGGTGCAGAATCCTCAATGAGGTAAAAAAAGAACCCACATGTAACAGGTAAAGGCAGGAAGACATCAACAGAAACAGCAAAGATCCCTGTTCACAAGTCTACAATGCCCATGGCAAAACAGCACTGAGGAAGCCAAAAAAAAATACATTGCTGGGATTCACATACTTTTTCTTGCCACAGGAACTTACCTGTTCTGGTTCAACATGACAAAACATAGAGATCTTCTGTTTTACAGCCATCTCAATTGGTTTGTTACTTCTGCACACAATCTGCAAAGAAATAATAATAAACATTGAGGAATTTTAATTTCATATCTTTAAAATTATTACTGCGTGGACAGTTTTACAATCCTTGTACTGGGGTGGTCATGAAGCTGCATGAAGATCTATGGTAACAATGGAATACAATTGTTTTATTTAAATGAGTGGAATATGCTAGATGTTTAAGAGGGATACTAAGAACATTAGTACATCTCCAATGGGAAATTGATGCAACCAGTTCTAAATAAAGATATGCATACTTTTTAATCATTTTATTAACCCATACATATCCTGGTCAATGCATGTAACTTCTCAATGTAAAATAAATATTTGTAAAAATCCCCACCTAAACAGTGGCAGTGCCATATTGCTGTTGTTGTGTTTGAGCTCAAAAGTTACATAAAAGAGAATTGCATGTCTTCTAAAACAGCAGTGTCAGCTCTCTTGTACAAATCCCTCCAATTCCAAAGTCTTCTGTAATACTGGCCCAAAATTGGTCCCTGCTCTGTATTCAGAGTGTTCATGGGAACTACAAGTTTGAAGAAGACTTATAATCAAGCATTGCAGATTTGTCATATTTTGCTATAGCAAAATATAACTCATTGTGTTACATTTGGCAGGTGGTGCCCGTTGCCAAGCACACCCAATTAAGTCAACGGGACCGCAGCGTGATCGCATGCCAACAACTGCAATGGAAAATCTCCATTGAGATCA
The DNA here is from genome assembly GCA_018402905.1 of Glandirana rugosa. Taxonomy (NCBI): domain Eukaryota; kingdom Metazoa; phylum Chordata; class Amphibia; order Anura; family Ranidae; genus Glandirana; species Glandirana rugosa. Next base: position 361,744 of record BLSH010423897.1, on the reverse strand, counting down.
GAAAAAAACAGGCATTCGGGCGACGAGAGTACTACCTCCTGAACATCTGTTTACAAGCTCAGAACCACCTCTGAAAATGGATTGACCATGGCTTGACTTTCAGATGCGTGAACAAAGCTATGTAGTAAGGTAAATTGTGGCTAAGCAGTACTCTAAAAAATCCCCCTTTGCATCGTAAAATTGCAGCATTCTGGATTGCGGTAGTATCACCACAGATGCTTTTCTGAGGTTTGTTTAGAACGACCGCAAGTGTAAATGAGGACTATGTCTTGGATCTCTCATGAAAAGTTGCAGCGCACTTCCTGACATCTGTGCCTAGACACCCCTTTCCTGATAAAACTGTAGCAGTGGCAGCTGGTGTTTTATTTTTTTTTGGGGGCGGGCGGCAAACAACCAACCCTTGCTCAGCAGAACCCCCACCCACGCTGTTGGTTCCCCCACCCACACCATGTGTCTCCTCCCTCTTCCTCCTAGGTGTCCAATAGGATCACCTGTCCTTTCAGCACAATCGGGTGACAGGTCTCAAGACCCGCTTCCTGATTGCCCAGGAGGAGGATGATCAGAGTAACAATAGCGAATATTTATTCGCTATTGTCACACAACTGGGTGGGCTCAGGGCGCAGTGCTCTGCGCTCCGAACCCACCCTTTTTTTAAGCCTAATAGAACATCTGGCTCTAATCACATGCTTCAAAAAAAAAAGAATCCATGCATCCGACGCCCCGCAATGTAGATTAGTGGGCCAAACGCATGAATGGGGGGGGGTGCCCGTGCGCGCCCCTAATGGACGGGCCGCCACTGCACCGTAGTGTGAGATCATCTAAGGCCAATCCTGTCCATTACAGCATCTGATTTTGTGTCTTACGGAGTGCTGTAGTGACATTCTGTCATATTTTCCCCACCAGGGTAGCCCAGATGCTGTTCACAGGCACCAACAGACATGGAGGGCTGTGCACAGTTGTACAAGGGTATACACCAGTATTCATGTAAACACTCATATGGCATACAGGCATACTACAAGAATAAGGCTGGGTTCACACTATATTCACAGGCAAGTCCCAGCAGAAGTCCGGTGCGTCCTGGTTACTGTTTCAGGTCCGATTTCCCACATTTTTGGCTGAATTCGGACCTGAAATGGACCAAAAGATGCACAGGGCTCCGGTGCAAATTTGCAGCGGAGCCGCAGTGGAGATATGTGAACCGGCTCCATAGAGAGCTGGTCAAAATCTCCTGCTATTACGAATTGGATGCAGACAACTCGCATTCATTTCACAATGGTGTGAACCCAGTCTCAACCATTTTCTGCTCTTGGAATATGCCCCTACACTACATAAGTGTTTACGTGAGTACCAGCGTATTCCTATGTGCAGCTGGAGACAGCCATTTATATCTATGGTAAATTGTATGCAGAACCTGGGCTTCCCAGATGGAGGAAATGTGCTGGAATTTATGTTGTAAGGACTTACGGTCCCACCAATGCATTTTTTCATGCTTTTTGCAGAAGCGAAGGACATTATTTTTAACATGGGTTCCTATGAAACACATTCACATCAATGCATTTGTGTGTCTCTGCGTTTTTGGAAGGAGTCATGGATTTTTTTTAAAAAAACGCAAAAAGCACTGCAGAAATGCTCAAAAGCAAACTGCGTAGGTGTGAATGGAGCCTTAGGCCCCTTTCGCATGGGCTTTTCGATCAGGTCCGCCTGTCAGTTTTTTAGGCTGACCTGATTGGACACTCCATTCACCTCTATGGAGCGAGATATCAGGGGTGACAGGTCCACTGACATCTGCCGATATCTGATCCGATCCTGTCCGTGAAATCCAGTGGATGGAGACCCTATTTTCCATCTGTCTGGAGGATCAGATCAGATGGGATCGGATGAAAACGGTTTTCATCCGATCTCCCCATAGAGGAGAGCGGGACTCTGACAGGCCCGTCTCTGCACAGTGAGCAGAGAAGGACCTGCCATCTGCCTGCTTACCGGGGATCAGCGGATCGATTCCCCGATGAGCAAATCGTAATCCGTCGGGTGGAGCGTCCATGTGAAAGAGCCCTTAGAGTCATGTGCAGCTTATGGGCATGGATAGGTGTGGTATGTAAAAAAGACAAAGCAAAAAAAAAAAAACCCTTTTCTTTGCAACAGTTGGGTAGGATTAGGAGGTGATTGGTTTTATTAGGTGGGATGATAATAATAAAGCATAGTATTTGTGCATATTTGTTACCAAAAGCAATCAAAGACGTTTATGTAATCTCTGTGCAGATTTGTTTTTAAAAGCAGCTGCATATGCATACAGCAAATCCGTATATTCAATGCTAAGCACAATCTGCTATATTTATAAAATGTTGTAATCCTGCATATTTGTTCCCAAAATCAGTCCCACCTATATATACACAATATAACTTGTGAGTACATTTGTTCCCACTAGCATTGCATATGTTTACACAGCAGTGGACTTGACTATGAAAGCATAAGAACAGGTGCCATCACAACTGGCTATGATGTATTATTCATTCTGGTAAATTCATCAGCTGCCCCAGTTGTCAGCTGGATAATAAAAGACGACATCAAAACAGTGTTCTGATGTCTGAAGGATGATCTTAAGGGAAGTAGAACCTTCACTTTTGGACTGGGTAAAAACTTATTTTTTAAAGCAGGGAAGGTTTAGAACCAGGGGTAGGCAACCTTAGAGACATGGAGATCTACTGATGAAGTCAAAGATCACCGGGCACAGTGCCCTGTTGTTAGGTCCGGTTCACATAAAGGCATGTTCCATGTGTGTTTCCTGCACCGCGTTTAAAACGCACTGCCTTTGTGATCAACTGCGGGTAATAATACATTGTTAACCCCAAACGTAGATCGCGAATGCAGTGTATTTGTGGAGACAAGAACGCATGGTACTGCAGTATCCCGCAATTTGGCACAGTGCGATTTTGAAAATAGTGCATGCACTACGTTTTGTGCAGTCTGATGCGATTTGCAGCCAGGGCCAGATTTACATCTTGAGAGCATATAGGCAGAGAATTCTGAAGCTTCCCCCGCCAAAATAAAGACAAGAAGCCCAACCTCTTTTTTTCTTGATAAAATATTTTTACTCAGAACAAAAATAAAATAAGTATTACAAGAGAATGCAGGGTTTAGGAGTGTGTTATGCAGAGAATGCAAGGTTCACCAGTGCATTATGCTCAGAATGCAGGGTTCACCAATGTGTTACACTCAGAATGCAGGGATCAGGAGTGCGTTGCACTTAGAATGCAGGGTTCACCAATGAGTTATGCTCAGAATGCAGGGTTCACCAATGAGTTACGCTCAGAATGCAGGGTTCGCCAATGAGTTACACTCAGAATGCAGGGTTTAGCAGTGCGTTGCACTCAGAATGCAGGGTTCATCAATGTGTTCCGCTCAGAATGCAGGGTTCACCAATGTGTTACGCTCAGAATGCAGGGTTCATCAATGTGTTACGCTCAGAATGCAGGGTTCACCCATGAGTTACACTCAGAATGCAGGGTTCACCCATGAGTTACACTCAGAATGCAGAGGTTACGCTCAGAAGGCAGGGTTCACCAATGGGTTACATTCAGAATGTAGGGTTCACGAATGTGTTACGCTCAGAATCCAGCATTCATCAATGTGTTACACTTAGAATGCAGGGTCCACCAGTGCGTTACGCTCAGAATGCAGGGTTCACCAATGTGTTACACTTAGAATGCAGGGTTCATCAATGTGTTATGCTCAGAATACAGGGTTTAGCAATGCGTTACGCTCAGAATACAGGGTTTAGCAATGCGTTACGCTCAGAATACAGGGTTTAGCAATGCGTTACACTCAGAATATAGGGATCAGGAATGCATTGCACGCTGAATGCAGGATCCACCAGTGCGTTATGCTCAGAATGCAGGGTTCATCAATGTGTTACGCTCAGAATGCAGGGTTCATCAATGTGTTTCACTCAGAATGCAGGGTTCATCAATGTGTTATGCGCAGAATACAGGCTTTAGCAATGCGTTACGCTCAGAATGCAGGGATCAGGAGTGTGTTGCATGCTGAATGCAGGTTCCACCAGTGCGTTGCACTCAGAATGCAGGATCCACCAGAGCGTTACACTCAGAATGCAGGGTTAGTAGTGTGTTATGCTCAGAATGCAGGGTTGAGTGTGTTGTGCTCAGAATGCTGGGTTAAGGAGTGTGTTACGCTAAGAATGCAGGGATCAGGAGTGCGTTACGCTGCGAATGCAGGGTTAAAAAGTAGCACTCAGAATGCAGGGTTCAGGAGTGCGTTGCGCTCAAAATACAGGGTTCAGGAGTGTGTTGTGCTCAAAATGCAGGGTTCAGGAGTGCGTTGTGCTCAGAATGCAGGATTCAGGAGTGCGTTGCACTCAGAATACAGGGATCAGGAGTGCATTACGCTGAGAATGCAGGGTTAAGAAGTTGCACTCAGAATGCAGGGTTCAGGAGTGTGTTGCGCTCAGAATGCAGGGTTCAGGAGTGCATTGCGCTCAGAAAGCAGGGTTTGGGGGGGGGGGGATGATGTGAAGGGCGGCAGAGGACACTGCTATGGAGATGGCCCTGCCCATAGCAGTGTCCTCTGCCCCCTTCGCATTACCTCCCCCACACACACAGAAGTGTCCTCTGCCCCAACCTTTCCCCTGTAGTAGCAGGGGGAGGGGAGTGCAGTGAGCAGCCTAGCTCTGCACAGATGGTGGGAACGGGAGCTGGCAGATTCATATTAACAAACTGGTGATTGGTTGCTTAGGACCGCCCTGTGTCCTAGCAATTAATTACTTGCAGGTTAATTTGACCAGCTCCTCCTTCCACCCTCCCTCCTGAGCTGCGCTGCCTCCTGTTCTCCGCTGTTCACTGATGACAGCAGCGGAGGAGACTGGGGGGGGGGAGAGAACAGGCACCCAGAAGGTGCGGTGGAGGAGGAGGCTGGGGGGAGACAGCTCAGGTTGGTGCTGCTGTACTAACAATCCGATGTGAGCAATTGTGTGCTGACAGGGGGGCGGCCTCCGCCAGAACACTCCGGTCAGGGCTTTCAGTCATTGGCTGAAAGTGCTGATCGAGAGCCAGTTGGCAGACCTTTTTTGGTAATAAGCTTTCGACAGAAGCTGGCTGAATGTCCAGCTTCTGTCGGACCGACTGCCATATACACGGGCCGAATGTCAGCCGGTTTCTATTGAACAGACCCAATTCGGCCTGTGTGTAGTATGTTTTTTTTTTTAATCCAGAAAAACTTTTATTAATGAATTGAGGCATACAAGTAAAGACTGTGTCACATATATAACTTAAGTGGCATTCGGATTCATAGTTTACATATTATACATCCGCAGGTCAGATTATCTACATTCATGAGCATACAACAGAAAATTACGTAACATATTGTTATGGAGCACCTCAACTCTTCTGTATACGAGGAGGTCAGCTATAGGGTGGGCCGGTACCAGAATATGTCGGGCAGCTGCACCCACCGTATATTTCATACAAGCTTACCATTAGACTTGTGCCCCAGGCACATCATCAGTGTGTGTACTAGGTTTTACTTTGAGAAATTTCCTTTCACTTGTTGCATCCCCATTATGGAAAGTGATACAGGCAACAAAAAATGAACTTGATGGGGGTTTTTCTCTACTCTCCAAGAATCTTTGGTTTTAAATAAATATAAAACTGTCAACTGATCAGGAGATTTCATTTTTAGCTCTCTAGGACTAACAAGAATTAGGACACTAAGCTTAATTTTTATTATAGGTACAGGCAGTAAAATATATTATAGGATATGATGGATATAGAAGACCTTTTATAGGGAAATCCACTGTAATTGTGATTTTCTTCCAAAGAACGACACAGCTAAGTAGACAAATTACCATAGCTTAAAAATAACTTTAATAAATCACGAACGCCAATTACAATACTCAGCGGGACTACACAACGCGCACGTTGTATATGCATCAACGGTCATATTTACACATCATATAAATACCAAAATCAAAACATGTCCATTATTTAGAAAGTGGAATAAAGCTATAGCTATAATAGCAGCTGCCATTTTAAGTCCATTCCAGCTAAGAAAGCAAAAGCAATAATGGGTCCTTAGTGATGGTAATCCTAAGAAATACTAAATAGAATAGATAAAATATGCATATCACATTGTTAAATATCCAGTCGTAAAGTTAGATGAGTCATAACAACTTAATACCATGCAAATATACTTGTAATCCACAAGGATATGATGCTCAAAGCAAACCTGTGCTTTAATCCTTGATGATAATCAATGGGTTTCCTATACCCCCAGCAGCATATACTTACCTTTCCTTTACTCCCCCATTGCTATATTCAGTGCCAGAAGCAAATTTCATAGGGCTTACTGATATGGAGCAGCATGTAACTTACACTTTATGACTCATAGCCTGTGTAAGCTATAATTGTTTGCTCTCTGTGGAGGTCTGCAGTAAACTCTTTGATTTGTCCTGCAAGGGCAAAGTACAAAGTCACTTTAAAGTGGTTGTAAAGCCTGAAGGTTTTTTTACCTTCATGCATTCTATGCATGAAGGTAAAAAAACCTTCTGCGTGCTGCTACCCTCACAGCCCCCCTCCCCCCAATACTCACCTGAGCCCTCTCTTGATCCAGCAATGTGCACAAGAGCCTAGGTTGTACCAAGACTCCCTCTCCTCATTGACAGACAGCAGCAAGAGCCACTGGCACCCCCTGCTGCCAATCACAGCCAGTGGGGCAATGAGGAGAGAGTGGGGAGCGGAGTTGAGCCAGGGTTCTATGTATTTTATGGATGCATAGAGCAGGGCTCAGGAACGAGTACACACCAGTGCCCCCATAGCAAGTCACTTGTTATTGGGGGCTCTGGTCAAGGGGGAGAAGCCAAGAGCACCGGCAGGAGGCCTGAGAAGAAGAAGATCAGGGCTGCTCTGTACAAAATCATTACACAGAGCAGGTAAGTATAACAACCTGAACCTTTAATACCACTTCCTAATTCATAAGACAAGGGTCCAAAAAGTAGTAGCTTTTGCTGATATAGAATGATATAGTTGGGAATGATATTGGGGTTGATTTGCTAAGACCCCTTTCACACCAAGACATTTTTCAGGCGCTTTTGCACTAAAAATAGTGACTAAAAAGAGCCTGAAAAACTCCCCCCAATACACCCCAGTGTGAAAGCCTGAGTGCTTTCACACTGGGACGGTGTGTTTGCGGGACGGTAAAAAAAGTCCTGCAAGCCGCATCTTTGCAGCGGTGTGGGAGCGGTGTATTCACTGCTCCTATACCACCCCTACCCATTGAAAACAATAGGGTAGCGATCCCGAAGCACCACTAACTGGCACTTTTAACCCGTTTAACCCCTTGCAGGGGGGTTAAAAGCACAGTAACGCCGCCGTCCGAATAGCGGCACTATAACGAGCAGTAAAGCACCGCAAATTGGCAGTGTTTTACCGCTAACGCTCGGGCAGCCCCAGTGCGAAAAGGGTCTTAAACTGAAGAGAGCAAAATCTGGTGCGCCATTGCATAGCAACCAATCAGCTTCCAGGTTTTTTTTGTCAAAGCCTAATTGAACAAGCTGAAGTTAGAAGCTGATTGGCTACCATGCACAGCTGCACTGGATTTTTCACTCTCCAATTTTAGTAAATCAAGTACATTCTTTCTTCCGGGAAATTCATAAAAAAAGTTTGTCCCCTGGAGTCTACTCCCAAATATAAATGTCACAGATATAATGCCTCAAACTGTACAGTAGTTCTTCCTACAATTGGAAAGTGTGCTTACTATGGACAGTTTCAAAGATATAAAAATCTGTGTCAGGGTATAAGACAGCATTTATATATAAGATTGGATTCTATTTACATTTCTAGAGAGCAGTTTTTTTTAAATGTCTATTTCTATCCTTCCAACATGACCAACCTCATAAGGTAGAGAACAATATTGGTGGATGGAAACACTACATGGAGCCAGCAGCTCTGCAGCTTCTTGTGTCACCCCAACGCCTGCCATCTGTGTCCTCTCACTTAAAGAGACACTGGGGTCGATTTACTAAAACCGAAGCGTGCAAAATCTGGTGCAGCTGTGCATGGTAGCCAATCAGCTTCAGCAAGTTCAATTAAAGTTATTGTAAAGTCTGTTTTTTAGAAAAAAAAACAACAAAAATGTCTTACCTCCTCTGTGCAGTTGGTTTTGCACAGAGCAGCCCGGATGCTCCTCTTCTCGGGTCCCTCTTCGCTCCTCCTGGCCCCTCCCTCCTATCAAGTGCCCCTCAGCTAGCAGCTCTCTATGGGGGCACTCGAGCCGAGTGAGAGCTCCGTTTATCCATTCAGCGCCACCCCCTCTCTCCCCTGATTGGCTGACTGACCTTGATTGAGAGTCGCGGGAGCCAATGGCGCCTCTGCAGTGTCTAAGCCAATCATGTGTCCTGTATGGCTTAGACACTCGTGGACATCGTTGGAGAGAGTTGGGGCTCAGGTAAGTAATTAGGGGGTGCTGGGGGTTGTGCTACACACAAAATATTTTTTTATCTTAATGCATAGAATGCATTAAGATACAAAACGTTCTGCCTTTCCAACCAGTTTAAGCTTTGACAAAAAAACCTGGAAGCGGATTGGTTTCTATGCAGAGCTGCACCAGACTTTGAACTCTCCAGTTTTAGTAAATCAACCCCACTGTCATCAGGTAACACTTTTCTGGTTGCTTACATACTTTAAAAAATTAAAAATTTCACTTGCTGATGCTGCCCTTCTTATAGCAAATGAGGATTCCTTTTGACAGTAACAGCCCTGAAGTTTTCTTCACCCTCTCACACTTTTAGGAGAATCAGAGGCTTTCTATCGTAGGCCCTGTACTGGTCCTGATGTCACCAAGTCTACTGGTTGCAATCTGTAAAGCCTCAACCTGTTGGAGAATGCCTGTACATTATCAGTGTCAGTAGAGAGTTACGACTGGCCACTCAGTCAAAGAAAACTTCACTTTTTCCCTGCGGTCACTTACAAAGCGCTGGAGGCTTCACAGGCAGCGGCCGGACACTTTTGTGTGGGTCAGGAGGGTGGAAGGCTGGTCCCAAGCCCTAAATCGGGTCATCTTATGAAAGGTTGGGTGCTGAATGCCAACATGGGATTGTCCCATGCGCCACAAACTGCACAAATAAAAAGGAAAAGACCAGGTGGTGACTCTCCGATCATGTAATCCAGATGAACAAATTTTCCAGCATTTGAATATGTCTAGGAGTGCAGCTGATCTTTTCCTTATTGTCAGAGTTTGAAAATATCAACAAAGACTTTTACTGACCATGCGGCATAATAAATTGGTATAGCAAGGGCAGCATCAATTTGTTTCTAACATTTTATTTACGTGAGAAGTGGTTCTTGATGGCAATGACTCTTTAACCACTTTTAGTTTTACTGCTACAGGATGTGCACCAGACTATGTATATATACGTGATCCGACACTTCCAGGTAGGGGGCACGCAAGTTGATCGGGTGCAGGTTACTCAATGCCTTACAGCACCCGCCGATCGTCAGGCAGAGAGACAGAACTGTGATCTACCTATGTAAACAAGGTAGATCACTGTTCTGGCTAGTAAAAGCCCCTCCCACAGTATAGTAAAACACTGGATAAGCGCACAGTTAACCCTTTGATCACCCTGATGTTAACCCCTTCCATTCAGTGTCATTAGTACAGTGGCATATTTTTACACTGTATTAGTGTCACTGGTCCCCAAAAAGTTTCAAAAGTGTCAGTTAGTGTCAGAATGTCCGCTGCAATATCGTAGTCCCGCTATAAGTCACTGATCGCTGGCACTAGAAGTAAAAAAATAAATAAATAAAAATATCCCATAGTTTTTTAGATGCTATAACTTTTGTGCAAACCAATCAATGCATGCTTATTGGGACTATTTTACCAAAAATATGTAGCAGAATACATATTGGTCTAAATGTATGAAGAAATTTGATTTTTTTTTTTCAGTTATTTCATTGAATAGGTTTTATAACAGAAAGTAAAAAATATTTAGTTTTTTCAAAATTGTATGTCTTTTTTGTTTATAGCGTGAAAAATACACAGAGGTGATAAAATACCAGAAAAAATAAAGCTCTGTTTGTGTGAAAAAAGGGACATACATTTTATTTGTGTACAGCGTTGCATGACAACACAATTGTCAGTTAAAATAACGCAGTGCCGTATCGCCTGGTCATGGAGGGGGTTAAACTTCCAGAGGTCAAGTGGTTAATGCCTAAAGCACAAATTAATAATTTTAAGGCCTCATACACGCGGGCGTTTTTTACAGCCACGCTTTTTAGCGTTTTTGCAGCTCTCCATGTTATTCAATGGCCCCATAAAAATGCAGATGCTTTTGAGCTGAAGAGGGCGTCGGCATTAGTGAGCTGTAAATAGAACGCGGGACCAGCACGTTCCGAGGCTGAGCCGGCAAAATCTCACTAACGCTCACTAACGCCGTACCGACGTTAACCGGCGTTTTAAGGTTAAAAAATAGCAGTGTAATGTTTTTTTTTTTTTAAAAAACGCCTATTGACACCGATGCTCACTAACGCGCATTAACGCTCACTAACACCGATGCAAAACGCCGAAAAAAATGCCAATTTTTCCCTGACGTTGGGCACACGTTTTGCTTTTTTTTTTCATATGCCCGTGTGTATGAGGCCTAAAAGTAATGCAATAAAGTCTGATTGGCTCTTGTTGTTGGCGCTTCACTCAATGGGCAGATCATATAAAGAAATAAAAGTATTATACCAGCAGTAAGTAATGAGTGTTTACTGACAAGGTTATTTATTAAAGTTATTATTTAAAAAGGATATTTATTCAACCTACCAAATCTGGAGATAGGCCAAGACCTCTGAGAGCACGAACACTGTTCTGTGTTGGTTTTGTTTTTTGTTCTCCTGTAGCTGTTGGCTAAAGAAGACACAAAGTAAGGTCAGATACATTAAAACACAAGGCAAGAATATGAACAAAAGGTCCCTTGCAATTCACATAAATCCTTTTGAAGGTTCAACCTTTTGGCTACAAATTAGTAATAAATTATATTTTTTTATGTTTCACTGCTAGAAGTTTACTGAAAAAGAAAAAATGAGCTGTATGGCTGTAAATAGAATGGAAGGAAAGAGCTTTATATCATATACACCAGTGGTTCCCAAACTGCGGCCCAAGGGCCGGATGCGGCCCCTTGCTTGCCTTTATCTGGCCCTTGGAGCACTCTTCCCCCCACTGATGCGAGACACTATTCTGTCAACTGACATCAACAATGGGGCACCATTTCTCCCAGTGTTACAAACGATTGGGCACTATTCCTCCACCTTATATCAAATGTGATGTTTACTCCCACTGATGCCATGAAAATGTCTACTCCTGCGACCACAGTCCGGCCCCGTAAAGTCTGAAGGACAATAAACTGGCCCTTTGTTTGGAGACCCCTGATATAGACTATAAAGTGAGCGTACAGCTACTAAATAACATGGGAAAGAGAAGTCATGGCTAAACCCTGTAAACTCACAAGCCAAGAAATAGCTGTGCATACTACAGTCCCTTAGATACTCACTAGATTAAATGGGTTGTGAAAGCAGAAGGCTTTTATCTTAATGCATTCTATGCATTAAGATAAAAAGCCTTCTGTGTGCAGAAGCCCCAATCAGCCCCTCCCCCCTAATACTTACCTGAGCCCATCTCTATCCAGCGATGTTGCAGGAGTGTCTCGGCAGTCAGCCAATGGGGAAAGAAAGGGGGGGGGGCACGCAGGTTCGTGTCTGAATGGACAGAGATAGCTTCAGTTCTGCTCAAGTGCCCCCATAGCAAGCTGTTTGCTGTGGGGGCACTCAACAGGAGGGAGGGAGCGCCGAAGAGGGACCTGAGAAGAGGAAGATCGGGGCTGTTCTGTGCAAAACCATTACACAGAGCAGGTAAGTATAACATGTTTGTTATTTTTAACTAAAAAGAACAACACTTTACAATGACTTTAAGGTCGTAAAGAAAGTCCTGCAGCCTTTTTTTTATTATTAAAAGCCCTATAAGGTAAACCAGCTGGTAACTTAGCCCCATAATGCTGAACTGTACAACCCCCTGTACAGCAGCACTCAGTCTGGAAGAAGGAGGGCAGCGCGCGAGGCCAATCAGAATCTGCTACATTAAATCTGCTGACAAGGAACAGGCTGACCCCAGGAGAAAACATAGCATGCATATAGATGGGCTTATCACTGTGCTGCCAAGCTGGGCCAGGGAAGTGACCATCATTTTTTTATTATCATTCAATAAAGAAAAAAAAAAAGATCACCAACCAGGGCTGTGCTGCCTGCTTTGTAAATCCTAGAAATAAATGAACATGTAATGCAAACCCTTTGGTAGGCCAAACCGCTCTAATGTGTGAATTTCAAATGTGTATTTAATTGTTTGCACAGAGTTCAGTTTAAAGGAAGTAGATAGCTGCACTTCTATCAATGGAAGCATTCACAACTGCAGGAGTTAAATTGAAACAAAATTTCGCTGGGTGGGGTGGGTTTTTGCCATAATGTGATAGGGTCTGCAGTCCATTTGCACATTATGGAACACCTTCCTCTCAATGTGCACTACTCAAGTGGAGAAAGTTCCAGGCACTAGTTGCTGCTCCATCCAATGCCAATGCCATCTACTTCCTTGCTTACTCTGGATCCCACATTGCCTATCTTTGGCTAATGGATGGCCACAGGTATTGCACACAGAGGTTACATCCTCCCCAGCACCTGCCTTATACCCAGCATGTTACATTGCAAGTAGCATTGCAAGTAGCTTTGGGCAAAGGATTTTTTGGAAAAGAGACTTTGCATATTTATTCTGCCAAAAAACTCTAGCGCCTTGCACTTTTTCACAGTAGGTCTTTCACTTTAACATTCATGTGAACTGCTGTTATTAACGGCTAGGGTCACAGCAAGGGTGAGGGTCACCTGCACAGGTTGCAGGAAAGAAACTTGCACAATTCCCCTATTAACATAGACCGTGTTGATGTGGGAATGCGGCCTTGCCGAGCAATTGTCTTCTCCGGCAAAGATGGCTTCCCCCACCAAGAGAAGACAGTGATGATTACTAGCAGCTATAGTGATGATCAAAAGAGTATCTGGCAGGCTGGTTGTACCCAAGTTGCTCGAACGATCAACTTGTTACATTCAGCCTGCCCATTAATGATTCAAATCTAAGCTGGTTCCCGCTAAACCGGGCAAGATTTGAACCGTGTATGGCCGGCCTGACTCTTGGCTGGAGAACCCGGTCATTTCTCATTGATCACCTAATGAAGAGTGTTGCCTAAATATTGTGTTGTTTTAAAATTCATCTTTGCCCCTGATTTATGTCAACAAGCAGAGGTGGGAACACAAACCAATCCAATGTGTCCAAGCACCTTGTGGTATCTTAGAAAAAGAAAAAAAAACAAAAAACTAAAAATGCTAAAGCCTTCAAACCACAATCACTCTACTTATGATGACACAAAACCCATAATAAAGGGGTTAAGCATAAGACTGTTTTATTCAAGTTGTTCATTTGAAAGATAAATTATTTGTTCCCTGATGGAAATTTCCAAAAGCTATATTATGCCTCTTTTTTGCTAGAAACTTAAAATAAAAATTCAAAGGCCAGCTTTGATGGTTTCTGAATACTTTGAAGAAAGAATTTTGAAACTGAAAACTCTGGACTCCAAGTGGAACTATAGGCAGAATCAAAAATGAAGATCGTTTTTTCTCCGTATTATATCGAAAACCTTTAAAGGTAGTCCCTTGTTTATTAAATAGAAAGTTTACTTGTTGAACTTATTTTGTCAGAATACGAATTGGGGAAATAATACCCAAAACACAGTAGTATTCATCTCACTAACACCAAACTTCCGAAATCGTAAAAATCAAAAAACAAAAAAAAAGAAAAAGATTCTATGGTGTTCCACGAACCTGTGTAACCTAACCAAACACAAGGGTGGAGACGAACAACTGTATTTAGTCCCCGTTTCTACTTAAAATTT
>BLSH010423897.1:334569-347626 GCA_018402905.1 Glandirana rugosa | reverse complement strand
GTTATTTTGAGGGTTGTTTTGTGTCTGAGCATGCTCAGTTGTGCTCAGTTGTGCTCTGTGCCTAGGTGTAAAGAGACGGGGTATTTATCTCTTCTCAGACTTTTTAAGATATTTCTGTGTAGAAATCACTTTTTCACACAGTTTAAAAGAAGATTATCTTTAAATAATATACTGCATATTTTAGCACAATTTAGGTGATCATACCATGCTCCAAACATTATTTCCATGTGCAATTCCCTTGCTTTTACCACGACTAGTTTTTTAGTCAGTCACTGCTGTTTGGGTGCTATAGTGAATTTGATTCTGCAACTATTTTCTCCCTCAGGGCTTTAGTGAATACCTTTTCTGACTAGATTTAGTCGTTTTCTAGGGATTTTAGTTGTTTGTGACCATTTGTTCCCCCATGGTGCTATAGTAAATAAACCCCATAGGATTCAGTCTGTCAATAGCATTAACATAGCAGTCTTTGTTTTTTTATGAGTCCCCCTAGCACAGTTTTATTAACTGTGGATCCTGCTAGCAAATCTGTTATTTTTCAACTTCCTTTAATTTTTTAAAAGCTATCCAGCGAAAGTAGCAGTTAGATGGTTGGGACAAACCATTTAACACTGACAAGGGTGCTTACAATGGTTAGCTTATTTATTTACTTGTTACCGGTACTTATATAGCCTGTCAATTTACACAGTGCTTCATTTATACTGTACATTCACGTCAGTCCCTGTCCTCAAGTAGCTTACACACATGTGGGGTATTGCCGTGAATGTTACAGCGAGAGCAATAATTCTAGCACTAGACCCCCTCTGTAACTCCAACAAGAGTTTGAAGCATCATCTATGGATATTTTAAAAGTAGCATCGTTGGTCGCCATTCCACAAGCATCTGCAATTTTAAAGTACGGCATGTTAGGTATCGATTTACTTGGTGTAACATCATCTTTTACATTATACAAAAAAATTGGGGTAACTATTGTGTGTTTTTTTTTAATTCATTAAAGTGTATTTTAAAAAAAAAAAATTGTGTTTGCAAAACTGCTGTACAAATACCAAGTGACAAAAAATTGCAACGATTGCCATTTCATTCCCTAGGGTCTCTGCTAAAAAAATTTGTATAATGTTTGGGGGTTATAAATAATTTTCTTGAAAAAAAAATACTGATTTAAACTTGTAAACAAAAAGTGCCAGAAAAAGCCTGATCGGCAAGTGGTTAAAGTGATATTAAAGTCTTTTTTTTTTTTCTTTAAAAATAATAAACTTGTTATTAGTGGTGCACCAAAAAAAAAATTGCAGATACCGAGTTCGAAAGGGGGTGATTCAGTGTGCCGCCCACTGCAGGGGTGTCATCCTGGCCTCCCCTCCCTCCTCCCCTCCCTCTCGCAGAGCGGCGATCTCCGTGTGTCACAGAGCTGGATTTGAATTGCCCGGGTCACAGTAACAATGTCCCGCCTTCTGTGATAGAAGGCACACTGAATCAATGGCGGGACATTGAATCAGTGTGACGTGATCACAGGAGGCAGGACATTGTTACTGCGGCCCTGGAAATTCAAATCCAGCTCTGTGACACATGGAGATCGCCGCTCTGATCCAGGCTGCATATGACGGGCACTGGTGAGGCTGCTAGGCACAGGTAGGCTGCATCTGATGGGCACTGGTGAGGCTGCTGGGCACAGGCAGGTTACATATGATGGGCACTGGTGAGGCTGCTGGGCACTGGAAGGCTGCATATGACAGGCACAGGTGAGGCTGCTGGGCACGGGCAGGCTGCATCTGATGGGCACTGGTGAGGTTGCTGAGCACATCTCTAACCATCTCTTGTATCATGTCCACAGTCTCTAACCATCTATTGTATCATGTCCGCAGTCTCTAACCATCTCTTTTATCATGTTCTCAGTCTCTAACCGTCTCTTTTATCATGTTCTCAGTCTCTAACCGTCTCTTTTATCGTGTTCTCAGTCTCTAACCATCTCTTGTATCATGTCTGCAATCTCTTACTTAAACTTAAACACACTGCTAATAGTATTAGCAAAATTTCCATTCTGTGCACCTCTAGCAGACATGATACAGGGGATGGTCAGAGACTGCGGACATGATACAAGAGATGGTTAGAGACTGAGGGCATGATACAAGAGATGGTCAGAAACTGAGAACATGATAAAAGGGATGGTTAGAGACTGCAGACTGCATTTTTCTTGACCTTTCTTGCACTAAAGGTGCCAATAATGGCCAAAAATAAGTTCATATTAATTTAAATTGATATTAATTAAAAAGTCAAATATAATACAATTATATATAAAAAATATAAATATTTTTTAAAACCTGTCATTTTCAGTTTTAGCTTCGGTTTTCGGCAAAATGCATCCTCCATTTTCAGTTTCGGCACCAACATTTCCATTCGGTGCACCCCTACTTGTTATATTTGCCTCCTCTTTGCAGTGGTTTTGCACAGAGCAGCCCAAATCCTCCTCTTCTCGGGTCCCTTGCCAGCGCTCCTGGCCCCTCCCTCCTGCCGAGTGCCCCCACAGCAAGTAGCTTTCTATGGGGGTACTCGAGCCAAGCCGCAGCTCTTGAGTGTCCATGCAGACACGGAGCCACGGTTCGGCCCTGTCCCCCCTCTCTCCTGACTGGCTAACTGACTTTGATTGACAGCAGTGGCTAACTGACTTTGATTGACAGACACTGATGTGTCTCGGCCAATCAGGAGGGAGAGTTTTGGATGGCCGAGGCACTTATGGATCGAGATGGGGCTCAGGTAAGTATTAGGGGGCTACTGCACACTGAAGTTTTTTTTTTTTATCTTAATGCATAGAATGCATTACGATGAAATAAACTTCTGCCTTTAGAATCACTTTAAGGTAAAAAACTGAATCTGTCCACCCATAATCATCATTCTTCAGAACACAACAGTTATTAAACAGAAGAATCAGAAAACTTCTAGTTATATGCAAAATTTGATTTCATGCTGTTCTGTTCCCTGTGCAGACCTTTTCTACAAAAGTAGTCTTCAGAAATGAGACACCAATTACAGATTTTTCCCAAATGCAATACCTACTCTGAAAACGCAGAATGTTTGGTAATATGTGTTGTTATAATATTTACTCGGCTTTGTATCACAGCTTGACTCCATACCAATTTTCAAAAGAACTGTGTGTACCAACAGAGTGCCCCATTTCAAGCTGATATTTCATCTGTAAGAAGTACAGTTTTTTTTACATGTTTTATTTATGCAGAACGTCACACAGTGGTTACAGATACTAATGATAGCTATAGGCCAAATACGAAACATCCGATATTAGTGCAGTCTGTTTGCTTATACATATACAGTACATCATGCTTCACATCAGTGAGAAAAAGTCATCGCTTATAGTAAACCTTACTGCTATATTCCAAGTCGTCATTCATATTCATACTTAAAGCGGCTGTAAACTGCAGCTGGTTAAAAAAAAAACACCTGTAAGGCAATTGTATAATATACTAGCACATTATGGAATACTTACCTTAGAATGAAGCCCTCCTGCGGCACGCTGTCACCGCTGAGAGGGCTGACATCTTCCCCCAGTCTTTCTTCCATGTTTGCATGCTCCAGTTGCGTGATTGGCTGGAGCCATGATGACGTCACTTGATGACAGCCGTCAGATCCGGCACACAGCTCTGAAGTTTTGGCAAGCCCTTGAGAAAGTCACGTGAACGGTGATGCAATGTGTCGGGAGGAGCTGGGTGCCGTCACTTCCGGTCAAGTCCTTGATTTGTGTCGATACTGACTGCTCTGATTTTAGATGCAAGTTGCTATTTTTTAACAAATATTTTTTATGAATTGTTGCACTATGGAGATCTTCTTTTATCTTCTATGACCCTTGTATGGAGGAGGTTAAGGAGGATGCTTATAGTGCAGTGGGAGAGAACCTACACTCATTATCCCCAACTGCTGCTGTTATAACTTATATCTGGAATATGGATTAGTACTCATGAGGAGAGGATAGGAGTGGAAATTGCCAGAAAGGATATACTAACCAGAAGTGCTGCTAGACCCATTGGGGTCTTTGCTTGGGGTGAGAGGCTGGGGCCCACTTGTGGTGGATGGTGGAAGAAAGTGTGACCACACTATATAGGAATTGATGGTGTCCTTTGTACCTGGATTTTCACATCTACTATCGATATTGTTTACACATGCTCTTTCTTTTGCACTTTATGTTTGATGATCATTTTTTTATGAATTTTTGCACTAGCACTTTTTGCATGCTTTGCAATAGTAGATGAACGTTTGGATTTGTTTTTTGTTCACTGAATGGACATTTATTATGGACTTGATGCTTCACTTGATTTAATTGTTTTTGTGTGTTATTTGATGTTTTTTTTCACTTATTTATTACTTTATCAATATTGAGTTAGCGCCACATTTATTATTTATACATTTTACATATGTGGGGACACACATCTTTAATGTTGGCTGCCACTCACTGATTACTACGATTTTGGTTAGCGCATTCGTTTTATATCTCTTTACATGCACAGGTGATGTCATTGACTGCATGCAGGGTGAATATCACCTAAACCAGAGATAAGCAATTAGTGGACCTCCAACTGTTGCAAAACTACAAGTCCCATCATGCCTCTGCCTCTGGGTGTCATGCTTGTGGCTGTCAGAGTCTTGCTATGCCTCATGGGACTTGTAGTTCTGCAACAACTGGAGGTACGCCAATTGCATATCCCTGACCTAAACGGTGCACATATAGGAGATATTAATTTCACCTACAGGTAAGCCTTATTTATAGGCTTACCTGTAGGTAAAAATCAAAAGTGGGCTTTACTACCGCTTTAAGCTGATCTGGTAGAAGAAAGCCACTGTATGAATCCATTTTATGAAGGAACTGGAAAATTAGAAAGACAGAAGATTCATAGAGGAAGAGGTTGAGAATTGAGAATGAATAAGGAATGGAGAGAAGTACTGGAGAGTTTGCTCATGACCGACTGGGGGAAGGGGGGGAATAGGGTGCTCCAATACGTCTGTTGTAGATACAATAGATGAACCGCTCAGAGGGGTGTTCCAATGTAATCACCTTCCCGGCCACATAAAGTACAGGCTCAGTATGCAGATTGCACATGGAAAGAAGAAAGGCGGGATGGCCGCACTCCGAGTAGATTATTTAAAGATGCAAAATGTAATCCATACAACAAACAGATAAGAGATGTACACTGGCTGACGCGTTTCACACCGCCTTACAGGTGCTTAGTCATAGCCCTATGAGTAATCACCTATAAGGCAGTGTGAAATGCATCAGCCAGTGTGCATCTCTTATCTGTTTGTTGTATGGATTACATTTTGCATCTTTAAATAAGTTTTCTACTTGGAGTGTGGCCATCTGGAGTTTCTTCTTTCCATATGTCTGTGGTAAAGTCATCTTGTAGCAGGGCTGAAAGAAAGGAAAGTAAAGCAACTTATTTGGATGTGAAAGTAAACTCATTGCAGTATAATCCGATTTTTTTAAAATTTGTCTTGTGTGACTGTCAGGGGCAATTAGGTTTTCCATTCTTTCAATCTCATTCACTTTTATTACCCACATGGTTATGGGGGGTGCCTAGGGGTTGTTTCCAACATCTCGGAAGGCAAATTTTGACAGCATTAATAAAGTGTGGAAGAACCGATCTGTTAAATGTTGGAGGATATTGTTAAAATGTGAAAGGAAAAAAAGCTGGTTTGTGTGGAAGAGGAGAGTCAGTAAATCTCTGTAAGGTGGTGCGAACAGTGGTATAAAAGGATTGGAGAACAAGGCAAGTCCAGAAGATATGCAAGATATTGTCCGAATCAGAATTGGACCTCCAGCAAATATTAGGGAGTGATGGGTATGAAGTGTCTTATAACATCAGGTGAGGATTTTAAAACTTGATCCTTGGTATTTAATGCGTATAGATGTTTTATGGGCGTAGTATAGCATTTTGTCCCTTTGTTCTGGAGTCAACTGGAGATTAAGATCTCATTCCCCCTTTCGGATAGGTGTGGGGGGTAAAATGTTTTACATGATTAAAACTGTATGTCCAAATGCCTCTTGATTTACACACTCTTTTTTGAATTGTGTGAGTGGTCTAGAGAATGAGGAGACGGTTGGAGGGGAATGGAAAAATTGGGATAATTGTGACAGCCTCTAGATATGAGATACAGGGATCTGATGTAATTTGCCCCAGAGAGGGCCATTGTTGTGTTGTCTGGAAGGAGTGTGCTCAATATAACTTCTTTTATAGGAAGTACAGTGGTACCTCGGTTCACGAACTTAATCCGTGAAACTACTCAGGTCGCGAACCGAATTGGTTGTCAACCGAGGCAAATTTTCCCATAGGGGTCAATGTAAATCAGAACCCTTAATACCCTTGATAAAGTCACGTGATCAGTGACGCAACACGTCGGAAGGAGCCAGGTGACGTCACTTCCGATCCACGGCTGAGACCGGAAGTACCCATTGTTTGCATTGGAAAGCGGTTTGACACTATTTTAACTGTAAGTTACTACTTTTTAATAAATATTGTTACTTGATATACTACACTATGGAGTTCCCCCTTTATTGCATATGACCCTTGGAGTGGAGGAGGCTGTGTGGGAGCTGGAGAGAAGTTTACAGAAGGTGGAAATAGGTCCAGTGACTGCTACCTTTATCCGCACTCTGACCAGAGCGTGATACCACGATTAACCAAAGGCCAGACTAGACCCTTGAGGGTCTTTTTGGGAGGTGAGAGGCTAGGGCACACCACGGGTGAAGTGTGATCAGGTGGCAGCGAGCAGGCTGTGTCATTTCTGTCTCTCCCTCCTCTTCATATGGTGCATGTGATCTGCTCCTTGTGTGATACAACATATTTCTTCCTGACGATATATCAGCGAAATCACATTTTTTGCATGTTTTTGCACAAATTATTTTATGCATTTTATTGCGTTTATTAATTTTGCTGCACAATTGTGAACTCTTTACTATGCACTTTATGTTAATTGCTTTGTATGAAATGCATGAGATATCAATTATTGCACTTTTTATGAATTCAAATTAATATTGCATACAATTTATACTGCATATGTATTTTTGAATATTTTACTGCACCAGCACTTTATTAGTTGTTGAAGCAGTATACTCCAGTTTTCTTTGCACATTTGGAGAATGTTTTTTCCATTGCACAATTTTTTATTCAGTCACTTTCTCATGAATATGCATTAGTTGCCTCCATTGTTGCAGATTGCTGGTGACATCTTGTGGACATACTTCTTATTACAGCTATTTTATTTTATCCGCTTTTGCGGTTTATACTGACTGTTTAACCAGGAATATTATATTATTTTGGGATTCGTATTTTGTAGACATTTATTCGAGATTTATTTATCTGGTGAGCGCTGCGCATAACTTCGTTACCTATATGATTTTTTTCCCTTGGATCAGCATTTAAGGCAGTATTTTTGGTTACTCACCTAGAATTTTTATTTATACTGTTTGGAGCAATTCAGTTATTTTATCTACCTCATCTAGTGAGTGCCACTTCACCGTTTCTTTTTATATATCTATTTTTTGTTGACAGGTTGAGCTATTGATGCTGGCGGCTCCTGAGCTATCTCTATAGGTTGGTTTGCGCATCAGCATTTCTTTACCTTTTAATGTAAATCAGGTTAATCTGTTCTGAACTTTATTTTTTTGTTTATATATACAGTAAAATTATAAAATGTATGTACAAAAAATGGATTTTAAACACATTACATACGGTCTTTTACATTAAGTTGACCTCTATCATGTGTACATCTAAAAAGAAAAAAAACTATAGCGCTTTAATACTTGCTTGAAACAATCCCAAACCTCAATTAAAATGACTAATCTAGGGGCCAGAAAACAGCACCGTGCATGCAGGAAAAGATCATCTGAGGGCATGATAAAGTTGTAGAATTCATATGAACTGTTTCTCCATGATTCCCAATCAAGTGAGCCCACCCTCAGGGTAGTCAGGGGGCAGAAACCCCTATCTGAGGGGACAGGTTCTTCTAAGACTCTCATCTTGCACTGATTTTCTCAATATGAACGTGTCAGAGCAGGGAAGATGGCCACGGCTCGTGTTCGTGAACCGAGTTGTTTGTGAAAAGAAGCGTTTGTGAAGGTTTGTTAGGTATCACTCTAGTAGGTATTCTGACTCCAATGTGTAATAGCGACTTAACCCTTGCTGAGACCTATGCCTGGCCTGTATAAGCAGATACAATCACTGTGGACAGTCTTTATCAGATAGCTGAACCCCCTTTTCCCAACAGCAAAGATATTTAGTGCAAGCAGGAGGTATAGCAGACAACAAGGTATTTGCAGGTCAAAGCATGGTAATGTGTTCCCGGATGCGAGCAGATTGCATAAGCCTAGAGACAAGTGGCCATCTTTATCTCCACAAGACAGAGTGGAGGAACAGGAAATACATGATAAGAATGGGCGGAACATGGATAAGAAAACAGGAAAAGATGGTGCTATAACCAAAATAACCACAAGATGACAGTATAATGACCAACTATATATAAGCCAAATAAACAATGGCTTGGAAATTAATTACATAACTTCTGAATTCACAGTAACATAAACATTAACTAGGACTATGCATTGATGCATTGGATTATACACTATATTACCAAAGTATTGGGACGCCTGCCTTTACATGCACATGCACTTTAATGGCATCCCAGTCTTAGTCTGTAGGGTTCAATATTGAGTTGGTCCACCCTTTACAGTTTTAACAGCTTCAACTCTTCTGGGAAGGCTGTCCACAAGGTTTAGGAGTGTGTCTATGGGAATGTTTGACCATTCTTCCAGAAGTGCATTGGTGAGGTCAGGAACGGATGTTGGACATGAAGGCCTGACTCACAGTCTCCGCTCTAATTTATCCCAAAGGTGTTCTATCGGGTTGAGGTCAAGACTCTGTGCAGGCCACACAAGTTCCTCCACCCCAAACGAACTCATCCATGTCTTTATGGACCATGTTTTGTGCACTGGTGCGCAGTCATGTTGGAACAGCAAGGGGCCATCCCCAAACTGTTCCCACAAAGTTGGGAGCATGACATTGTCCAAAATGTCTTGGTATGCTGACGATTTAAGAGTTCCCTTCACTGGAACTAAGGGGCCAAGCCCAACCCCTGAAAAACAACCCCATACCATAATCCCCCCTTCACCAAATGATTTGGAGCAATGCACAAAGCAAGGTCCATGAAGACATGGATGAGCGCGTTTGGGGTGGAGGAACTTGAGTGGCCTGCGCCTCAATCCCATAGATCACCTTTGGGATGAATTAAAGCAGAGACTGCGAGCCAGGCCGACTCATCCAACATCAGTGTCTGACCTCACAAATGCACCTCTGGAAGAATGGTCAAACATTCCCATAGACACACTCCTAAACCTTGTGGGCAGCCTTCCCAGAAGAGTTGAAGCAGTTATAGCTGCAAAAGGTGGGCCAACCCAATATTGAACCCAACAGACTAAGACTGGGATGCCATTAAAGTTCATGTGTTTGTAAAGGAAGGTGTCCCAATACTTTTGATAATATAGTGTATTTTTACACAGCAAATGTAACAGCCCAGTAGGTCATCAAACCCTGGTGGAATAACATGGTTTCTAATAACTTGGAAAAGAGAAGAGGGGTTTGGGAAATTAATTTTTCCTACACAAATTCAAGTGCTATCAATCACAGGATGAGATTTTACAGAGATGAGGACATTATCATGGCACAGAGGGATCGTCGTCAATTGAATTTTATTGAAAGCTTGTTCCAATTCTACCCATTGTTTCATGTCGCCATGTTGGCACCAGTCAACCACTCTTGTGAGGGGACAGGCTGAATAGTATAGGAGAGATATCAGGTCATGCAATTCCTCCCTTATCTTTGAAGAGTGCCAATCTCAAAGGTTTATGGGCCTACAGAAACTATTCAAAGGCGTGATGAACTGCCTTGAAAAACGAAGAAGTACAGTTTTATAATGTTATCGATATATACCTCTCTTTGGAGAACAGAAGGCAGTAAAAAGCAAGTTTAAAGGGACTCAGTTTGAAAAAAGCCTGCAGACAGTTATAATGTGCAGGCACACACCTGCGACAGATTTCAGATCCCTTGCTCCTTCCAAATGGTTTACTATTCTGGAAAGACAAAGCTTTGATTCTTCTAGAATTACTGAGCCTTTTCTGCTCCCCCAACACACATTCGTTTTGGTCCATCACTATATAGGCTGCCTCTCTGGCCCATAGGAGAGCACTGATAAGCGGAGTGGACAGGCAAGCTTTGACATCGCTGTAGTACTGAATTGGAATATTGAGGCATTTGTGCTGAGCCTTTAGATGCCTGTACTACACTCACTGGTCACTTTATAAGGTACACCTGTTCAATTGCTTGGCAACACAAATTGCTAATCAGCCAATCACATGGAAGCAACTCAATGCATTTAGACATCTAGACTTTGTGAAGACAACTTGCTGAAGTTCAAACTGGGCATCAGAATGGGGAAGAAGGGGGATTTAAGTGACTGGGATTTTCCTGCACAACCATCTCTAAGGTTTACAGAGAATGGTCCAAAAAAGAGAAAATATCCAATGAGCGGAAGTTGTGTGGAGGAAAATGCCTTGTTGATGTCAGAGGAGAATGGGCAAACTGATTTTAGATGATAGAAAGGCAACAGTAACTCAAATAACCACTCGTTCCAACCAAGGTATGCAGAACACCATCTCTGAATGCACAACACATTAAACCTTGAAATAGATGGGCTACAGCAGCAGAAGACCACACTGGGTGCCACTCCTGTCTGCTAAGAACATGAAACTGAGGCTACAATTCGCACAGGCTCGCCAAAATTGGACAGAAGAAGAATGGAAAACCATTGCCTGGTCTGATGAGTCTCGATTTCAGCTGAGACATTCAGATGGCTGGGTCAGAATTTGGCGTAAACAACATGAAAGCATGGATCCATCCTACCTTGTATCAATGGTTCAGGCTGGTGGTGGTGGTGTAATGGTGTGGGGGATATTTGCACACTTTGGGCCCCTTAGTACCAATTGCACATCATTTTAATGCCACGGCCTACCTGAGTATTGTTGCTGACCATGTCCATTCCTTTATGACTACAGTGAACCCATCTTCTGATGGCTCCTTCCAGCAGGATAATGCACCACGTCACAAAGCTCAGATCATCTCACAACTGGTTTCTTCAACATGACAATGAGGTCACTGTACTCCAATGGCCTCCACAGTCACCAGATCTCAATCCAATGGAGCATCTTTGGGATGTGGTGGAATGGGAGATTCACATCATGGATGTGCAGCTGACAAAACTGCAGCAACTGTGTGATGTTATCATGTCACTATGGACCAAAATCTCTGAGGGATGTTTCCGACACCTTGTTGAATCTATGCCACAAAGAATTAAGGCAGTTCTGTAGGCAAAAGGAGGTCCAACCCGGTACTAGCAAGGTGTACCTAATAAAGAGGCCGGTGAGTGTATATAAAGTACCTATAGCAGCCTAAAATGGGATTTTGCAGAGCGCTCTAGCCTCCAATGATACGTGTTTATTGATGGCATTTGAAAAATGTTCACAGTTTGATGAATTATCAACATGGAGTGAGGTCCTCTGTTGAACATATACATCCTTTTAATAATGCATGAAGTGATAACAATTTGCAACAAATTGCCCACTATACTGATTTACAGCTCATCATTTTTCACACTTATCCTGCATTCATTTTTATTAATAAATGTTCTCACAACAGCTTGATTCACTTTAAACAAACCTAGAATTCAGAAAGCTATTGAAAATAATAGCTAGGCTGCATAGTTTGCATCAGAAGCATGGGCGCACCTCCAGCATTAATGTAAACCTCTGCAAAGCATGGCTGTAGAGCTCCAAACACTGTGACTTCTGGGGTGTCCCCAACTGCTGGTTCTTAAACGCGTAGGTTGGGGTTATGTGCTTAAAGTGGTTGTAAACAATCACATTGTAAAACAACCCATTCATTTTCAAATTGAAATAAAAGGCAAAACGTTTGTATATAGATATAAAAAAAAAATGATCAATACCTTCTTTCCCCCTTTTTTCTCAGCTGCATAAGAGCTGGGGGAAGAGAAGCAGCAGCACACTGAGCTTCCCAGTGAATGGCTGTGCAGGGGGCATGTGTCAGGACAAGTCTGATCATTGGAGGAGAGCGGGCTGAGTTCCCAACACAGCTAGAAAACTGACCATGATGTGCTCTCCTGCTTAGTATGGTCAGTTATTAATAGGAAAGCAGAGGGACTGGCAGAGCACCAGGGATTTCACAAAAAGGAAGCACTACAAAGTGAGCAGAGTACTTTTTCATACAAGTGCATGGTACAGCAGGCATATATCAAGAATATGGAATGCTGAGGTAACAAACACTTTAATCCTATGCAAAGTAGTGACCTTCAGAAAGTCAGTATTTGCAGAGAATATTTATCGGTGTACAGTGGTGTTTTGCATTAATGTTGAAGGTACACTCATACATCTTATAGTGTTACCTATGCAGCATTACTGTTAGTTTCCAGCAATATTGAGTTCAATGTCCATTTAATTTTGCACTTGGTACTAAAAATACAAAATTAAGTTT
This sequence comes from Glandirana rugosa, assembly GCA_018402905.1. NCBI lineage: Eukaryota > Metazoa > Chordata > Amphibia > Anura > Ranidae > Glandirana > Glandirana rugosa. The sequence continues at coordinate 335,036 of BLSH010423897.1, read as the reverse complement.
TCAAAACTTGAATTACTGCATAATAAAATACACGTTTAACTTTAATGTGTCCATCTAATAAGACAGCAGAAAAAGAAATAATAACATACAGGGTCCAGTAACAACACTAAGACCCCTTTCACACTGAGGCGCTTTACAGGCATTTTTTAGCTAAAAATAGCGCCTGTAAAGCACCTCTGAAGGAGGTCCTGTTTAAGCCATACGGACCTCATTTCTCCCTCTTCTATAAACTTATGCTCACTTCAATGACCATAAGCTTATATGTGAATTGTTCAGCAGACTGTTGAACAATTCTATAACTCTGATCAGCGGATTACAGCCCGCTGGTCAGAGTTATTAACCTCTAATGTGACCAACTCCTTTTCATCTATAACTGCTCTCCCCACCCTCCTTTACTATCCCCTTCACCCCCTTTATTCCCCCCAGCACTGACCCCCCCCCCACCCAATTGGACCACCCCAAACCCG
>BLSH010423897.1:282524-304317 GCA_018402905.1 Glandirana rugosa | reverse complement strand
TCTTTAGGCTGTCAGTAGATTGGCCTCTACAAATTCTGCACAGTGTCTATAAATAGAGAGTGACTGAGCATATGTAGAGCAGGGGGAGACCATGTACTACAGGGCTTTAAAAAGTATAGGCACTTGTTTTTATAATTTTACATATGTAGTGTAATATGGGGGGGGGGGGTCTAGCTCAGTGGTAGAAGCATTTTTCAGTGAGTTAACAGCAAACGAGAACTTCAGTTTTAGGGCGTGGTAACCCACTTTTATTAAAATTAACAAGATGAAACTTCATACTTGCATGGGTTGCCCACACAGGTGTTCTTCTCCAGCAGAAATAAGACAAATGAAAAATGCCAAGCCATCTAGCTCTCAGGGCTCACTCAGCCTTTGGCGCAGTACCATTCTGCGCAGGTCCACTCCTAGCTCTAGGAAGGGGTTCTGCTGACACGTCAGGCTTTCTCACTTCTCCGAGACTCACGATTTCCTCTGGTCCCTAGGTCTCTCTCTCCCAGTTGTCTCAGCTATGGTCTCCCGGACTCTCTCAGCTGGCCCAACTCTTTCAGTCCACTGACCTGGAACCTCTCCTACATGGAGTACTGTCTTGTGGTAATTGCCTTGGTTCCTAAACAGGAGCACACTTCCCTCCTGGCTGCAGTAATTGCTCCAACACCAACTCCACCTCCTCTGAGCTATGCTCAGATCTGCCTTATAACGAGTTTGTGGACACCCTCAACCTGCAGAATTTATGGAAAACCTGGACAAGAGACTGAAGACTCCATCCCACCCAATGCTTTTGGGAGTCTGCACGTTTCCAGCCTGATCCAGTCTTACCAAATCCAGAGAAAACTTAAAACATTATTTTCTCTGCTCACAAAACATCCACTGGAGCTTCTCAAACTGACTCTTTTAGAGTCCTTTGCCCATTTTAAACCCATTTCCCCAGAGACAGGGACTCTCGTTATCACAATAGCTATACCCACAAAAGGGGCCAGCATGAAGTGATCTAGCAGCTCCACTTGCAGCCAAAAAAGCAATTTCCTTAAATCTCTGGGCTGTGTGTGCTAGTTTTGCGAACAAAAAGAAGGGGGCAACCAACATTCACAATGCAGATAAATGCCTTTCTATTGGGATATAATAGTTTTCTAATAAATGAGAATTTTTTTTTTCTGATGGATTACAAGCATCATCTTAGAATTATTTCAATACAAAAGTGATTGTTTACCTACCTGGGGAACAAGGCTGACGTGTATGTTACAGAAGTTCTCTCTTTTTGCCCTGAACTGGAATTGCCTGAAAGCTTCGATGAATGCCATTCCCTCAATGTCTCCAATTGTGCCACCCAACTAAAAAAAGCAATATAAAAGTAAAAGTGTGAGTCACACTACCATAACAACAGGCATAATTACACTACTAACTATAATGTGTATACAAGGACAAGGGATATAGTGTGCTCATAAATCCTGATGTGAGGATTGGAACCAAGAAAGCTGCCCTTTTGGTGATTTGTCAGAGTATATCTAAGACTTGGCCGACCGTTCCTTTTTGTAAAAGAAAACGTAATGAAGGTTTTTTTCTTCAAGAGATTTTTTTTATTTAAGAAGAGAAAACTTAAATTTTTGCAGTTTTGTTGTTACAAAAAAGGAGAAGAACAGATAAAACAAGAGCAAAAATAACAAAGCCTTATACTTCTGGAGACATGAAGTACAGCCTTCCATCTACTAATTGCAGAGTAGCTTACAGAGACTTCAAACACAACCAGAGAGCGCATCACGTTAATATGAGGTTACAAAGAAAAGTGCTATAATTATGAACAAAAGAAAATAATAAATAGCAAGAAAATACAAGCAATAAAGTATGTTTGAATGCACATACAGGAGCTGTGGCCTGAGTTCTCATTATTTTGCCAAACATATATAACATTGAAGATGTAGGAGTTCAGCTGAAGGTCCAGAGAGAAGGAGGAGGAGGATAAGGGGCTGCAGCTTGAAAGATGAATGACTTCAATGGATGCTCTGACCATTTGATGTATATATGGAGCTGGCTTTGTGGTTCTTCAGAGCAATATTTGGCTATACATATAGGCCAGATCAGATTAAAGATGGCAATTCCTTGTTTCTAATCCAAGTGTTCTTTGGGTAATAGTGCTTGACAAATATGCAGTTTTGATCTTTGTAGTAAGGGTCAAGGGTCAGTGGAGGTGAGTGTTTGCCCTTTGGGGGAGCACATCTGATCACAGTGAAAGTGTGAAATTTTGCACAATTCGAGACTTTTTCGTACATTACATGTTAATATTTTTTCTGCTGCATTAAAGTGGTTCTAAAGCCTTTTGTTTTTTTTACCTTAATGCATTCTATGCATTAGGGTACAAACCTTATGTGCCAGAGGATCATAAGGGGACAGGGGGAGGGAATAAAAGTACAGGTGCATTTTTGTACCTTAGAAACCTGCTTGTACATACAGTGCAGCAGACACAACTCAAACACACGTGGGGAGAAAAATCAAACCGCCACACACCAGCACAGCCCAAATGCAGGACCATTAAACACAGCTTCAGTCCGGTTCCATCCACAAATTTAAATTTTATTTTTTAACAAATACATCAGAGGGCTGGTAGGCTTTGTTTTAAATTACAAGTCGCTGCCAAGTCAATCCCATCATCTATTTTAATAGTTCTTTCTTTCTTTGAAAGACAGAATAATATTAATAATATATGACCAGCAGAAACGGTACTGTGGGCAATGAACCAGAAACCAGATGACGGTTTGTAACATTACAAGCATACAGTTAGGTTAGTCAGTAGAGATATGTTGATATGAATGCAATTAGGTGAAAGCCGAAAAGCATCCAAAGCAAAGTGCAACAGGCTGGCAAAGATTATATTTATTTAGGCAAGCGTGCCATCTAGTGGTGAATATATAGTTGTTCATCGTAATCAAACTGCATTTGGCTGAGATATCGAGGTTGATTTCCTAAAGGCACATGCATGGGCTGCAAAGTTTGGAATACCCAATTATGTACAAGTAATTTGTTTTTTAAATACTGCATTTTTGCTTGCACATGATTGGATGATTGATGCCAGTAGAACTTCCACTCATTTACTAAGCTTTAGGAAAAAAATCACTTGCAAATTGAACAATCTATTTGCCTTTACTAAATCAACCCTACATGTTATCCATATAAACATAGTAAGGAGAAATACTCTATATACAACATAACATATACAGATGTGTTACTCCAAAATGTTTTGAAAACTTCCAGTCATTGATTACACAGGATAATATCATGAGAAACAATGACAACAGGTAAAATAAGGTACTTTAGCTTTGCAAAAGGTTTTGTTGGTTTGCTAACCACCCTCAGTCCTGGCCAATTCTGACAATTCTCTCATACAGGTAAAAATCAGCATTTTTTTGCTAGAAAATTACGTAGAACCCCCAAAAATTATATATATATATATCTTTAAGCAGAGGCCCTGGAGAAAAAAATGGTTGTGGTTGCACATTTTTCTATGTGCTCGATATTTGCGCAACGGTTTATAAAACGCATATTTTCAGGAAAAAATTACACTTGGTAAATTATAAAAGATGATGTTATGCCGAGTAAAGAGATACCTAACACTTTAAAATTTCACACTCCCAAACTACGGTACTTAAAAAAATTCCATAGGAGAAGCTTTCAAAGCTTTTACGGGTTACCAGTTTAGAGTTACACAGGAGGTCTGGCACTAGAATTATTGCTCTCACTGTAACGTTCACCATTTCCATACGTGTGCAGGACCTACTGTACATGCCCCTTCAAATTTGCACGTTAGCACAGGGGGATAAGGGCTCTTCAATTTTTTTTTTTTTACATTTTAATATTTATTTTCTTTATTTTTACACTATCTTTTTATTTTTTATTTTTTTATCAACTTTATTGCAAACAATAACATCCGCTGTGATAGCATGGCCCGTGACAGGTCCCCTTTATGGAGAGATCTGGAGTTTATTAGACCCCAGATCTCTCCTTTGGCCTTTAATGCAGCTGATCAAACACAGATTGGTCTGATCAGCTGCTGCACTGGACAGGGACGACGGGCAGGTAAACAAAGAACTGAAACCAAAAGTGACACAATCTTCATCACTTCCAGCTTCTGACACCACAAACGGGGAGGAACACTCCGTCTCAGGCATTGGATGCGACCAGACATTTTGTTACTGAGCTCCCAGAATGGATGGGAGAGGCTGGAAAGAGGTGCCGGGGCGGGGGGTTGGGTGATCCCTTTCCGCCACCTGTAAAAGTGATCCGAGTGGCTGTATAGTCAAACAGATCATTTTTACTTTGTTTAGATACGCCCGATATCTCAATCACTGCTGCAGCGGTGACCAAGATATCACCACTCCCGCCCTAGGACGTATATATATACGTACGGCAGACAGGAAGAGGTTTAATCTGAACTCTAGGTAGATAATAAAAGACACAAATCAGTGAAGCTTTGTAATCGTTAATAGAGCTTTACATGTATTTTTTCCTTACCAGCAGTGTAAGTAATTGCAATTTACCTGGTTACCAGCCTCTTGCAGTCCCTGTACAGCAGGTTGGAGTGTGAGGGGGAGAAGCAGCACAAAGGGAATCAGTTCGTGTGCACAACACAAGGAACACTTCAGACTAATAGTAAGTCCCTACGGCTGTTTTTTTTGTTTTTTTTTACTAAGCTTAGGCTTTATTGCCTCTTTCTTATAGTCTATGGCAGTGGTTCTCAACCGCAGTCCTCAAGTACCCCCAACGGGCCATGTTTTGGGAACTTCCCTTAGATAAAATAGCTCTTATCAATACCATGTCATTGATATTGATTTAAAGCAGCTGTGCAAAGTAAAGGAAAACCTGAAAACATGGCCCATTGGGGATACTTGAGGACTAAGGTTGAGAACCACTGGTCTAGGGCAGTGGTTCTCAACCTACTTCTTCCAAAACCTTCTATGCCCCAACAGTACAAAAAAGTTTATATCCATATAATTAAAGTACATTGTATATATTAATTACACTACAAAGATGGAACGTATTTGCTTAAAAATGAACTTAGCCAATTGCAAAGTCTCTATACATACTGTATGCTGCTAGTATTTTCTGTGCCAAAGAACAATATAGAGCACCTTCTAGTGGCCAAAGACTGGTATTACAGCTGGTTTCCCCATGAAAAATGCAGCAAACTGAATTTTAGCTCTACTTATAGTCTATTCTATATATATTTATTTTTGCACTTAGCTCAGAATGAACAGGCTGCAAGAAACCTGATCCTCATACGAAGACAAACATTTGGTGCCTATGAATAAATCATAGACTGCATTTTCACCTTGGTGGTTGCTGTACACTTTTTGTCTCCAGCAGCAAGCATTATTAGATTTGAGCCTGGTGACTCACAGGTTTGGAGAGTCCAGTAACTGGAAACATGAACACTAATGAATGAAACCCACATCACTGGATATAAAGTTAACCCTAAGCTATCTCCTCTGCATGTATTTAAATTGTCCTTTTTATGTTTAATCTCTTTTTATTTAAGTTTTCTGTTCAAGGAGTACAAAAGAATACAAAATCGTAATAAGGAGACAGCATCAAAGTCATACAGTAACAATACTGTATAGAGATCTGTTAAAATGCACATCCTACAGATTTTAACAGGATAATGAATACAAGGTCACATATTCGATGATAAAAGATACATAGTAGAACATACACACAAGATAGATAAATGCATTGTCTAACACAAAACTTGAACAAACGTATCCAAAGTAGAAAAACCTGATTAACAGGCATTTGACAAGGGGCAGAATATGCCCCCATGTACAGGAATGAAAGTATCAGTACACAAACCACAATTCTAGCAAACACAGACCAGCAATGGTAATAACCATTGTAGAATATTAACAGAAAGAGATAAGAAAGAGGAAATAGAGAGGGAAAAAGAGAGAAGGAGAAAGGGAGAGGGAAAAAAGGGGGGGGGGAGGGGGTTACAACATGACTAATCCCCAGGGTAGTCATCATGTCAAACTTTTTGGGAAATGAAAGGTTTAAAGTGATTGTAAAGGCTCGTTTTTTTTTTGTTTTTTTTAAATAACAAACATGTTATACTTACCCCCTCTGCGCAGTTGGTTTTGCACAGAGCAGCCTGGATCCTCTTCTCGGGTCCCTCTTTGCTGCTCCTGGCCCCTCCCTCCTTCGAGCGCCCCCTCAACCAGCAGCTTGCTATGGGGGCATCCAAGCCGAGTCAGAGCTCCGTGTATTCATTCAGACATGGAGCCCCACCCTGGCCCCGCCCATTTCTCCCCTGATTGGCTGACAGACTTTGATTCCAATTGCGCCGCTGCTGTGTCTCAGCCAATTGAAGAGGAGTGTACTGGATGGCTGAGGGGATTGTGGACATCGCTGGAAAGAGAAGGGGCTCAGGGTAAGTATTAGGGGATGCTGGGGAGGCTGATACACACAGGTTTTTTTATCTTCATGCATAGAATGCATAAAGATAAAACACCTTCTGCCTTTACAACCCCTTTAAAATTTGAAGAGCAAAAAGGAAACAAAGGCGCCGCCATCTAAGTGTATCTATTTATTAAATGAACACTAAAAAAATTAAGATTGCACTCACAGGATGAAAGAGAAATTGGAACCGTGGCTGCTTTGACAAAGGAGTTGAATCACTCCGAAACATGTTACATCCTCTTTTGTGGTGTCACCACGCCCCAACGTCTGTCACATGTCCACACCAGCGCTGGCTTGCGTTCCAGCCTGTTGCGATTTCTCCCTTAGATATCCCTGCTCGTCTGTCAGCCCAGTGGAGCCGCTCTGATTCACACTCAGCCACCCTCCATCCCAGGAGACACAGCGGCTGTACTCAGTCCATGACGGATTTCTTTGGCCGCTCCTACCCTCATGCAGCCACGGTTCCATCCTGTTGCAGTGGGATATGCAGAGCCTACCAAGCCACCCCTGGACTATTGGCCATCTGGAACAGATGTACAGATTGTGATTGATGATATGCCCAATTTCTCTTCCATCCTGTGAGTGCAATCTTAATTGTTTTTAGTGTTCATTTAATAAATAGATACACTTAGTAGGCAATGCCTTTGTTTCCATTTGTTTTTACAGTGTATAGAGGAGATCCAATATCCTGAGAGGACGTGCAGCAGCCATCACTATAATGGACTTTTAATTTGTACCTCCTTTACCATATAGATAGACTTTATGGCTTTCGTGCGGTTGTTCCCACCCTCTGTTTGCGCTATTGAGCTTTTTTCTTATTTTTTACTTAAAATTTGAAGAGAAACGGAAATAGGACCACACAGTCCATATGAGGTTATAGGATTCAGTTTTACCATCATCCTAGGCAAACATGCGTTCCATATGATCAATGGTATTCACCTCGCAAGCCCATTCAGCAAGATAGGGAGCTTCTGGGTTTCGCCAATGTCTGCCAATCACCAAGGGTGCGGTAAATTGTATTTTTATAACCAGCTATGCCTACCATCAGTTAACAACGCATACTTATCTGTACAGTCACAGTTTGTCACCATGGATAAAGAAACTGTTTTAGGGTCTTTCTTATGACCATATTAATTGGTGTATTAAAAATGATGTCAGTGTCTTCATAGTCAAATTAAAAATGTAGTAAAAAAAGTGATGTTGCTGGTATGTTGGGGTATGTACTGTAGCTGCTGTATTGTGTGTCAGCATGCAAGACAACATGCAAGTGACACAATTCAGAATAAAAGACACAGGCGGTTTCTAGCGAAAAGTTAACTGCACTTGCCTCAATAACACATATTTGTGGCTCCTGGCGGTCTTTGTCCACGGGGACCTTTGCTTGATTCATCACCCATTCCTGAATGGCATCTGTGACATGTGGAACCACTGCAATAGAGAACAGCTTTCATCAGACATGGAGGACTTTACTAAATATGAATAGAACATATAAATGGTTACAGATTAGCAAACACAGCTCAGCAGCCTCAGGGCTAGTTTCAGGCACATTTGACCTGTGGCCACCCAGTAACAGGCTATGCTACATAATATCTTACAGCTCTGCACTCTCCTTCTGAGCAGACCAAGCACTTATTTATTTATGACTTATCTTACTGTCACTGCAAGTCTCTGAGTGAGTTTCTGCACTTAATCCTCTCCCTGCACTGGTGCTGCTCACATATCCCACTGATCAATAAAAAACAAAATGATGGCAGAGGGATACTACCTCCTTATTGGATGGAGCAGCATGTAATTACAAGTCAGCTTGTACGGAGTTTAAAGGGATATGTGAGTAGCTGTGTTACAGGTAGAACGAAAAGCAGCCTTTTTCAATCAGGGTGCCCAGACACCCTTGGGTGCCTTGACGTTTGTTCAGGGGGGTGCCTTGACAAAAATGCCTAAAAATTGCTCAAAAACTGTATACAAGTCAGCGTAGGGATGAACCCTACCTTTTAGTTACACAAAGCCACAGGTTTTCATTGTGCACCATTATAACCTTCTAGGTATCCTAACAACCAAAGGCATCATTGGTTGATAAGGAGGATGTCAGTCGCCTGCATAGCATCCTTATTTGTCCCTCCTCTGCCCCTCTCCATCAGCATTGGGGGTCACATTAGCTGAGTGATGGAGAAAAACTGAGGGTAGCGAGAAACACCAGTACCAGTCTGCAAAAGTGGATTTGTTTATGAAGAATAAATCACCTCTAATGTTGGGTGTCCTACTTGCGTGGATGTTGCTACAGTATGTAAAACTATTAAAATCATTTTTACATTTTAGAATGGGGTGCCTCAAGATTGTCCATCATTTTTAAAGGGTGCCTTGACTGAAAAAAGGTTGAGAAACACTGGCGTAAAGTACGGCTTCCCAATATATCAGATACTCTGTACTGTCAGCAGTCCCATACATACATTATATTGCCAAAAGTATTGAGACAACCCTCCAAATCATTGGATTCAGGTGTTCCAATCACCTCCATAGCCACAGGTGTATAAACTCAAGCACCTAGGCTTGCAGACTGCTTCTACAAACATTTGTGAAAGAATGGGTTGCTTTCAGGAGCTCAGTGAATTTAAGGCCTCATACACACGGGCGTTTTATAATAAATAAGCAAAACGCCAGGTCCGACGTTTTTTAAAAAATCGGCGGTTTTTGCGGCGTTTTGCATCGGCGTTAGCGAGCGTTAGTGAGCGTCGGTGTCAATAGGCGTTTTTTTTTAAAAAAATCAGTCCTCTGCTATTTTTCAACCTAAAAACGCCGGCGTCAAAAAACGCTTTTTAACGCCGGTACGGCGTTAGCAAGCGTTTTGCCGATTGGCGTCAAAAAACGCCAAAACGCTACAGAACGCGATGGTCCCGCGTTCTAAAAACAGCTCACTAACGCCGACGCCCTCTACTGCTCACTAACGCCGGCGTTTTTAGAAGGCCATTGAATAACATGGAGAGCTGCAAAAAACGCCTACAAACGCCGGCGTGCAAAACGCCCGTGTGTATGAGGCCTAAGGCCTCATACACACGGACGTTTTTTGACGCCGGCGTTTTTTGCAGCTCTCCATGTTAGTCAATGGCCCCATAAAAATGTCGACGTTTTTGAGCTGTAGATGGCGTTGGCCAGGGGAGGGCTGGGCCAGGGGGCAGGGTGGTAATTGCCCCCCAGGCCACCCTAACTTACATTCAAAATGGCCGACAGCCGCTGCCCGCCCACACTTTTTTCCTCTTGTGGAGGAAGGAAGGAGGGGCCAGGGGCGCAGCCACAAACTAACTGCAGGCAAAGGGGGGGGGGGGGCGGCACCCAGGGCCAGCTGTGCTGATGGGCACTGGTGAAGCTGCATTGGTGGGCACTGATGAGCTGCATTGATGCATTATTTTTGTTAAACCTCCTTTGTTGCTATTAACATTAAATTATGTTGCCACATTGTATCATATTTGTCTTGCTTTATAACATCAATATCCTTCTAAAACCAGGTGGGCATGGATGGTGAGCTGATTTGGTGGTTCAATGGGCCGCTTGACTGGACTTGCCCCCCAAGCCTAAGGCTGCCAGCCCTCCCCTGGCGTTGGCGTTAGTGAGCTGAAACTAGAACCCACGGCCAGCGCGTTCTGAGGCTGTAACATTTTGGCATTTTTTGACACCGACGCCGCAAAACGCCAACTAATATTGTACCGGCGTTAACCGGCGTTTTTTGACACTGACGTTTTTAGGTTGAAAAATAGCAGAGGGATGATTTTTTAAAAAGAACGCCTATTGACGCAGACGCTCACTAACGCCGAAAAACGCTGATTTTTTTTCCTTGACGTCGGGCCCGATGTTTTGTTTATTTTTTAAGAAACGTCCATGTGTATGAGGCCTAACAGTGGTACCATGATAGCTTGCCACCTGTGCGTTAAGTCCATCCGTGAAATTTTCTTGCTACTAAATATTCCATGGTCAACTGTTAGTGGTATTGTAACAAAGTGGAAGCAACTGGAAAAAACAGCAGCTCACAGGTATATATTTTCCCTGTTGTATCGCAGTTCAGTGACCATATCTGAGCCTAGTCACTCTCCCCCACCTTGGGTCTAAATGCCCCATGTTAGCGTGGTGTCCACCGTAGCATTTGCAGTGGTAAAGCAGCGTAGAACTGGCTACAAGAGGCATTACTTTGTCGCAGTTGGTCAGCTTAAACATGTATTGCAATATATGTGCATTAAATATCCCTGTCTTTCATTGCATAGTTTGCTGGGAAGGTGTAGCAGTGTGCAGAGTCCATCCTGAATTTGTAGTATTAATATGTGGTCACACCCCTTTAGCACCTGATAGTTTAAATACATGTACAAGCTATTGGGATATCCTTTCTCTCTCAACAGCAACTCAGACATGAAGAGGTAGGCCACATAAAATGATAGAGCAGGGTCAGCGCATGCTAAAGCGCACAATGAGCAGAAGTAGAGAGCTTCATGGAATGGGTTTCCATGGCCGAGCAGCTGCATCCAAGCCTTACATCACCAAGTGCAGTGCAAAGCGGGGGATGCGGTGGTGTAAAGCACGGCGCCACTAAACTCTTGAGCAGTGGAGACGTGTTCTCTGGAGTAACGAATCATGCTTCTCTGTCTGGCAATCCGATGGACGTGTCTGGGTTTGGCGGTTGCCAGGAGAACGGTACTTGCCTGACTGCATTGTTCCAAGTGTAAAGTTCGGTGGAGGAGGATTATGGTGTGGGGTTGTTTTTCAGGGGTTGGGCTTGGCCCCTTAGTTCTAGTGAAGGGAACTCTTAAGGCGTCAGCATACTAAGACATTTTGGACAATTTCATGCTCCCAACTTTGTGGGAACAGTTTGTGGATGGCCCTTTTCTGTTCCAACATGACTGCACACCAGTGCACAAAGAAAGGTCCATAAAGACATGGATGAGCGAGTTTGGGGTGGAGGAACTTGACTGGCCTGCACAGAGTCCTGACCTCAACCCAAAAGATTACCTTTGGGATGAATTAGAGTGGAGACTGCGAGCCAGGCCTTCTCGTCCACATCAGTGCCTGACCTCACAAATGCGCTTCTGGAAGAATGGTCAAACATTCCCATAGACACTCTTAAACCTTGCAGATAGCCTTCCAAGAAGAGTTGAAACTGTTATAGATACAAGGGGTGGGCCAACTTAATATTGAACCCTACGGACTAAGACTGGGATGCCATTAAAGTTTGTGTTTCCATTATAGCCCTCCTGATCTTCCGCCAGATCTGACAGCTATTTGTACACCTCTCATTTTAAAGTTAATAATTTTTTTTAGATCATAAAAATATAACTTCAGAGGATAATTCAACCCACTGCTGCCCAATTACATAGATTTCACTCTCTGGGAACAGTCTGAGAACTTGGAAGAATTTTAAAGTCTTCAAGCACCTACTTAGTCTCCCATAGACTGCTCCCAGCTAACAGCTCTTTGCTGCTTTTATGTCTATGTAACATTACTGCAACCTCTTGAAACTGTCATCTCTGTAACCCAGAGATGCAGGCTTGACAAATTTGCTTTGACTCTAGCAGCCAGCTAAAAGCTAGGAGCCAGTTTTTTTAACTAACAAATCTTATGGGTGAAACCCTCTCACAGCCAGAGCCGTTTTTGCATATGTTTAAAATAATCATTTTAGGGCTGAAGACTACATAAAACCCCCAAACATTATATATTTTCTGAAAGCAGGCACCCTTGAGAATAAAATAGTGGTAGTTCCCATTTTTAAATGTCCCACAATATTGCCACAAAGGTAAATAAAAACACACATTAAGGGCACTTTCACATTGGGGGCAGTGGGGCGCTAGCGGTAAATCCCCACTCATTTCAACAGGGATCTACCGCTGTTATAGCAGCACTATGGCAGGGGCGGTGTGCTTTTAACCCCCCACAAGGGGTTAAAACAGGGTTAAAAGTGCCAGCGATCTGCACTTCCGAGGCAGTGTGCAGCCGCTTCAGAAGCGCTGCCCTATTGTTTTCAATGGGCAGGGGTGGTGGAGGAGCGGTATATCATGATCACCGCACCAAAGATGCTGCTTGCAGGACTTTTTGTAACATCCTGCAAGTAAACCGCCCCAGTGTGAAAGTACTCCAGCTTTCACATTGGGGTGGATGGGGAGGGATTTTTAAGGCACTTTACAGGCGCTATTTTTAGCTAAATAGCGCTTGTAAAGCACCTCAGTGTGAAAAGGGTCTAAAGGTCATTTTAGGGGGCACAAAAACACAAATTACCAAATTTTATTGTAAAATATAAAAGCCAAGGATGCAACAAGTAAATGGATACCCAACATGTCAAACCTTAAACCTATCAGTACCCTATATTTTTTCCATAGGCAACGCTTTAAAAGCCCCCTCCCTATAAGTCATCAGTTTAGCATTATGAAGGAGGTTTGGTGCTAGAATTGTTGCTCTCATTCCGGCTTCCATCCTCTATGGAACATGTATCGCACGTATCATCAACATATTCAGGCGCCCCGCCATTTGTTTTTACGTTTGCATGTGTATATATGTGGGGGTGGGGGGATTTTTGCTTGGGTGTAAATTTTCTTTACACTTGAAAACAAGTTTTTTATTTTACTTAGAAAAAAAAAGTTATCACATAGAAGACAAAAAGTCCCCTATGTGATGATTTTTTTTTTGCTGACTCTTTAAAAGAGAAATAAAGGTTTTATTTTTTCCCCAGTTTTACTTACCTAAGTGGATGCTGCATCTGTCACCGGGGCTTCTACACTGAGAACCGAGTGATCGAACGCAGCCGATGGCTCGGTTCTGACAGCTCTCCGAGCAGAGAGCTGCTGTCAATTAGCAACTCTCCGCTCTGCTCCCCCCACGCTCACTGGAGCGCTGAGCTGTGAATGGGGCGAAGCGGTCGGCTTAGTCTCTCAGCGGCTCGTTGAGAGGCTGAGCGAGGTGTCAGCCCAGACACCTGGCGGATCCCGACTCCCATTGTTGGGATGACGCGGTGCCTGGACTGATTCCTATGACGTGAGCGGAGAGTGGACTTCAGCCTGTTTTCTGCTGAAAACTGGTCACAGGAGTGCTAAATTAATTGAACTCCTGTGATCCATAGAAGTACAACTCAACAAGCTTTGGCTGGACTCCTCCTTTAATGAGACATGCAGGGTCTACATGTCTCCTCTGTGCTCCACTGAATGTAATGCAATGCACATCGTACTGCATTACATTTTTCTCGGCCTTGATGGCTGGGGAAACTGTCAATGGGGACCTGGAAGTGATGTGTGATGTCATTTCCGGGTCCCCTATGTGATTTTTTTTTTTGGTGACAGTTTCTCTTTGGGTCTTTTAGACCCTGCATGTCTCCTCTGTGCTCCACTGAATGAAATGCAATGCACATCGCACTGCATTACATTCTTTCCTGGCCTTGATGGCCGGGGAAACTGTCAACGAGGACCTGGAAAAGACGTTGCACGTCACTTCCGGGTCAACCACTAGAAAGAACGGAGCCAGGTCGAAATTTCTGGTCGCCTGGCGCCTTAGGTTTGTCAAGCCTTGGATTAATGTAACTAAAATTCTGTAAATATGTTCACCAGCTAAAGCTGAACTCCAGGCAGATATAAAAGGCACACATTAATGCAGCTCTGTAATCATTAAAGATGAATAGTTTACCGTGGACACCACTACTATAGTGTATTCCACTTGCTCTCAGGTCCTGTGCTGAGTGGTTGCCCTGCTGAATTCTGATTACAGGAGGTCAGCCAACCTGCAAGGGTGCCATTCACAGAACGCTTTGCATTTTCTCAAGTATGGAAAAGTGTTCCCTATTTGGATGAGGTGGAGAGGCAGGGGTGTTCAATCACTGAATGCATTGCATTAATTGAGAAAACGCAAAGCGTTCTCTAAATGGCAACCATGCACAGCAGCTGACTGTGTTCACATTGCAGCAGGGCAGACACTCAGGATGGGACCCAGAAGCTAGCAGAGATCACTAGAATATCGGTGTCTACTACAGTGATTTCCAGCTTCTTGAGGTATCCCACAGGCATGGTATCTGCATAGTTACATTGGTCCAAGCTGCATCATTCATCTTTAATGATTACAGAGCTGCATTACTATGTGCCTTTTAAATCAACCTGGAGTTCAGCTCTACATTTCAGTTATGTTACATTTCTTCAAGCCTGGAATTCTTCTTTAATACATAATTAAATTTATTTTTTATTTTTTGGCAGGTGATTTCGACTTGGCATCAGCCATTTGCTGTCTACTGTACAGCAGAGCTTAGAGAGATGAAGGGGGAAGAAGCAGAATGAGCCTATAGGTTAATAGAAAAAGAAAGAAGAGTGACAGAAAGATGAGCTCATCAGTCTGCTGCTTCTCCTTTCACTGTCCAGTCACAGGGTGGGGGTGGAAAGGAGACCGATAAGTAAAACTGAAACGGCAGCAGGAAAAGATCAGTTCATCTTTGTATTTATCTGTTTGGCTGGAGTTCAGATTTAAGTGGTTGTAAACTCTTACATATTACAAAGTAAAGTGACTGTCCTAAGGTGATATACAGAGATGAAACAAATCCCCCTACACAAGTTGTACCTGTTTATCTGTGGTCTTCTCTTCTCTACATCCGTTCAAAATGCAAAATTTAAAAAGCTTGTCTGAGCTGCCAGAAAAAAGGGGGCGGAGAGCTGAAATTACACTCTGCAGAGCTCAGCAAGGAGAGCTCTGACAGCTGATTGGAGAGAAGGGACCCCCCCCCTTCTTCACACAGCACGCAGGAACAGAGCTGAGGCTGTCAATCAGCTGGAGATCCCTCCCAGGTCACCTTTTATCTCTTGCAGTCCAGAAAACTTGTGAGAAGTGATTCATACTGATAGTGGAATGAAGCAGCAAACAGAAATTACACTTAGTGCTCTTAATTAAGACAAGTACACACTATAGAGGGATGTGCTTTGTTCATATCTCATGTCTGAGGTTTAAAACCACTTTGTTTATTCAGTCCGAGACTGATCCAAATCAGATAATGATGATTTCACTGCTCTTTATGTAAGCTACAGTACCTCAAAAGCTGCATTGTCTGGCATATTTATTGAGCCATTTCTCTTAATGACAACTGTGTCAAAGGGAGAAACCTCAGACTTATAGAGGCTGAGCAACCCCTTTAAGGGCTCATGCACACTGCAGCTCAAAAAAAGCTGCTTTTTTACAGGCATTTGAGCTTTTATTTCAGCTTGAAGAAACTTGTACTTTTTTTGTCTCTTTGGCAAGTTTTTATTGAGCTTTTTGGACATAAGCGTTTATTTTCCCAAACCCTCCCCTGAGCTAATTTTTCCTATTTTATTGTGTGCTTTTGAGCTTCTTTGAGCTTTTTCATGCTCTTTTGCGTGTTGTTTGGGCACTTAGGCGTTCTATCTGCTTGAAAGCTCCTCTCAAAAATGCGAGTTTGGTGGGGTATTTTTTTCTGCCTGTAAGAGAATATGCCTATAAACTCCTGAAAAAGCCACAGTGTGCATGGACACATTGGCTAACATGGAGGGAAGTTTCCAGGCAGAAAAAAATAGCAAAAGAGTGTAGGAGCTACTTCTTTGAGCTGCAGTGTGCATAAGCCCATAAAGCCAACAGGCCATGGTTCTTATTCAAGCCACAAGGCAGCAGCTCTGTCCTTAGTTCAGCAGAAATACTATCAGCGTTCAACAGAAATACTATCAGCGTTCTTAACTTTGTCAAAATATTTTGTCAATTACTCTGTTTTGAACCTACAGACACTTGGCTATAGATTCTTATGGAAAAAAATATATCAAAGGCTATAGCAATTGTGCCATCTCAACCAAGACTGTGTGCCAAGCTGAGGTGTAATTCAGTGGCGGCTGGTGCTATTTTTTTTTTTTTGGGGGGGGGGGGCGGCAAACAATCCACCCACCACCCGGTGGGATCAGACACCACCCCCCCTTCATCGGTCGGTGACCAGCCCTGCACTTACCCCATCTAAGTTGCAGGCAGCGCTTCCTGTGGGTGGTGGCTTCATCCGGCGTCTCCTCGGCTTCACGGTGGCTTCCCCTGCATTTCCTCCTCCTCTACCTTTTTTCCTCCAATACAAGTGCTTCTCCTATCAGCCAACCGGGTCCCAGGACCAGCTTCCTTATTGCCTGGGAGGAGAATGGGGAATAAAATAGCGAATATTCGCTATTGTATCACAACTGGGTGGGCTCAGGGCGCAGTTCTCTGTGCCTCAAGCTCACCCTTTATTAAAGCCAAGTAGAGCCTTTGGATCTAATCATGTGCTTCTAAAATAAAAAAAAAATAAAAATTAAAAAACCCCACTGGAATCCATACGTCTGTCACCCTGCATGTAGATTAGGGGCCAGGCATATGGATTAGGGGGGTGGCGCCCCATATGGACAGGCCGCCACTGGGGTACTTGCCTTACTGTAACTGAAAGGCCATGAGCCCTGGGACCTTGCTCATCTTGTTTATTATAGATGAGCTTATGCTCCCTTCAAACTCCTTTCTAACTGCACTCTGAACTCACTCTCTTTTTTTACTCCAATGAGCTGCTGATTTGTCTATCTAAGATGCAGGATGGCAATTTTCTGGCCAGCAGCTTGTTGAAATAGAGAGAGTGCAAGACCATAATTCAGCTAGAGATGAGTTTGGAGGAGAAGCTAATTTCTATTGTCTATCAATCTTTCTCAACCTTTTTACTCCAGAGGAACCCTTGAAATAATTTTCAGTTTTGGGGAAACCCTGCTAAACCAATTAATTGGCAGTCAGTGGGAACTCTTACATTGATGGCCAGTGTCAAGAAGGCCCCACTTACAGTGGTGGTCAGATTGCCACCCTTATAGACAGCTAAAAAGATTATTGTACCTGGCTTTGTCAAGTGGCATTGGCCCTGGAACTATGCAGGCATCATCAAATGGAAGGTCAATCAGCCACAGCTCAAGAAACTTCTAGCAGCCTCTGGAGGAACCCTTGAGTTCCACAGACCCCAGATGAGAATGGCTGGTCTATATTTATATATACAGCTAGTAGCAAATACTATTTGTATGTAGCAAGCAGAATATAACGCAATGTTTAAAAAAGAATAGAGATAGTTTCCAATATGTCATATACAACAACTTAAAAGGGTCACTAAAAAAAAGGTTTATGTATGGACTGATATGAACTGAAAACAAACATCTACAATGCCAGGCCAGAGATCCTGGAAGGAAAAGATAAGAACAAAGAGGTAGCTGTTACCAGAGCCGGACAAAAGCTGGGAGAGACGCACCTTGCTTCAGTGAGCTGTACTTCATTTAAATCAAACAACACCTGAAAATAAAACTATAAACTGAGTCAAATAAAATGAAAAACAAAAAGGTAACAAGTTACCAGGAAATGAATGTCTTAATCTACAAATGAAACTAAAAATATGTTTAGATATTTTAGCGTTGAAAGGACATCTCATGACCCCCCAAACTGAGGACATGTAAACCACTTGAAGACCAGCATTTTCTGGCACTTTTTGTTTACAAGTTTAAGTATTTCTTGCTAGAAAATTACTTAAAACACCAAACATTATATATATATATATTTTAGCAGAGACCCTAGGGAATAAAATGGTGATCACTGCAATTTTTTATGTCACACGGTATTTGTGCAGTGGTTTTTCAAACTCATTTTTATTTTTTGAAAAAATATATTTACACTTGTTTTGGCTTCAACACAAAGGGCTAGTTTACACTTGCTTCAAAACAAGCCTTTGGACACGCTAAAAAACGGTAGGCTGCAGGCTATATCCCGATACAGCCACTTAAAGCAACCGCCACTTATATACAGTGATTCGGGGGAAACTCACAGTTTAAAGCTGAACTCTGGGATATAAGAAAACTTTACATTTGTAGTGGGTCTCCCTCTGCAATAGAAGGGTTAAGTACTCCTTTTCCCCAGAGGGTGATGATGAATCGGGCAATATCATTAGCCTATCCTAGGCAGTCGGCACTCTGCTCTGTTGTCCCGTGACCTTCGGCATCCTCCCATACAATGCAGGACTGCTGATTCTGCACTATATAATATGATGCTGGAAAGCAATGAGCGGTCAGGCAGTGAAGGAAGGGAAGAGGCCTCAGGGTAAGTGGATATGCAGCGTGGAAAAAGCCTATGGGTAGTAAGGAATAAGATAAGTATATTACCGTATTCATCACCCCCTAGGCACAGTGAGCAGGCAACCCTGGCAGTGAGAAGGGGGACTGCATTGTTCAGCTGTAATGCAGAGTGTCACATTGTGCCCGCCAGTGCAGAAACCACCTTGTACAAGTCTAACTTCTATAGAGTGAATTCTGATTGGTCACTCTCAGTTATAGTGTCTACGAATCAGCCTGCTGTGTTGAATAAGGCAGAGGGTGGCTATAGAGGACATTTAGGCTGGCGATACATGGATCAAAATTCAGCCAGTTCAGGAGGGACCGGCTGAATTTTGATCTATATATGGACTGGCTCGTTGTACATAAGTCAAGCTATCAACTGACTTATGTACAACCAGCCTTTCTGGCTTTTATTGAACAATTAATGCTGTCGGCTGTAGACGGCAACACTAATCAATGTGTTCTGCTGGTGGGGAAGTCTATTTGTCAGCAGAACACAACAGTGCAGGAGGGATTCGCCCATCAACACGGATTGCATTGATGGGAGAATCAAGCAATTTTTTTGCAAAGAAAGTAGCATAATATATGGTCTGCTTTCAAGCAGTCGGTTATATATTGACAAATGGCAAAGCCAGCAGGACAGAAGAAAGGGAGAAAAGAGAGATATTTAAGAAATTCAGGAATATCTGGTATTGATGTTAAAGCTAGCGCACATGGAAAAGATTATGTACTAATTGTGTCTCTCCTATAGGTGGTGCTGGCGACGCACCGTGATACCAGCTTACTGGTGGCAATTAAGATTGTCAGAAAGGATTCTGTGATTGAACACCCGCCCTCCATCCTCATCGAACGCCAAGTCATGGAGATGGTTGGGAACAACCCTTTTTTCACCCACACCTATGCCACGTTCGAAACAGAAGTAAGTGTGTTTTTGGAAATGTTAAAAATGTAGAAATATCAAATGAATGGCATATATAAAAAGGAATATATAGCAGCCTCAACATTGCTTTATGGCATCTGCATGTTCACTTTTAAAGGTGATTAAGGGTCCTTTCACACACGGACCGCTCAGGTCCGCCTGTCAGTTTCTCAGGTGGACCTGAATGGACGCTCCATTCTCCTCTATTGAGCAACAGATGTCAGCGGTGGCATGTCCGCTGACATCAGTTCTGCTCCGTTCCACTAAATCCAGACGGATGGAAACTCTATTTTCTATCCGTCTGGCGGATCGGATGAAAACGGACAGACGGTCTGTTTTCTTCCAATTCCCCGTACAGGAGAGCAGAGCTCTGACAGGTCCATCCCTGCACAGAGTGCAGAGACGGTCCTGTCATCCGCCGGCTCAGCAGGGATCAAAGGATGGATCCCCGCTGAACAGCGGAGCCCGTCAAAACAGACTCCGAACGTGTGAAAGGACCCTAAGGCAAACCGATGTTGCTGATTCAGTGACCTCACTTTTTCTCTGCTGGAGTAAAATTGAGCTCGGTCACCTGTCCTATCCCTGACCACCTGATAGGACGGCGCTGGGCCACATGATGACTCTCATACTGCATTAGGCAGCGCTCTACAATGCAGTGTAGACTGACTGACTTGCACTGATATCTGTCCCTTCCCTAGACTTAATCCTGTATGCAAGGGGATGGTAATACAGAAACAGCTTGGGGTAATTTTACTAGCAGTATTTAAGAAATAGATTTACTGAATATATCACGGGGACCTTGTAATGATTTACAGTATATCTGTCTGGAGTTCATAGATCATTGGATTCGATTAATCAGATGTACGGAAGACACAGGAAACATTTACAGGACTTATGTTTAGTATATGTATCCTCTCATGGAACCCTCCAGTATTTACAGCAACTGCCTGAGCCCATATCTGTACAAGGATGGAGATGGATAGATGGATAGATAGATAGATAGATAGATAGATAGATAGATAGATAGACAGACAGACAGATAGATGGTTTGGATGGATGGTTGTATATAGATAGGTAGCTGTAGATATATAGATGTTTGGATGGATGGAGATAGATAGAAAGGTAGATAGATATAGGTAGATATCATGCAGCGTTTTCTGGTAGAGAATTATAATGTGTTATTTTCACCTTGGACCTTCTAACCTGTCTGTCTTTTCCCTTCTCTAGGATCATTTATTCTATGTAATGGAGTTTCTGAAAGGAGGAGATCTTTGGAACCGGTTATGCACCGACAATAAATGTGACCTTAACTCCTTCAGACTCCTGGCAGCGGAACTCCTGTGTGGCCTTCAGTTCCTACATTCTAGAGATGTAGCGCATAGGTAAGTAACCTTAATATAAACACCAATCATATAACAATCCACCCCTCCCGCTGCCCAACGCCTGAACTTTTACTAAACCCCATTTGTTAAGAGGATGATGGTGAGCGCACACTTACCCGTTCATCCTCTTCCATCCAGTGTCTACTTTGCACAGTAAAATTATCAATTTAGTCACATTTGAATGGATTTTCCATGAGGAGGGTAATACCCCTTCATTACTAGGCCATTTTTAGGTGCTTTGATACTTTTGATGGACAATTACTCTGTCATGTACTGTACCTAAATTTATTTTATATCCCCCTGATATGGGCCCCATTTCTAGAAAGTAGACAACCCAAGGGGATAAGTTTACACATTTTTTGGAAATGAAGAAAAATATTGAAAAATAAATTCAAGTGAATAAATGAATCAGCTGCTGCTGAAGATCCATCCATTTATTTATTTATTCATTCATTCATTCATTCAATACAATTATTCTCCTTTGTTGTTGGAGTCACTACAATTATTCTCCTTTGTTATAGGAGGAGGGGGAGGGGAAAAAACATGTAATTGCTGTGATTGGTCATCACAATGATCACAAGGCACTGAGACGCTCAGATCAGCCCTGTACATTGTTTGTGTACTGGACCACCCAAGGACAGCTCAGTACACAGTGGTTAGCAGGCACAATGGCTGCCTGATGGCTATTTCTATTGTGAATCGGGGAATCTATGGAGGCTCACCTGACGTCATGTCAACAAATATTTGTTGTGTTATCTTTATCGGTAGTCCGTCGGTAACACGGACGATTGGTGACACATGACTCGACAGGAACCCACCAGGTCATGTGTTTGTTACATGTCCCGACTAGACTCGCAGAGTCACGGAACACTAGTAACACTACTGGTTAGTGTCGTTAATGTACAAAAAAGGGGAGGGGGAGGAGGATATTGTTTCCTCTTATTAACATCACTGAGGTTGTTGTT
>BLSH010423897.1:268014-282514 GCA_018402905.1 Glandirana rugosa | reverse complement strand
TTATTTTCACCTTGGACCTTCTAACCTGTCTGTCTTTTCCCTTCTCTAGGATCATTTATTCTATGTAATGGAGTTTCTGAAAGGAGGAGATCTTTGGAACCGGTTATGCACCGACAATAAATGTGACCTTAACTCCTTCAGACTCCTGGCAGCGGAACTCCTGTGTGGCCTTCAGTTCCTACATTCTAGAGATGTAGCGCATAGGTAAGTAACCTTAATATAAACACCAATCATATAACAATCCACCCCTCCCGCTGCCCAACGCCTGAACTTTTACTAAACCCCATTTGTTAAGAGGATGATGGTGAGCGCACACTTACCCGTTCATCCTCTTCCATCCAGTGTCTACTTTGCACAGTAAAATTATCAATTTAGTCACATTTGAATGGATTTTCCATGAGGAGGGTAATACCCCTTCATTACTAGGCCATTTTTAGCTGCTTTGATTCTTTGATGGACAATTACTCTGTCATGTACTGTACCTAAATTAATTTTATATTCCCCTGATATGGGCCCCATTTCTAGAAAGTAGAAACCCAAGGGGATAAGTTTACACATTTTTTGGGAATAAAGAAAAATATTGAAAAATAAATTCAAGTGAATAAATGAATCAGCTGCTGCTGAAGATCCATCCATTTATTTATTCATTCATTCATTCAATACAATTTTTCTCATTTGTTGTTGGAGTCACTACAATTATTCTCCTTTGTTATAGGAGGAGGGGGAGGGGAAAAAACATGTAATTGCTGTGATTGGTCATCACAATGATCACAAGGCACTGAGACGCTCAGATCAGCCCTGTACATTGTCTGTGTACTGGACCACCCAAGGACAGCTCAGTACACAGTGGTTAGCAGGCACAATGGCTGCCTGAAGGCTATTTCTATAGTGTTGTTTATAAACGGTTGTACTGCGGTCCACTCGGAGGTATCTAAGGGGCTAATGATCATAACATTCAGGTAGTGCAATCAATTCATGAAAGATACTATTTTTTTAAATATTCTTTTCTGGCTTATATAATTCTGTGTATGGGCAGCACTAGGAAAAGGAGCCTTGTAAATGTTGATCCCACTATAGATCAGCAATATCGGGATATTGGGGGATAATTGTCTGAACCACAGAGCTGACACTCTTTTTCTCTACAGGGACCTGAAGCCTGACAATATTCTACTGGACCGTGCTGGCCATGTGAAATACGCTGACTTTGGCTTGGCAGCAACTGACATGTTTGGATCGAACACCAGGACAGAAAAAGTTGGTACAAAGCTGTACCAAGCCCCAGAAGTAAGTTAAAGACCAATTATCTGCTTGTCCAATATACAGGGCAATTATCAACCAGCTTAGGCCTAAATAAAAGAAAACATGTATATACTGGGCAAAAATACACCAAGTTAGGTCTGTCCAGAATTAAAGAGAACATGTATACATAGGGCAATAGAATACCAAATTAGGTCTGTGCAGAATTAAGGTACTTGCACACGGTACAGGTGTATGAACTTCAAATTCCTGGTAGAAGATTTCTGTGTAAAAACGCAAAGATTTGCTGTGTAGTAAATTAACTAATTTGCATGTTTTTGCACGTATGCATACTTGCACGTAGCAATTCTTCTGTCTTTTCTTGGGTTATGTCATACCCATGTTTGTGTCTGTAAGATAATAATACGCTGTCTCACCCTGCTGTGCACATGCTCAGTTGCTCTCTATATTTCAACACTGTACCAAAAATGTAGAGGCTAATCTGCAGACAGCCTAAAGATTTACTGATGCTCAGGGAATCTGGGCTTCAGGAAAATGGTAGTCTCCAGCAAGAAGAAACAGGAGCAATGCTGAAGACAATTTATAGCACACACTCATTTTGGTAGCATAATTATTCTTGTGGAATGTATGTTCCTTGCTAAAGAACATTATTTTTTATCAAGTTGTTATGGGTAAAGGTCCGCTTTAAGTATCCATGTGCAAGAGGCCTTAACCCCTTGCCGACCGCCGATCGGCATTTGACGGCGGCAAGGTGGCTCGTGAGCGCAAATCGCCGTCATATGAGGGGGAGGGCCGGGGAGCGGGTGCGGCGGCTTCGATTGCCGCCGGCCACCCGCGATGCCCCCCCCGGAGTGAAAGAGCGGAGGTCCGTGTATGTAAACACGGACCTCCGCTCTGTGTGAGGGGGAAGGGCTGTGATCACAGCCTTCCTTTACGTGAAGGCTGTGACCACTTCCCTTCCCCAGATAGGCAAGCCCCCCTACAGTTAGAACACGCCCAGGGAACATAGTTAACCCTTAGCGCGCCCCCTGCAGGTTAACCCCTTCACTGCCAATGGCATTTACACAGTAATCAGTGCATTTTTTATAGCACTGATCGCTGTATAAATGCCAATGGTCCCAAAAAAGTGTCAAAATAGTCCGACATGTCCGCTGAAATATCGCAGTACCGCAAAAAATCGCAGATCGCCGCCATTACTAGCAAAAAAAAAAAACCCAAAAATTAATTCTCATCATCTGTAAACGCAACCACTTTTGCGCAAACCAATCAATAAACGCCGATTGCGATTTTTTTTATCGCAAATATGAGGAAGAATATAAATCGGCCAAAAACGGTGGAAAAAAATGTTTTTTTATATTTTTTTTTTTGATTTGTATTCTAGCAAAAAGTAAGAAATTTGGGTTTTTTTGCAAAATTGTCGCTCTTCTTTTGTTTATAGCGGCGATCAGAAATGACGCAGAGGGGATCAAATACCACCAAAAGAAAGCTCTGTTTATGGGAAAAAAAGGACGTAAATTTCGTTTGGGTACAACGTCGCACGACCGCGCAATTGTCAGTTAAAGCGACGCATCGCCGAATCGCAAAAAGGGCTCCGGTCCTAAAGCAGCAAATCCTTCCGGGGCTGAAGTGGTTAAAGAAAACCAAATTAAGCCTGAATTAAAAATAACCTATATAGCGAGAATTATCAAGCAGATAAGGCCTGGATTATAGAGAACCTGTATACACAGGGCAATTATTGACCAGATTAAAGAGAACCTGTCATTCTGGCCTTTACTAGTCTCAGCCAAAGGTCCTATCTGACACTGAAAGCTGCCATTGACTCCTAGAAGCAGTGCTAGTTCTATGGTTGGCAGGTCCCTATGTGTGTGTGACCCAGAGGAGGTGTGGCTTCCCTAGGGCTGTGGCAGGTTTAAGCCACGATGACAGGTTCTCTTTAAGCTCTAACGACCAGGGCCCTCTGATTCCACTGTATTGAATTGTATTGTAACTGTATTGTCTGCCCTCATGTTGTAAAGCGTTGCACAAACTGTTGGCGATATATAAATTATGTATAATAATGTGCTGATATCTGAGTGACATTGGAGGCAATCTTATCTATGCCCTGATTTGACTCTGGAAATCCTACATTCCACTGTATCATGGAATTGGACGTTTAGCTCATGAGCTGTCCAGTCCTGAGGGTCCTGATCAGCTATTATATGGCCCTAAGGGTCCCATCCAGTCCTGGAGGTCCTGTCCAGTTACCATATGGCCCTGGGGGTCCCATCCAGCTACCATATGGCCTGGGTCTCTCATACAGTCCTGGTGGTCCAGTCTAGCTATCATATGGTCCTAGGGGTCCTGTGCAGTCCTGGGGTCCCATCCAGCTACCATATGGTCCTAGGGGTTCTATCCAGTCCTAGGGATCCCATCTAGCTACCATCCAACCTTGGGTTTGCTCATATTTGTTTGAATTTCATGTAGTATGTATCTCTGACAATCAGTTTTCTTAACGTGACTGTGTCAGGATAAAATTGCTTTTGCCATTTTTGTTTTCTTCTTTGTTATTGAGCCTGGCAGGGGCCGAGCGTTGCACTTACAGCTCTGTGCACAGGGGTTCTGGACTGTGTGGAATGGCTAGTTTGTATCCATTACACAGTGGGGTTGATATACTAACACTAGGGAGTACAAAATCTAGTGCAGCTGTGCGTGGTAGCCAATCAGCTTCTAACTTCAGCGTGTTCAATTAAGCATTGGCAAAAGAAACCTGAAAGCTGATTTTACTGGTTACCATGCACAGCTGCACCAGATATTGCACTCCCCAGTTTTAGCAAATGAACCCCATTGTTTATTACATATAAACGTAGTATGTTTTTAAATGAAAAGTTAAAAATTTAAAATGAAAATTTTTGGGTGAAGCAATGTTGTGAATGTTAATGCTGCTTTCCAGCTGGCTTGTTATCCTGATTTTTCTTTCACGGATTTTCCCACAGATAATTAACGATATACCTTATGACAAAATGGTGGACTATTTCTCGTTGGGGATCGTGCTATTCGAGATGGCCTTCTGGTATTACCCATTCTGTGACTCTGATCCGAAAAATTCCATATGCAGTGATTTGCCAGATTATCCAAAGGATGCGAATCCCGATCTAGTGGCCTTTTTAAACAAGGTAAGTAGTGATACTATAACTAGGAAAGTAAATACATAGACTCAGCCAATGAGCCAGTGAACTTTATGAATGTGGTTTGCACTTTGCTTGTTTTAAGACTCTGTAGCAAGTGAAGCGCCATTCATTCTAATGATTGTAAAAAAAATGTGCTAGGAGGTGAAGGAAACCTGTCACATGACCTTGACTTATGCCATGCGATAGCCTCCTATGAGCAAATATTATTTGCAACATTTTGAAGAGAACCTACTGCAGTCTCACATTGTACAATGCTATTTATATATAGGACGTAAATTGCCAGTGCCACGTGGAATGGTTTATAAATAGGCCTCTTAGCATTTTGGTGCCATTACTGTCATCTTATGTTTCTCTGTTTTTCCTCATAGTTCCTATGCAAAGATCAGCAAAAACGCAAAGAGGCAATTTCCAACATACGAGACGACCCATTTTTCCAAGGAATACAATGGGAGGAGCTGGAGACAGGGCAAACATGCCCCCCACTTTTTGTTCGTCGAAAAGTAAGTAAAATTTTGACCAGACTGATGAAGGGATCTAAACATTCCTTCCTCATTTAATCATGCAGCATTATTATTTCCCACCTTAGCTTTACTTTGAATCTCATCTCATCAATTTCAGAGTCTGGGAGGGGGGCATTACCTGGCAGACTAACTGGTGAGCTCTCACACCGACTCTCAATCTGAGGACTCTGAAGAAGTCAGTAAAGTGAAATAAGGGGACAAATATATAATGTTTTCAGAAGTGAGATTGCATGCCTCGAATAGTGAACATCCATATTCTTGTTTATCCACAATGGTCACTGGTTTCTGTCATCTCACAGTCATATGGACTTGGATGGCCCATAGAGAGGAAGATGGTCCCCAGAGGTCATAGAGGGATTTTTTCTATTAATTTATGGATCTAATTGTTCTCTTTTGTTTTTTTACTTTTACAGAGCTTCAGAAAAATAACAAGGAATACAATAGAGCTGGAAGAGCTTAGAGGACTAGACACAACAATTTCAGCCAAGAAACAGAAGCTCTTCAATGGCTTTTCTTTTGTTAGCGACAAATGGAGAGCCATTCAGAAACTAAACTGAAGCCAGGAAGGGTTTCTACTAGGAGGGCCAATTGGGGGGGGGATCCTAGCCACCACATCCTTCACATAACCATGACTCATCTGCTGTCAGAATATAAACAAACCGGTGCCGGCATTTACAATTTTTTAAAAAACAGCTTGAGGGTGGAATGGATTTTAAGGGGAACCCCACGCCAAAATAAAAATAAAAACACAAAAACCAGTCAAACCCCCAAACCCCCAATCCATACCAGACCCTTATTTGAACATGCAGCCTGGCAGGTCAAGAAGGGGGGGGGGAGCGAGCAATCCCCCATCCCTCCTGAACCATACCAGGCCACATGCCCTCAATACTGGGGGGTGCCTTGGGGCAGGGGGGGCTACCCCAAAGCACCTTGTCCCCATGTTGAGGGCATGTAGACTGGTATGGTTTAGGAGGGGTGGGGGAATCGCTTGTTTGCCCCCCCTTTCTTGACCTGCCAGGCTGCATGTTCAGATAAGGGTCTGGTATAGATTTGAAAGGGGGGGGGGCACACTGTCTTTTTGTTTTTATTTTGGTGTGGGGTTCCCCTTAAAATCCATACCACAACAAGCTGTTTTTTTTTTTTTAAATGTAAATGCCAGCACTGGTCTGTTTATATTCTGCTGTTACCAGGGAATCTCACTGACAGCAGATGAGTCATGGTTGTGAACAGAGCAAAGATGCCAAATTGCACCCCCCCAAGATGTCTGAGCATTATGTATCAGCAAAATATCCCTCCAAAATGGATTGGGGGGATCCCCATGCATCTTTTTTTTTAATGCCATTTCAAATATACAGCACAAATGCTGGAGATATGGAACTAATTATGAAATTTGTTTCGTATCTTCAGCATTCATTTTGTATATTTGGATTGAATTAGAATAGCTTTTAATAATAAATAAAAGCAGATACGAAACAAATTTCGGAATAAGTTTCATATCGTCAGCATTTGTTTTGTATATTCACAATAGCTGCTTGTTAAGGACTGGGAGGCTGCGGCATCCCTAGCAACCATGACTCATCTGCTGTCAGTGGGATTCACCACTGACAGCAGAATGTAAAAAAAACAATTGTTGGCATTAAACGTTGAAAAAAAAAATCAATGTTGGGGTTTTCATACCAGGCCACATGCCCTCTACATAAATGAGTTCTTGCTAGAAAAAAATCTTTTAAGTAGCAGGCAGCATGGATTTATGAAAGACAGAAGCTGTAAGACAAATCAAATCTAATTTATTTTTATGAGTAGGTAAGTAAAACCTAAGACAAAGAAAGGAGTGACTGTGGATGTTGCCAAAGCATTTGACACAGTTCCCTACACACAGCTAATGTGTAAGTTAAGTCTACAGGCTTGGAAAAATGACTTTGTAAATGGATAGAAAACTGGCTAAAAGACCGAATTCAGAGAGACGCCAGAAATTCCCCCTGATGGAGGGAGACTACAACCGAGTGGATAGATTCCATCCGAAAATTTCCGCGCCCTAACATACTGGTTCAGGGCCTTCAGGTCCAGTACTGGCCGGACCCCCCCCCCCCTTTTTTGGGGACCACGAACAGATGTGAGTAAAAAACCTCGAAGCCGCTCGCTGGAGGAACTGGCATGATCACCCCTTGGTTCGAGTGCTTGTACAGCCCCAAAGAGGGCCTCCCAGCGTGCCTGTGAGAGCCCTAAGTCAAAGGTGAACTCAGAAACGTCCCCCACCCGAAGCCCAAGCGGAGACAACCCATCAAGCTGAGGAGGTTTGTCCTCCGCCTTGTTGGTTTTGTGCTGCCACTGCCGGCACCCGGCCCCTGCAGCGACCTTACCGGAGCGGGTCCCGGGGGCACGAAAAAACCTCTTCTGACCCAAGGTAGGGGGCCCCTGTCTACGGCGAAAAACTCACACCTCCGGGGCTCTGGGAGGAAGGCACTTACCTCCTGTGAAATCTTTTATGATCTCACCCAGCCGTGGACCGAATAAACGTCCACCCTGAAAGGGAAGGTCTGCGAGACCTTTTCTGGAAGCATGGTTACCGGACCAAAAACGCAACCAGAGTACCCGTCTGAGGATACAGCAACACCGCTACCCTGGATCACATAGGCAGTAAATCAACGGCCGCATCACCAAGGTACTTGAGACCTCGGAGCAAAAAGTCATCCCTCTGCGGCGTAGCCAGCAGGCGGCCCCAGTCCAGAAGATTCTGGAGCTTCGTCATAAGCTCAGACAGATATTGCGCCGCCATGGCGAACATCAGGGCTGGCCGCAGAGCAGAGCCTGCCACCAGGAAGAGCGACCTTAACAGCGCCTCTGTCTTTGCCAGCGGGGCCCTTGAATGCAGGAACCCCTTCCAGAGGACTGGTCGTTGTCTTATTAAAGCGACCATAGGCGGGACACCAAGGCGACTCCCATTTCTTTCTTTTTTTTTTTTTTAAAGCTTTCCTCAAGGGATAGTGTGCGTCCGTTTGGACCCAAGTCCCTTGGAGTGTGGGAGGAAACCAGAGCACCGGGAGGAAACCCATGCATGCACAGGGAGGACATGCAAACCTCAGGCAGGTCATGGTTAGGATCTGAGCCAGCAAGCATTATGCTGCCAGGCACAAGGACCACTGCGTTAAAAGGAATGCTGCGGACGCTGCCATTTACACAAACAAGGTGATTAGGAAAAAGATCATATGGGTAAGCCTTGGGCGCCCTAGGGGGCCTGGAGGACCACACCACATGCGCAGAATTTAGCGATTCGCCATCCTGTCTCAATCTCAGCGCAGTGCGATACCAATTATAATCGCAGCTGCCGTCCCCTGATCCTCTTCTCCGTCCGAGGGACCTTCCGGATCAAAAAAATCCTCCCTTGAAAAGCAAGGAGGAGGGGGACGCTTCTTGGGGGGCCTGTTGGTGACATCCACCCTGGGGAAAATCACTAAAAACCGCCACAGCTGGTCCAGAAAAGCCCCTTGCGCAGATTGCGCTCCTAGCATGTTCAGCTCCCTTAGGAACACATAGATGCATAGAAAAGGTTAAAGGCACCCCCACACAGCCGCACACCACCACCCCACAGTGCACCAGGGCACCCAGGAGGACTGCACCCGCCGCCACCAGCACCCACAGGAGAGCCCAGCTATACTTGCTGTTTGCTGCCATAACCCTGAGGATCGTCAGAGAGCCGCACCGTCAGGAGCACACACCGTTCCAAAGTGAAAGTAAAAAGCTGTAGACACGTTTTTTTGCATAAGCAGGGAATCCAATATGGCCGCCGTTGAACACTAGAGGCCGAAAAACACCTGCAGGGAATGTGCAGTACCGCAAATGGCCGCTCTGAGCGCTAGAGGGAAAGCCCCATAGGCCCAATATGTCTGCGGCTACTGCAAAATGGCAGTGGTCCGTCGCAAAATGGCAGCCGATCGCCGCATTGTGGCAAAAAACGACCGAACAGCGCTAGACGATCGGGTGCGGTGCGGGGGGAAGGGGGGTGTGCAGGGGGTGAACAGGGCTCCACGCGCCCCTACCTGCGGCTACCCAACAAAAAAAAAATATATATTTTTTTTTAGGGTCGTCGGTCCCCCTTTCCGCCACTAAAAAGGGGGGAAGGAAGGAGCTCTCACTCACCACTCTGGACGACGCCATGGGTAGCCACCCAGTCGCAGACCTTCCACCCCTGCTTGGGCGGTATGCTGCAGGCCAGAAGTCGCCCTTCCCGAATCGCATCCGGGGCTGGGCGTAAGGGGGGATCACCCCAGGCCGCCCACACGGAACAGGCACGATGCGGCGGGTCCACATACGGCGGGACTGGCTCGCATCGGTCGGCCAGGTCGGGGAAAGTACAGAGCCCATGGACCCTCTATGCCCCGACCAGCTTCTTGATAGCAGATCAATGCTTGATAGAAATAGAAAATAAAAGTAAAAGAAAATTGAATAAAAAAACGGTCACAAACAGGACCGCAATTCCCCTGAAGGGAAGCCAGGTCAACTCCTTGCAAACTAGGCATTGAAACTGAAGAGCTATGCTATGAGGGGGTTTTATGTGGGAAGAGAGGACGGCCCCCATGGGAGGGGCCAGCTGTTTCTTTTCCCTGTCTAGTTAACTCCTAGTGAGACCAGCATAAAACCCACACGTAATGGAGAGCTGCGTCTGTCAGTGAACGATAGGAGAAATAATATTTTTTTCATGTAAACAAAAATTGTCAGTAAAGGCTTGGTCTTCAAGTGGTTAGAAGAGTGGGTGATATGTGGCATAAGCTTCTAATGTTGGGCATAAAATGCCAGAACAGTTCAAACACCCACCAAATTATCCCTCTTTGGAAAGTAGACACCCAAAGGTATTTTCTGAAGGAATGTTGAGTCTATGGAATATTTTATTTTTTGCCACAAGTTTCTGGAAAATAAAAATATTTTTTTTCTTTTACACAAAGTTGTCACTTAACCAGTTGCCGACCGCCCGCCCTGGATTGACGGCGGCAACTTGGTTCGGTATAGCGAAGCACTGTCTCCTGACAGCGGCTGCGAGAACGCGGATGGGAGCACGCCGCCGGAGGCACACTCGCGCACTCACTGTGTTACGGGGAGCGGGTAGGGTGAACTCGATGTCCGCCGGCTACCCACGATCCCTCTCCCGCAGTGACAGAACGGGATCCGTGTGTGTAAACAACGGATCTCTGTTCTGACGGGGGAGAAGAAGTGTGGTCGTAGGCTCCCTGTATACACAGTTAGTAACACATGCCAGGGAACACAGTTAACCCTTTGATCGCCCCCTAATGTTAACCCCTTCCCTGCCAATGACATTTACACAGTAATCAGTGCATTGTCATAGCACTGATCACTGTATAAATGCCAATGGTCCCAAAAAAGTGTCAAAATTGTCCAACATGTTCGCCGCAATGTCGCAGTCCTGGTAAAAATCGCAGATCGCCGCCATTACTAGTAAAAAAAAATAAAAGCCCCATAAATGAATTCTCATCGTTCGTAAATGTGGTGACTTTTGCGCAAACCAATCAATATATGCCGATTGCGTTTTTTTTTAAACCAAAAATATGAGGAAGTATATATATCGGCCAAAACTGATGGATAAATTAGTTTTTTTAGATATGCATTATAGCAAAAAGTAAGAAATGTTTATTTTATTTGCAAAAATGTTGCTACTTTTTAGTTTATAGCAGTGATCAGAAATGATGCAGAGGTGATCAAATACCACCAAAAGAAAGCTCTATTCTTGGGAAAAAAAGGACACAAATTTCGTTTGGGTACAACATCGCACGACCGAGCAATTGTCAGTTAAAGCGACGCAGTGCCGAATCGCAAAAAGTGCTCTGGTCCTAAAAGGGGAAATCCTTCCGGAGCTGAAGTGGTTAAATGATATATTGCTCACACATGCCTTGGGTATATGAGGAATTACACCACTTTTTGGCAGTCTAGCCACGGACAGGACCCTAAAAACTAATCACCGTCTTCACCGCCCCAAAATGTCAAGATAGCACAAAATCTCCCCAAATGACCCCTTTTCGGAAAGTAGACACCCTAAGGTATTTACTAAGAGGTATGGTGAGTATTTTGCAGATCTCATTTGTTGCCACAATTTTTTGGAAACTGAAGAAAGAAAATGAAAATGTATTTTTTCTTTCTCAAAACCTTGTGAAAAAAAGTGAGATCTGCAAAATATTCAACATGCCTCTCAGCAAATAGCTTGGGGTGTCTACTTTCCGAAATGGGGTCATTTGGGGAGAGGGGGGGAGGTGTGCTATCGTGCCATTTCATGGCCTCTGAAACTGTGATAGGTAGTGAGGAAGTGAAATGAGCAATTTATGCCCTTTGAAACCCTGAAGGCGGTGATTGGTTTTCGGCACCCGCACGCAACTAGGCTCCCCAAAAAGGTCCACACATGGGGTATGCCCGTACTCAGGAGAAGCAGCAGAATGTAGTTTGGGGTGTAATTCCACACTTACCCATCACGTGTGAGCAATAAATCATTTATGTGACAACTTTTTTTTTTTTTTTGGCATTTTTCAAACACGTGGGAAAAAAAGTAAAATTGTTCTAAAATATTCAATGGGCTCAACATGCCTCTCAGCAAATTCATTGAGGTGTCGGCTTTCTGAAAAGGGGTAATTTGAGGAGGGGGGGGGGTGTTGTACTGGCCTATCATTTTATAACCTCAAGAAATGAGATAGGCAGTCAGAAAGCAAAAGCTGTGTAAGTTCCAGAATACAGTATCTCACAAAAGTGAGTACACCCCTCACATTTTTGTAAATATTTTATTATATCTTTTCATGTGACAACACTGAAAAGATGACACTTTGCTACAATGTAAAGTAGTGAGTGTACAGCTTGTATGACAGTGTAAATTTGCTGCCCCCTCAAAATAACTCAACACACAGCCATTAATGTCTAAACCACTAGCAACAAAAGTAAGTACACCCTTAAGTGAAAATGTCCAAATTGGGCCCAATTACCCATTTTCCCTCCCCGGTGTCATGTGACTTGTTAATGTTACAAGGTCTCAGGTGTGAATGGGGAGCAGGTGTGTTACATTTGGTGTTATCGCTCTCACTCTCTCATACTGGTCACTGGAAGTTCAACATGGCACCTCATGGCAAAGAACTCTGAGGAACTGAAAAAAAAGAATTGTTGCTCTACATAAAAACATAAAAATGGCCAAGAAGATTTCCAAGACCCTGAAACTGAGCTGCAGCATGGTGGCCAAGACCATACAGTGGATTAACAGGACAGGTTCCACTCATAACAGGCCTCACCATGGTCAACCAAAGAAGTTGAGTGCACATGCTCAGCATCAAATCCATCAGTTTCTTGGGGAAATAGGCGTATGAGTGTTGCCAGCATTGCTGCAGAGGTTAAAGGGGGGGGGGGGGGGTCAGCCTGTCAGTGCTCAGACCATACGCCACACACTGCATCAAATTGGTCTGCATGGCTGTCATCCCAGAAGGTAGCCTCTTCTAAATCTTCTAAAGATGATGCACAGGAAAGCCTGCAAACAGTTTGCTGAAGACAAGCAGATTAAGGACATGAATTACTGGAACCATGTCCTGTGGTCTGATGAGACCAAGATTAACTTATTTGGTGTCAAGTGTGTGGTGTGTGGCGGCAACCAGGTTAGGAGTACAAAGACAAGTGTGTCTTGCCTACAGCCAAGCATGGTGGTGGGAGTGTCATGGTCTGGGGCTGCATGAGTGCTGCCGGCACTGGGGAGCTACAATTCATTGAGGGAACCATGAATGCCAACATGTACTGTGACATACTGAAGCAGAGCATGATCCCTCCCTTCGGAGACTGGGCCGCAGGGCAGTATTCCAACATGATAACGACCCCAAACACTCCTCCAAGACAACCACTGTCTTGCTAAAGAAGCTGAGTGTAAAGGTGATGAACTGGCCAAGCATGTCTCCAGACCTAAACCCTACTGAGCATCTGTGGGGCATCCTCAGATGGAAGGGGGAGAAGCACAAGGTCTCTAAC
This sequence comes from Glandirana rugosa, assembly GCA_018402905.1. NCBI lineage: Eukaryota > Metazoa > Chordata > Amphibia > Anura > Ranidae > Glandirana > Glandirana rugosa. The sequence goes on along the minus strand of BLSH010423897.1, from coordinate 269,574 downwards.
ATCCACCAGCTCTGTGATGTCATCATGGAGGAGTGGAAGAGGACTCCAGTGGCAACTTGTGAAGCTCTGGTGAACTCCATGCTCAAGAGGGTTAAGGCTGGGCTGGAAAATAATGGTGGCCAAACAAAATATTGACACTTTGGGCCTAATTTGGACATTTTCACTTAGGGATGTACTCGCTTTTGTTGCCAGCAGTTTAGAAATGAATGGCTGTGTGTGGAGTTATTTTAAGGGGACAGCAAATTTACACTGTTGTACAAGCTGTACACTCACTACTTTACATTGTAGCAAAGTGTCATTTCTTCAGTGTTGTCACATGAAAAGATAAATATTTACAAAAATGTGAGGGGTGTACTCACTTTTGTGAGATACTGTATATATCATTGTTCGTAGACGCTATAACTTTTGCGCAAATCAATCAATATTATTGGGATTTTTTTTTACCAAAGACATGCAGCTGAATACATTTTGGTCTAAACGTATGACAAAATTTGAGTTTACTGGATATTTTTATATAACCTAAATTAGAAAATATTGGGGTTTTTTTTAAAATTTTTCAGTGTTTTTTCATTGATATCACAAAAAATAAAAATCCCAGAGGTGATCAACTACCACCAAAAGAAAGCTCTATTTGTGGAGAAAAAAAGGACATACATCACGCAATTACCAGTTAAAGTAATGCCAAATTGCAAAAAAAGCTCTGGTCAGGAAGGGGATAAAACTTTTCGGAGGTCAAGTGGTTAATAAATAACTTGTCAAAAACTGTCTCTGTGTTTTCAGTTATTTTTGACTCTTTTTTTGGTGGATGAGTAGGGGTACAATGTATCCCATACTCATTCACTTAGTGGGGGCTGGGATCTGGGGGCCCCCTTGTTTAACATAAATTTATGAAGAAATTAGATTTTTGTTTTATAACAGAAAGTATAAAATATCATTTTTTTAAGAAAATGTTGGTCTTTTTTCATTTATATTGCAAAAAATAAAAAAAAACCCAGTGGTGATCACATACCACCAAGAAAAGCCTCTATTTGTGTGAAAAAAATGATAAAAATTTCATTTGCGTACAGTGGTGCATGACCGAGCAATTGCCAGTTAACCACTTCAGCCCCGGAAGGATTTCCAGCTTTAGGACCGGAGCCCTTTTTGCGATTCGGCGCTGCGTCGCTTTAACTGACAATTGCGCGGTCGTGCGACGTTGTTAGCGTTTTTCCCGAGGCCAGGATTTCGACCTTTAGGAAGGCCCCGACTTCACCAATTGACCGTTAACGAGCCAGTACGTGGTGACATGCGTTTACTTTAAAAATAGTAAAAAAAGTGTGTTTATCTCCGAAAAGAACCACCATACACTAGTGGTGACCCAAAAAAAAATAAAAAACGTTATATTTACTTTTTTCTGGTTGTAAAAGAATTTTTTTACTATAAAATATGAAAGACAATATTTTGTTTTTAGATTAAAGAAGTATTTAAATACAATTTGTTCCCCCGGGGGTCTAGGGTCGGGGGTGATTCACTTACTCATACCCTATGTAACATGGGGATGAGTAGGTGGTTTTTTTCTCA
>BLSH010423897.1:249425-264543 GCA_018402905.1 Glandirana rugosa | reverse complement strand
CCCTCATAATTGCCCCTTCATAATTGCCCCCTCATAATTGCCCCTTCATAATTGCCCCCTTGTGCTGTCCCCCTAGGCTCTGCTAACAGAGCTGATTTACCTCTGCAACTGGAATCCTCAAGAATGCTGGAATTGAATCTGCATGCAGGGACGGACGATCACATGGAATCAAGCATGGGTAAATAATGGAAACAAAGGACTGGCTACCCTTTTTAAAGATGGCACCGGCCAGGCGCCACCTCGCATCGCATCATTTCCTGTTTGAAAGGAATGCGATTCTATGGCTGGGAAATGCCTATTGTCTCCTGGGATTGATGACACACATATCCCAGGAGACATTGCATCCCGGAAATGACGCGGCAGGCCGCGTCCGAGAGGGGGTACTGTCATAAACATTGTACAAGAACCATGTAAGTGCTTACAAAAAAAAAATTATGTGCCAGTTGTTTGTATGTGAACAATTTAGGATTGAATGGTGAAGGGTTGGAATTGTGGGTGGAACTCCACTTTCATGAATTTTATATTTAATACAATACCCAATACCAACGCCTGCTTACACCTTTGTGCAGGGGGGGTGGGCTTACTTTTAAAAAAAAAATATATATATATATATTTTATTTATTTTATTATTCTTAAATTTACACTGTCTCTTTAATTTTTTTAATCAACTGTATTGCTATCACAAAGGTTGAACAACATCCATGATAGCACGGGCAGTGGCAGGTACTCTTTACTAAGAGACCTGGGTGGAGGTTGTGGAGGTCACATGTATCCTGGTGACAGCTGCACAGATTTACAATAAAGTTCAATATCATGGGATCATACAGCTGTACCTCTAGTAATGTTGTGTACCTCATTCATTGCAAATGAATTTACACAGACATTCCATCAAGTAACATAAAGAAGACAGTTTCTGCACACCTGTGGGACATCACCTCTTACAACCGGACCACACTATTGAAGACCTCAATGTCTTAGTTCTTAAAGGGAAAAAACACCCAACCTAATAGGTTTTCAGCGATACACCTTGCTAAGACTTATCAGCCCATGAATACATGAACCGGAGCCTAGAAATAATGCTGTGTACATGTTTAACCACTTCCCTCCCAGCCTATTAACAAATGACGGCCGGGCGGTGGCTTCGTTATCCTGACTGGGCATCTATTGAGGTCCTCAGGATAACCCGTGATTGCGTGCCCGCGGGGGCGCGGATTGCGACGATCAGTGGTGCCGTGGGTTAGTCTGACCCACCGCATTACAGATCAAGGTAAAAGGCTTCCATTGGAAGCCTTTTACCATGTGATCAGCTGTGACCAATCACGGCTGATCACAGTGTAAACAGGAAGAGCCGTTTATCGGCTGTTCCTCTGCTCAGGTCTGCAGACCTGAGCAGTGGAGAGCCAATCGGCTGCTCTCTTGACTGGGGGGGGGGGGTTTGCTGAACGTTTATCAGTGCAGTCCCCCTCAGGATTGCCATACTGGACCACCAGGGAGCCGACCAGGACCACCAGGGAGCCCCCTCCCCAGGGACAGCATAAGGAGGCCGCCCATGGACCACCAGGGAGAAGATCTGGAGGCCGCCCAGGGACCAGCAGGGAGCCCACACTAGACCCCCAGGTAAGGGACATACAGTGCACTGTAGGGATGGCACTGTGCCCATATGTGATGCCTGCCAGTGTGATTCCTAACAGTGCTATATGCACCAGTGCCATATACCAGTGCCGCCTATCAGTGCCCACCTATCAGTGCCCACCTGTGCCACCTATCAGTGCCCAGCAGTGCCACCTATTAGTGCCCAGTGCCACCTATCAGTGCCCATCAGTGGCGCTTATCAGTGCCGCCTATCAGTGCCCATCAGTGCTGCATATATGTGCCCCATCAGTGGCACCTAATCAGTGCCACCTCATCAGTGCCCGTCAGTGTAGCCTCATCAGTGCCCATCAGTGTAGCCACATCAGTGCCCATCAGTGATGGAGAAAATGTACTTATACAAAGTTTTGTGACAGAAACAAAGAAAAACTTTTTTTTTTCAAAATTTTTTTTTTTTTTTTTTTATTTGTAGCGCAAACAATAAAAAACGCAGGGGTGATCAAATACCACCAAAAGAAAGCTCTATTTGTGGAAACAAAATGATAAAAACTTTGTTTGGGTACAATGTCGTACGACCGCGCTATTGTCATTCAAAGTGCAACAGCGCTGAAAGCTGAAAATTGGTCTGGGCGGGAAGTGTTTTAAGTGCCCAGTATTGAAGTGGTTAACTGTGTTTTAAAACAAAGAAAAACAGTGCTGCCCACTGTCTCTACCTTTTCCTCATCTACTTTAATTACCCTTTCTTTCCTAAATTTCTCCCTCTCTTTATATGCTATAACAACACCGCGCTTTCTTCTACTTGCTGGTTGTCCTTACTTTTGATTCTCTAACTCACGATACACCTGGAGAACTTCATTGACTACCGAGGCAGATCGGGTGTCCTAAGGCAAAATAAGATTGTGCAAATTCATGTGTTTCTGCACTAAATGAGATACTACTGCCACCCGACCCGGACCTCAAACCATAAGTCAAAACTTCTCGGTTAACTTGTTTGTAGAAAATCAGGCCCGTGTTGGGCCTAATGTCCATTATCTATTGGATGACCTGCATCCAATAGAATGGCCATCCCAGTCCCCAGACCTGAATATCATTGAACATCTGTGGAGTGATTTGAAGCGCGCTGTCCATGCTCGGCAACCATCAAACCCAACTGAACTGCAGATGTTTTGTAAGGAGGAATGGCCCAAAATACATTCATCCAGAATCCAGACACTCATTACAGGCTATAGGAAGCGTCTAGAGGCTGTTATTTCTGCTAAAGGAGGCTCTACTAAATATTGATGTGATTTTTCTGGTGGGGTTCCTAAATTTATGCACCTGTCTAATTTCGTTTTGATGGATATTGCACATTTTCTGTTAATCCAATAAACCTCATTTCACTACTGAAATGTTACTGTGTGCTTCAGTTATTTGATAGATCAAAACGAAATTGCTGATCCAAACACCCAAGTATTTAAAAATGACAATCATGGAAAGTGTCAGGGGTTCCTAAACTTTTGCATACAACTGTATGTACACAATACAATAAAACTGCGCTAAAAGTCCAAGGAGAGCTGCAGCGAAAATACTAAACGTATATAGTCAATAGGCAAAACAAAGGCTGCGCTAAATATTAGAATTAAAAATAACAAAATAAAAGAGTCCAAATGGTGTAGTATTCCTTCCACCACTACAATAAATCCGTGCTGTTCAAAACGGTCTTATTAGCACCACAAGTGCACTGGTAGGTATAGGGAAGTCCACCACCAATAGATATAAGGGGGCTTACCAGAACACTAAGTGTTCAGTTGCAAATGAATCCCCGACCTGGGATGTAGAACCATCAAATTCTCCAACTCAGGTTTGTATCCTCCTCACACAGGTACACCATCCGACAAATTGGTCATTAGGGGCTGAGAGTCTCTCTCGTTGTGAGCCACGCTTCCCAGTTTTCACTCATACATCGTGCACCATGCGAGAAAGAGGGGACTCATAGTGAAGTACCGCAAGATTGATTTATTAAAATATAAAAGTTGTACGCACAATTTAAAATCAAAAACACACATATGCCGGCCGGCTCCCGAATCCCGGGAATAGATTTCAAAGCAGTGGTGACGTCAGCGTGTCCTCCCGAAGTACGTTTCGTCACAAATGACGTCGTCAAAGGGGATAGGACGCGCCGCTGCATCACCACCTATATAAATACAAAGGCCGTCCCCCCGATCTGAAGCGCGAGCGGCCATTTTAGATTTGGGAAATTCCACCCTTCTTGCCCTACTCGCGCAACTAATGAAGAAACACGAGCGGTCATCTGTGGTTTAGGGAATTTAGCCTATATTAATACGTTAGATTTCCTGTTTTCCTATTTGCATTTTCAAAAACAGTCAAACACCCTGACTAAATGTATCAAGAGTGTGTCGTTGTTTTAGGAAAGAAACAAAAAAGACTCAGCTTGGGTTGTCCAAGGGGACATCTATATAAGGGTGACACCCTTAAAAATAATTAAAATTTTTTTTTTTAGGAAAAATTGGTGAAAACAAAAATTACCTTGAAAATACGAAATAAAATAAAAAAATTAAAAAAAATAAATAAATAAAAGTAAATATAAAAATAATTATAAAAATGAAAAAAAAAAAATTTTTAAATAAAAAAAATAAAATTAAAAATAAAAGAAAAAAAAAGAAACTGTATGTGTCTCATCTTCAGAGCTTGCAATCATGAATGCATCTGTGATCACCTGCGCCATGCCATTTAATGAGGGGACCCATGGCGGAAAACAATCATCTTTAGTTAAGTATCGTTGACATATTTTCTAATATTATCTGTAACTACTTTTAATAAATGTTATACTTTTGTGTGATCTCTTTGCACATATAGAATAAAAACCCTAAAAGAACTTAACATATCACATGACCGTGACAAAACAATAAACTGTTGGCGCTATATAAATCCTGTATAATAACTGAATTTCAGATGCATTGGCGGTCCGTTTCCAACTGACTGCCCTTTGATCCAATCCACCTAAACAGAAGGGAACGGATTGGATTGCCTTCCATTTTTTTTTTTTTAGTGGACCAGATAGAATTGGAGGTGCATACAGACATAACTCAGTTTACACCCACTGGTCCATAAGAATACATGGACCATTCGATCAGGTCCACCTGAAAAACTGACAGCTGGACCTGATCAGATTGATGTGTAAAAGGGACCTAAAGTAAGTTCAAGCCCTACTAAGTTGGGTGACGATGCAAATTTAAAAACATTGAACACAACCCTTACCCTTGTAAATCTTTTTTGAGATTCTAAAATCTACTTCAAGTTTCCAAGATAGTTTACATATGCAGCCATCATCATCAACTGATAGTGGGTATGGATCACAGTCTAACCTGGAATATAACAATAAGCTTTGGTTCTGTGACAAACCAACAGATGTTGTAAGCGTCTGATATGGCCAGCATACTCAGCTATGGCTTAGTGACTGCCTAAGCAAGATGACACGCATCAATCAAACGCTAGTGAGGGGACGCAGTATATGAGTATAAGACGTAACATTTCTCAAGCTGTTTTCAGGATCGGCACTGTTAAATCAAAGAGAAACGGAGCTTCTAGTGTTTGTTCTGGCTGCCATAGAAGCTGTGGCTGAAGGTCTAACCAAGATAGCTGGATGGGGCAAAACACTGTACCGAGTGGAACTCATGTTTAGGGCTCTATGCCTTCAGGGATAAATGCCTGGAATGTAAATAGTTTGGACTTTCGCCTCTTAAAAATAGGGCCTTCAACAAGTGTAAGGCCTCATGCACACAGGACATCTTTGGACGTTTTTACAGCTGCTGTTTTTAGCTTCAGATGTTTATTCATATAGTAAATAAACTCCTCATCATGTTATCCTGTGTGGAGATCACTTTAACCACTTGCCGACCGCCGATCGGCATCTGACGGCGACAAAGTGGTTCGTTATCGCAAAACGCCGTCATACGACGGCGGCTGCGATAACGCGCACTGTGAGCGCGCGCGCGCCGCCGGAGGCGCGCCCGCGCGCTCACTGTGTCCGGGGGGGTCCAGGGAGCGGGTGCGGCGGCTTCGATTGCCGCCGGCTACCCGCGATGGCCCCCCCGGAGCGAATGAGCGGGGTCCGTGTATGTAAACACGGACCTCCGCTCTGTGTGAGGGGGAAGGGAAGTGATCACAGCCTTCTCGTACATGAAGGCTGTGATAACTTCCTTTCCCCAGATAGGCAGTCCCCAAGACAGTTAGAACACGCCCAGGGAACATAGTTAACCCTTAGCGCGCCCCCTGCAGGTTAACCCCTTCACTGCCAATGGCATTTACACAGTAATCAGTGCATTTTTATAGCACTGATCGCTGTATAAATGCCAATGGTCCCAAAAAAGTGTCAAAACGTTCCGACATGTCCGCCCCAATATCGCAGTACCGCAAAAAATCGCAGATCGCCGCCATTTTTAGTAAAAAAAAAAAATAGAATAAAAACCCCAGAAATGAATTCTCACCATCCGTAAACGCGACCACTTTTGCGCAAACCAATCAATAAACGCCGATTGCGATTTTTTTTATCGCAAATATGAGGAAGAATATAAATCGGCCAAAAACGGTGAAAAAAAATGTTTTTTTATATTTTTTTTTTGGATTTGTATTCTAGCAAAAAGTAAGAAATTTGGGTTTTTTTGCAAAATTGTCGCTCTTCTTTTGTTTATAGCGGCGATCAGAAATGACGCAGAGGTGATCAAATACCACCAAAAGAAAGCTCTATTTGTGGGAAAAAAAGGACGCAAATTTCGTTTGGGTACAATGTCGCACGACCGCGCAATTTTCAGTTAAAGCGACGCAGTGCCGAATCGCAAAAAGGGCTCCGGTCGTAAAGCTGGAAATCCTTCCGGGGCTGAAGTGGTTAAAAAGCTTGAATGTTATCCTATGTGTCCATGCACACAAATCAACTGTTTTTAGCTGGGGCGTTTTTGAGCTGTAAAAAAAAACCCAAGACCACTGGGTTCTGAGAGACATTTTTCAGCTGTAAAAACATGCAAACATGTGGCTCACCAATGTTTTCGGACGTTTTTGATCCATTGAGGAAAAAAAAAACGCTACTGCTCAAAAACGCTAGTGCAATAACACTGCAAAAAGCTGAAAAACTCACTACAAAGCTACTGACGTTTTTAGAATTTTTTTTAACGTCCTGCGTGCATGAGGCCTAATGCTAAATGCTGCGGTGACATTCAGCCTGTCATAGACTTTGACAGGCTGCAGGCAGCGGGACTGGATGCTTAACCTGTGCCACCCGGACACACTAAAACACCAGGATTGCCCACACACAAGCTAATCACCTAGTGTGCATGTGTCCCTAATTGGAGGTCAGGTTTATTTTAAGATCTTTTAATATTTTACACATTAACCTATAATTTAAATAAAAAGCATAGATTGTATTAAACAGTGTACAAAATAAAAGCCCTATATGTCCTTAATTTTTTTTAGTATATAGGCAAGCAAATTTGTTGTTTTCAAGTTAACCGACATATGCGGACACTGTTAAATTTGGCCTGGGCATCTAGGAATCAGTGACATCTGGTCATGAAAGGTTTAACAATCCATTTATCTCCAAACAGGCAGTGCCTTATACTACAATGATCGATCTAAAAGGGTTTGTATAATCAAATTGTAACATGTATGGTCAGCTTAAATAAATCTTTTACAAGATGACTTTCTTTTCATGTTAGATTATGTTTAGCTGCAGCAACTATCCCATTATTGCACACAGTTAAAGCCTAACACACAGGGGCCAAATGTTGGGCTGCATCAGATGGTTCAATAGAAACCGACTGGCATTTGGCCCGTGTGTATTGGCCGTTCGGTCAACTTCTGTCGAAGGGGCATGACTGAAAAGGTCTGTTCTGGTGGGGGACTGTCCCCCTGTCAGAACACAGTAAAACTGCAAGGGAGATTGCTGTTCTAACGTTGGATAGTTAGTACAGCGGCTCATCCTGAGCTGTCAGTATTTTTTTTCATTCAGCCCTGCTGGATTGAAAGAAATCGAACTACTACTGTACAAGGTTTAAGACCCACATAGCACAGCTCACCTTGAACGGTTTTCCCCAGGTAATCTCCTCTCCGCTCTTTGTTGATTACATGCTGATAAATCTTCCCTGTGGTGATATTGTTGTCCTTGTAAAGGCTGATATCCAAGAATCTCTCGTAATTCCCCAAATCCAAATCCACCTCTCCCCCGTCATCCAGCACAAAGACCTCTCCTGGAAAGCAAGAAAACAACAAGGCAGAAAATATGAAGATAACATAGCGTATAGTTATACTATAATATAACAGGCCAACTGGAGAAGCCTGACAATGATGGGTGCTGTAGAGTCAAAGTGAACACAAGCGCCCCCCTTTGCGCTACTACATTACAGAGCTCATTAATGGCCTCGCCAGTATAAAAAACAACAAAAAAACTAACTTTTAAAGCACAATGTTTTAGAAACGTGCTCTATGCTCCATTGGCTTCTGGTCTCCGCAGCCGGTAGAACGCAATAGAACTGACAAATAAAAAAAAGCCTGGAAGAGAGCCCAGTCACATGACCTGTCAAAGTCTCATGACTGACTCTCCTCCAATCACAGTGCTATTTTCTTCGTTAAAAAGCGAGAACTCTTTGGGGCTCTGCCGCTCAATTTTAATGAATGGGATAGGCCTCAGTGTATATACCAGTGCGGTGCATGTACCCAGCCATAGGGCTCCATATATATCCTTTGAGCCTTTGCATTTAGGGAAGACAATGTTCTCCATTTCACTCCAATCTTTATAGGCTCATAAGAATATATACAGCTAGAAGCACAGGTCAGGCAAGTTCAGATGAGATATGGCCCCAACCTCTACTGCAGCCCTACTGGACTGAGGTCCACCGTATCATCCAGAAGTTCACCGATTGGGCGCTACCATGGACTCCTGCATTCTTTCTTCTACATCACCATGAGATTCCGACTAAGGTCTATAGGAGATCCATTCTGCCATACCTCCTCACTGCTGCAAAGAGCTGCATCCCAGCCGCCATCGGTTGGCGTTTGGTTGAAAAAATAGCCGAAATTAACAATATGGAGGATCTGGTGGTCGCGGACAGCGGTCAAAGGGAGACATTTCTCAAAAAATGTTTTTATTGGCACGAGTTCTTCTATTCTGAGGAATATGCAGGGCTGGTAGCATAATCCCCCAGTGTAGGGTCATTTTTGTGGGCTCCCCGGGCTTGGAGGTGGTGACTGGCTGGCGGCTCCCACTCCTTTCTTTTTCTTCCTCCCCCCCACCCTCCTCCTTCCTCTTTTTTTCTTTCTGCTTTTCTACTGCTCCTAGGCCTATGGGCCTCACTGTGTTCTTTCTATTCCTTATAAAACTGTGTTTGCCGTGCAAAACAGCGTGCGGGATACAGAGTCTTCCTAAACCATGAGGTCTAGAGTCCTTCCCCCATGCATTTGAACACCTTTATCAAGATGTACAGTTTGTGCTTTTGAGCTTGTTTTTTTTTTTAATGTTCAACTTTTTACTGCTCAATGCTACGATTTCTGTATTTCCGTATGTCTCTTCTAAATAAAGGATTGAAAAAAAAACAAAAAAAAAAAAAAACCCCAAGACCCTGCAATCACTATATCTGGTCTCCCACGGTACACAGAACATGGTAATGCAATTATTTTAGTAAATATAAACTGCTAAATACCTTTAATCATCAGGAGTTAATGTCATGTGACTTCGATGAGTGTCTGGTTAAAGCGGTTGTGAACCATGCTTTGATATTTTTACTTACAGGTAAGCCTATAATAGGGCTTACCTGTAGGTAAAATTAATATCTCCTAAACCTGCACCGCTCTGAAGGTCCAGCATACAGAGGGCGCATGCTCGGGAGTGGCGTTATTGTAGTTCCAGCCACTCACAGCACCGGAGCCCCCGATCCCGGAAGAAAGGATGGGGGAAGATGGCAGCCCTCTCAACGGTGAGTATTTCATAATGTGCTAATACGGGATGCATACTAGCACATTATGCCATTGTCTTGCAGGTTTTTTTTTTCTTTAGCGGTTTACTACCGCTTTAAAGCTTATAGGAGGAGTTTTCATTCTCCCACGATTGTGCTATGAGAATGCAGGACCCCTGACCCTCTGTCTGGACAGTGCTGATTGGCCCTGTGCTGAGCACATGCACTCTCCCAAGAAAAAAAAACTCTCTAGCAATGCACACCAAACAGAGCATGTGCATAAACAAAGAAATTGAGCTGGCACACAGTGAAATTTGTCTTCGTTTTCAAACGTTTATTTAATTTCAAAAGTTAAAAGGAGCACACAGATGCGTTTCGGTATAAAAATGCCTTGTTCACCGCAGTTCAATGCGGTGAACAAGGCATTTTTGTGCCGAAACGCGCCTGCATGTTCCTTTTAACTTTTGGAATTAAATAAACGTTTGAAGACTAATTTCCCAGTGTGCCAGCTCAATTTCTTAGTTTATGGACTGTTGCCCTATTGGATGGTAAAGGTACATTCAGAGCTAGAGCACCTGGAGTAGATGTGCACACTTTATGTTGACTTCTGATTCCCAGTGCTCAGAGCAGTGTGGTTTTTGCCTTACCTGTAAACAGAGCATGTGCGGCCTGTCCCCTGGCTCCGTAAATATCTGGAGATATATCGGAGACCATGGAAGAAGGAGAGGATCAGAGAAGACAGGATCAAACAGCCTTTTTACACAATGTGGAGGATTAACCCCTTAGGTTCCACGGTGAATATAACATGCATGCTATTCTTGCATTTACAGACTGATTTTACTGTTGTGCATGTTTAGTAACACTTTAAATGGGCTTTAACCCATACTCATACATCAGTGGCAGTGTCTTTATGTTTCACAAGCCAACTGTCAGTTTATTGATTAAAGCAATTAGGTGGCTGTACAACCACATGAACGCTTTCACTGATCCCCAGAAGTGTGCCCCCTATTGGACTCCTTCCCACCATTTTGCCTGGGATTTGCTTTACCACCTGAGGGCCTGAGACCCACATGGCAGGTATCGGCAGGTGGAGAGCAGGAAGACCAGCAAGCATCTGTTTGCTAATCCCCCCTACCTTCAAAGAACCCAGAAGTGGTGCGTAAAATGTAATTTCCTGTTTTAGGTGTCACTTTCCCTGGCCAGGGAAGAAGCTGTTGACGTGTGATTTGCACTCCATTAGCTTCAGTGGAGGGCAGATGAAATCGAATAGATCCCTGATGTCTCATTAGAGAGAACCTGTCACAAAGATATTGCATCACATAGGGGAGTTTTGTTTCCCTATGCGATATAAATAAAGTTTTAGTGGGAAAAAGTTTCAAACAATAAAGTTATACCCAAGCATTTAAAGGGTAACTCTACTTTCATGGTTAAAAAAAGGCAAATAAAAAAATAATATAGCATACACAATTGCTACACAAGTCATATTTTAATTGAATGTCATTTAAAATGGTGGTGTACGGAACACCCCCCCAGAAATGTAATTTGCTGCTTGTGTGATCGGCTTACTGATTCTCCCAGAAGTCTGCACTAAGATATAAGTCAAATCTTGGGCACCCCCTGCAACAAAAATGTCATTTTTGGTGAGATACTCCCAAAGGGAAATCACTTCTGAAGGGATTCAGGCTGTGCCACTTTCCTCATTAGAGCCCTGCAGGTGCAGCAGCTGATAATTATAACATCAATCCCATTCCCATTTACTTTGCACATGGACACAGACAAACAAACAGCTATATCTTCAGAATAACAAAAGGTAGGAACTGCAATAAAGTTTGTTAAATCTTTACAATGTATATACATTACCCAGAGGGAAATGTTTTTTTCTCAACAAGCTACTGTTTAAAACCCTTCTAAAAATCTTTAAAGCCAACACCCGCTCCCCCCGTACATACATATACAAAACATAAACACACCCATGGGGGCGCAATAATTCCAGGGCCATTATTCATAGTTTACACACACATAGTAATAACATGAAGGAGCTTTTAAAGTGTCACCAATGGAAAATATAGAGTACTGAATTTCGTCTTACAGGCATGCACAATTTTATAGCTTGGCATGTTAAATAAATATAAGGACTCAGGACCTCAATCCTCCTGGTGATCCCTCTAGTGATAACTAAAGACCTATATAGAGGTATCAGGACCTGCCAGGCTCCACTCCTTGTTCACTTTGAAAAGGACATACCAGATTAGTGTGGACATGCTTTATATTTATTACTGATTATATAATTATTTTTTGTATAAATATACATAAAAATATAATTTTTTTCTATATTTATATTTATTAGTAAGTATATACCATGCTCATAAGGTGAAAAGGTCCCAGCATCAATATTAATGTATGGGTCAATTTTAATGGCGGTTACTCGGAGCCCACATGATTTCAGAATTGTGCCAATGCTACTTGCAATGATGCCTTTTCCAATACCAGATATGACACCACCAGTCACCAGTATGTACTTCATTGGTTCTCTATGTACCGCGTAGAAACGTTGAAAAAGAAATCTGGAATATAAAAAAGAAAACCCATTTTACAGTTGAAGAGATAATATTATACAAATGTGAAAAAATATCTACACTCCTTTTTAAAACAGATCTGTACTTCTTGGTATCTTTAGTATGCCTATAGATCAGAGATAAAGCATACTTAAAGTTAAAATATAGATATTTTCCAAAAAAATTCCAAGAAAGGTTTTTCTATTGCAGAAGAGACATAGCGGGGTCTGTTGATGAAAAGATTAGTTGGGACAAATGTGACAAGCATTAGCCCAGCCCTGACAAAATTTGACAATATTTAGCCTAATACAGTGATTTCCTATGATCCTTAGCTCCATCTAGTGGCCATAATGCTGTATATTTTTCTGAAATACCTCTATCAGAAAAAAGTACCACATTATGGCCACTAGATGGCGCTAAGTCAATTTTGTCAGGGCTGGGTGAATGCTTGTCACATTCAGCCAACAATTTTTTTAGCAATAGGCCCCACTATGTCTCCTCTGCAATAAAAGCTTCTTACCTTCCTACTCGCATTCTTCTTTTGTGCGTACATTGAGCTATGCATGAGCAGCACAATGTACAATCCCTGCTGAGTGCCAGGATAACTTAAATACCAGGACTGCCAATCAAGATGGCTGAAGATGCCAAACGAAGAACCGAGTAGAAGATTTGGACGCGGGTGAGGGTTCTTGCAGATGCTGCATCCCTGAGGACGAGGCAAGTCTTTAAAATACATCTGTCATGAGAGAAGCACTGCCATTGCGAGAGTCCTTTTTAAAATGCCTATTACCTGCCCATCTCTCCCTACAATACTTTTTTACGTCATGGACTCAGAACATGTACACTGATCAGCCAAAACATTATAACCACTGACAGATAAACTGAATAACATTATCATGTTACAATGGCACCTGAAAGTGGGTGGGATATATTAGGCAGCAAGTGAACATGTTATCCCTGAAGGTGATGTGTTGAAATCAGAAAAAATGGGCAAGTGTAAAGATTTAAGTGACTTTGCAAGGGCCAAATTGTAATGGCTAGACATCTGGGTCAGAACTTCTCCAAAACTGCAGCTCTTGCGGGATGTTTCCAGTCTGCAATGGAAAGGACCGAGCAAAAGTGGTTCAAGGAAGGAAAACATGCAAACCAACTACAGCAAGGTGTCAAACACAAGGCCCGCGGGCCGAATCCGGCCCTCCAAGCCATTTCATGTGGCCCTCGCACCTGTCCTGCAGCTGCAGGGGAGCACCAGCTCACCTCTGGTCCTCCTCCAGACCCTGTACTTTCTGCTTTCCAGCAATGCATCCAGCTTCTTCCCAGCAGCACCATAAGGTAAGGGGGTGCACTTTGATGCAAGGGAGGGTGGAGGATTCAACTTCTGATGGTGGGGGTGACTCTTGACATCTAATGTAAGGGAAGGGGATGCTCTGGACATATAGTCTTAAACATACAACCGGCCCTTTTATGGGCAATCATAATGTTAATGTGGCCCACAATGAAATTGAGTTTGACACCACTGAACTACAGGGTCACGGGCACTGATGCATGTGGGGAGCGAAGAGTAATCCGATCTAATAGAAGAGCTACTGGAGCTCAAAAGTGTTACTAAACCCAGCAATATAAAAACAATTCATCTGCCCCCCACCCCCACAGTGCACACGGCTTCTAAATCTTTTTTTATATCAATATACTGCTGCTATATACCTTTTATTCATCTGTATATTGCAGTCAGATGATAAGCTGCAAGGAGCCAGGGCTTCCACAGTGTTCATATGTGAGACATTTCACTCTCTGATGATGAAAATCCCTTTGCATCAGTGACCCTTCACCCACAATCTGGCCAGAGCTGATTGGTGCTTTGCCAATGACATGCTCAGTTCACAAATAAACAATCACTGCCTCTAGAAATGCACATGTGTCCATGTGAAACAGGAAGATCAAACAGAGCACGTGCAACCTTTCCACCCTGCCTGCATGTAGTATAGCATAGTCTAATATAGTAGACAGGGGAAGAAGTATCTGGCCATACAAGATCAAACAGCCTTTTTACACATTGTAGAGGATTAAGTTACACGGTGAGTATAGCAAGCATGCTATTCTGCATATACAGACAGATTTTACTGTTGTGGGTTTAGTAATATTTTAAGAAAACAATAGATTACAGATATGTTTTCTCCTCTACAGAGTTCAAGTTGTTGCAATGAATGTCAGAAAGGGACGTTACTACAGTAAAATGTAAGATGGCACTCACTTTAACCTCCTGCCACCCATGTAATACATGTATGCAGCTGCAAAGTGGGTGAACTTTAAAGTGGATGTAAACCCTCATATATACCCAGTGAAGTGAACAGCATCAGATGATACACAGGGATGAAACAATCCTCCTACATACGTTTTAAATGTATATCTGATGTCTTCAGCTTTCTACACGGTTTAGAAAGTGCACATCATGTTAGAAATTTTGTTTCCTCATTCAGCAGTGGGTGGGGAGTCTGGGCTTACACTGTGTGTGAGAGCTGATCAGAGGAAAGGCACATCCCCCCCCCCCTCCACATAAGCAGAGGAAGAAAGGAACATGCAGAGCTGTACTGTGAATAGACACGCTCTCTGAGTTCCCTCCCTGACACAAATTTCCAGATGCTTTTATCCATGTGTCAGAGAACTTGTCAGAAGTTATCATGCTGATAAGAGAGGAATGAAGCAGCAGAAAGACATAGGACTTAGAGTTTTGGAGGGAGAAAAGTAAACACACCAGATACACAGTATGTGCTTATGTCAGATTTCATGAATGGGGGTTTACATCCACTTTAATGCCCACACACCGCACATATGTGTCTATGGATGGTCAAGGTTTCTGTGTCCCTAGCGGTCATAGACAGCTCTTGGTCTCTAATGATGATCATGTGACCACTATGACAGCCAATCACAGTAGCCAAATGATTAGGAAGTCAATCCTGGGCCGGGGGGGGGGGGGGGGGGGGGGGGGGGGGGGGGGGGGGGGGGGGGGGGGGGGGGGGGGGGGGGGGGGGGGGG